>CAEFZP010002933.1:0-23628 GCA_903064625.1 Mallotus villosus
TCCAGGCAGGGCTGTCTGTCTCTCTCCAGGCAGGGCTGGTCGCTGTCTCTCCAGGCAGGGCTGTCGTCTCTCTCCAGGCAGGGCTGTTGTCTCTCCTCTCCACGCAGGGCTGTCTGTCTCTCCAGGCAGGGCTGTCTCTCATCTCCAGCAGGCTGTTGTCTCCTCTCTCTCCAGGCAGGGCTGTTCTGTCCTCTCCATCGCAGGGCTGTACGTTCTCTCTCCAGCAGGCTGTCTGTCTCCCCAGCAAAGCTGTCTGTCCTCTCCAAGGCAGAGCTGTCTGTCTCTCCACGCAGGGCTGTCTGTCTCTCTCCATCATGTAGAGATGATGTCTCTCCAGGCAGGGGCTGTCGTCTCTTCTCCATGCAGTGCTGTCTGTCTCTTCCAGGCAGGGCTGTCTGTCTGTCCAGGCAGGCTGTCTGTCTCTCCAGGCAGAGCTGTCTGTCTGTCCAGGCAGGCTGTCTGTCTCTCCAGGCAGGGCTGTCTGTCTCTCCAGGCAGGGCTGTTCTGCAGCCTGATAAGAAGATCAATACTAACTCAGAATCAGTGAGGAATCCGCCACTCTGAGAGGAGAAGAAGTGTGGTTGTGGTTGAGGGTGCGAGAGAGAGAGAGAGAGAGAGAGCGAGAGAGAGAGAGAGAGAGAGGAGAGAGACAGAGAGAGAGAGAGAGAGAGAGACAAACAGGAAAGGGAGAGAATGAGGATGGAGAGGAGCTGGTGAAGACGAAGTAGAGAAAGTGATGGATCGATGAGAGAGAGAGAAACATCTCAAACACAGACAGGAGAGGTCAACCAAGCCATCAGAGGAGAGATGGATGATCTAACTCACGACCTACTAGGATGAACTGAAGAGGGAGGGGCGGGAGAGCGAGATGTGAAGAGAGAGCGAAGAGTGGAGACATCGAGACAGATGGACGAGATGCTGGGTGTTGGGTGGGTGTAATGTCACTGCCTGCTGTGGAGACCTGAGACCTCATACATCCTCACACACACTCTGTCTTCCTGCGGCCTCTTGTCCTCTCTGCTCCTCTGTGCTCCTCTCTCCTCCTCTCTGCTTCTCTCTTGCTTCTCTTTCCTGCTCTGCTCTTTTTGCTCTCTCATCCTCTTTGCTATTTCTGCTCATCTCTCCTCCTCTCTGCCTCCTCTCTGATCCTCTCTGGCTCCTCTCTGCTCCTCCTCTCTGCTACCTCTGCTCCTCCTCTGATGCTTCCTCTCTGCTCCTCTCTGATCCTCTTCCTCTCCTGCTCCTCTCTGCTCCTCTCTACCTCCTCTCATCGACTCCTCTCTGATCTGCTCTGTTCCTCTCTCCTCCTCTCTGCCCCTCTGCTCCTCTCTGCCTCCTCTCGCTCCTCTGTTCCTCTCTCTCCTCTGCTCCTCCTGCATCCTCTCTCCTTCTGCCTCTCTCTCATCCTCTCTGCTCTCTCTGCTCCTTCTCTCCTCCTTTCTCCTCTCTGCTCCTCTCTCTCTCTCCTTGCACACTCGTGTGTCCAGGCTGGGATGAGATGTTTCTCTGATGATCTCGGTCACTGTGGAGTATGTATTTACAGGTCTACTGCACATCAGGAGTTTTGACACCTACACACAGCAACACACACACCTACCCACACACCTACAAACACACACCTACACAACCACACCTACACACACCACACACCTCCGTTCTCCTGTATCGTATGTTGAGTCTGGGTTCAGCTTTGATGTGAAGGTCAGGCCTCCCTCTCCACTTGTCGCTTCGTCAGATGTGAAGGTCAGCTACACGCACACACACACACACACACACACACAGGGACAGGACACACACACACACCGTGACACACACACACACACCACAGGGACAGACACCACCACACACACACACACGGACAGACACACACACACGGTGACAGACACACACACCACACCGTGACAGACACACACACAGAGACAAACACAAAAGCAGCGTATAAAGGTCCTGGCACCTGTGGTCAGCGTCACACATCCCTCCATCATCCATCATCCCTCCACGCATCATCCATCATCCTCCATCCATCATCCATCCCTCCGTCATCCACCCTTCCATCATTCTGTCTATCTCTCGTTTCCATCTCTATTGCTGTGCAAGTCATAAATATCATAATAAACACACACAGACTGTCAAATATTTTGAGTTAATTGTTAGCACATTCTCTCCATCCTCCTCTTCCTCTCTTGAAAAGGGAACCAGATGGAGCTCATACACACACACACACACCACACACACACACACACACACACAGGGCACACCCTTTCACTCTCCCCCTCCTCTCAATTACTCGAAAGAATATAATATTTCTGTCTTTATTGATGGATGAAAGGGACGAAGGGATGGACAGGTTGTAATAGGAACATGTCTTTAGGCTGTCACTTGGGAACGAAGGGATGGAGAGGACAGGGACAACGAGGGCGAGAGAGAATAGAGACAGTAAGTGGAGCTAATGGGTTTTCATTCCCGTGGAGACTCTTCTCTGTGGATGTGCTGAGTTCAGCGCTCGGGGATCTGCCTGGCTAGAAGCACGATCATACTCACCCAGGAAGCATTCCAGAACAGGGTACAGAGGAGGGGAGAGGTGAAGAGCGGGGAGGAAGAGAGGGGAGGGACATTGAGAAGAGGAGAAGGGAGAGAAGGGAGAGGAGAAGGAGAAGGCGGAGGAGAAGTAATGAAAGGAGGATTAGAAAAGAGGAGTGGGAGAAGTGGCGTAGCGGCCACCAAGCCTGCCTGTCAGACAGGAGGAGGACAGAGGGTGGTGCACTTTCTACATGCTCTATTTCTATATCACTTGGGTAAAAGGGAAATCCTTTGTACATGCTCAAAGTGCGTGTGTGTGTGTGTGGGATGGTGGAAGTAAGGTTTTGAGTGCCTAAGTGTTGTATACAGTGTGTGACAGTACAACCCATCACTGTGTCTCTTAACGAGAACGTTTTCAACAGGATGTTAAAGACAGCATTCAGAGAGAAGGTTTGCATGTGCCACAGATGGTCAGGGGGGGTGGGCAGGGGAGTGGCTGATGATCCAGAAGGCTTGCTGAGTGTCTGGTGAACTTTCGTGGTCTGGTGGAGAGAGTTACTGGACGAGCCTTTGAGTGGTCTGTTTGAGAATGACATCATTGTCTTCATCATCATCATCATACGTGTCATCAGAGAAGATCCTGCATTCTGACAATCATCCTGACAGTCGTCAGGAACCATTTAAACCTGTTCATGATCAATAGACACACTACATCCCAAACCATCACTGTACTTTTATAGCTTAACATGTGTGTGTGTGTGTGTGTGTGGTGTGTGGGTGTGTGGGTGTGTGGTGGGTGTGTGTGGTGTGTGTGTGTGTGGGTGGTGTGGGTGTGTGTGTGTGGTGTGTGTGGCGTGTGGGTGTGTGTGTTGTACAGATTTAGATTCGAGTCCACCTGTTCAAACATGCCAAAATACCGTGATTGCATGTTATGCAAGGCTGAAGCTGGCGGCCTGGACGACTGCCTGCCAAGACCTGCAAGGTGGTGGGAGACGAGACTTACAGGACATGACACAAAAAGCACTTCACACACACACACTCTAACACAAACGACAAGCGAAACAAACAAAATAAAAAATCCACACCACAAAGGCACTGAGACACCAAAATACTAGAGTCGAAAAGGGACCAGAGCGCAATCTGCACAAAATCAAGCACGCGAGTAGAGGAGAAGAGGAGAGAGAGATAAGAGAGGCGGAGGAAAGGAGAGGGAGGAACAAAAGAGAGAAAAGAGCAAGGAGATCCGAAGAGGAGAGCAGAGAGCGAGATGACCCGCGAGCAGTAGTGAGGCGCGAAAGAAAAGAGACAGAAGAGGGAGAAAAAGAGAAAAGAACTGCAGGAGCAACACGACGAGCGGAAAACAGCGCGAGAACTAAAACTGAGAGAGAGCTACTCTTACCCCTCTCTTCACCCCTCTCTCTCGCCACTCTCTCTTAGCCACTCTCTCTTACTCCCTCTCTCTCACCCTCTCTCTCTCGCCCCCTCTGTCAGTAATCCGGTATGGTCTGGATGTCATCCAGTTTCCGCGCCTAATAAGGGTCTGAACACAGAAAGCATTTCTGTTGTTGGCAAACTCTATCCAAACGAGGAGATGATTTCGCCACCATCATTAGCTGCAGCCTCTTGCACAACTTATAGCATAGCATAGCTGAGCACAGCACAGCAAATCACAGCTCAGCATAGCTTAGCTTAGCATACATGACGTGCTTTGCAGAGAAAGTATCTGTCTGTGAGTCCTTGATAGAGACTGTCTAGAGTCTAGACCATCGAGTCTCTGTCAGGGGAGTTTAGGAAGGGTGCATGTTACCTCTGATTACAGATCTCAGGAGCAGAGAGGGTGTGTGTGTGTGTGTGTGTGTGGTGTGGTGTGTGTGGGTGTGTGGGTGTGTGTGTGGGTGTGTGTGTGTGTTGTGTGTGTGTGTGTGTGTGGGTGTGTGTTGTGAGCATATGCTTGTGTGTGTGTGTGTGCAGTTGTGTGTGTGTGTGTGTGTGTGTGTGTGTGTGTGTGTGTGTGCGGTTGTGTGCGCATATGCGTGTGTGTGTGTGTGCAGGGAAAAGAGAACCAGAGAACAGAGTGAGAAAGAAAAAGTAATTAGAAAACAGACGAAACAGGAAATAGCAGGGAAATTAGACTGACCCGAGCACAGTAACAACATAGCTGCTCCACTCTCTCAGACAAGCTGGGGTCAGAGTGTACTGTACTTGAGTTTGAGATGTGTGTGTGTTTGAGAGAGAGAAATAAGAAGAGAGAGAGAGAGAGAGGAAAGAGAATGACAGAAAGTGTATATATATGTGTATTCCTGTTTTGTAATTCTTGCTTCCTAGACAAAGCCACACAGGAATCAGCAGGGTGTGTGTGGTGTCAGTGTGTACTGAGCGTGTCCAGAGAGAGAGAGAGAGAGGAGAGCGAGAGAGAGAGAGAGAGAGGAGAGAGAGAGAGAGAGAGAGAGGGACGTAGACAGGGACATGAGAAAGGGAGGGAGGGAGGGGAGGGAGGGAGGGAGGGAGGGAGGGAGGGAGGGAGGGAGGGGAGGGAGGGAGGGAGGGAGGGAGGGAGGGACGGGAGGGAGGGAGGGAGGGAGGGAGGGAGGGAGGGAGGGAGGGAGGGAGGGAGGGAGGGAGGGAGGGAGGGAGGGAGGGAGGGAGGGAGGATTGCAATATTCTGATAAGGAGCTTGCCTCAGCTGAATGTGCTCTCTCTAACTCTCTCGCTCCTCATGTTGTGATGCTGATGGAGGTGTTGAAGCACCATCGTAGGTCGATTAGACAGATAAGAAACAGGAAGCTCTCCGGGAACAGCCATCAAGGACAATATGTGAGATGATTCACACACACACACACACACACACACACACACACACAATCTGGTAACACAAGCACACACATCACTTCCTGTCTGCAGTTGAACCATGCCATGACCACCTGCTCTAAATCTCCACCCTCATTCCCCCTCCTCATCCCCCTCCTCCTCCATGTCAGTCAGACAGAAATAGACAGGAGAGGGACTGAGAGGTCTTAGTGACAAAAATGTGAGAATGATGGCACACTTCTACACTTCTGCACCCTCGTGCCCCTCCAGCCCCCACCCTCCTCTCCCCCCCAGGACCAGAGCCCGGCCCGGGGGCATCCTGTTCCTCCTGAATGGCCCCCGTTCTTCTCTGGGTCAGTAGGGTGACCCACATCCTGCCCTGACACACTGTACTCTTCCAGCACTCTTTCATTCTCCTCCTCCCTCCTCCCTCCCTCTTTCCATCCCTTCATTCTCCTGCTCCCCTCCTCCCTCTTTTCTCCTTCCTCTCTTCTTCTTCTCCCTCATTCTTTGTCCTTGCTCCCTCCATGTTCATTTCTTTCTCAGCAGGAAGTGCACCAAGTTATTCTTCTCTCGTCTCTGGTGATGGATTTCGGTTGGCCAGATCCATAGTTGGCCCCGCCCCAAGTTACCCCAACATCCAATCAGCAACTTCCCCACAACAAGAAAACACAGAACTCTTCACTTACACTCTTGCTCTGTCACACACACACTTTCTCTCACAGGCTCTCTCTCTCTTTCATTCTCTTTCCCATCATCTATTAATTGTATTATAATCATTTGTGTGTCATGTTCAAGCTTCATAAAATACTGTGAAGGACCACACACACACACACACACACACACACCACACACACACACACACACACACACACACACACACACACACACACACACACACACACACACACACACACACACACACACACACACACACACCACACACACACACTAACCGACTAACATGTCTTTCCACCTCTCTCTCTTTTTCTGAGAGTGACAGTATTTGTGTATATGAAAGACAGTGAGAGATAATCGTTTTTTTGTCATTATGATTGACAACTTTGGTAGCATGCACGCACGCACACACACACACACACACACAAAGATCTATACACTGTATGCACAAACACATATACAAACACACACACAAAATACACTATACATGCATACACAGACAAACACGCACACACATCACAGTTTAATTTCTTTTTGATTTATGATTGGATTTTGGTTCATTTCACTGCCAATTGTTTTTGCAACACTGATTAATTTAATGGCAACAAAACCCTCTGGACTGAATTAATGAAATATCTAAAAAGAGAGAAGCCAGGAAGAGAGAGAGGAAAAGAGAGAGAGAGAGAAAGAGGCCCTCTCGCTCGTCTTCCCTCTCTCCTACCTCTTTCTATGTGTCTTCCAGGTAAATCTCCAGGTGTGCGGTACAGAGAACAAGGTTATCAGATTATGTGTGAGAGAGAGAGAGAGAGAGGAGAGAGAGAGGAGAGAGAGAGAGAGAGAGAGAGAGAGACAGAGAGACAGACAGACAGACACACTCCCTAAATCATATAAACATTAGCATCAGTGTTGTTCTAACATGCAGTATGTTATGACAGGGAGTGGGGAAGTCACCCTTGTCACTAGAGCAGTCTCCATCCATCTCTCCCCCTCCTCTCCCCCCTCCTCTAATATCTGTACAGAGCAAAATGCTGTCATCATTCTGTGAATGAGGATGAGCTGGTCTGAGGGTACAGGAGGGACACAGTGTCATCTGCTGGTTGCACCGGGAACTGTTTCTACACTGGAACATAACATATTTTAGAAAAATAATAATTTGGCCTAATGTTTTGTAGCAATGTAGCAGACCCTTTCAACCAAAGTGAGGTACCGGGATGAACCTGTGACATCTTGGTCTTTAGACAAATGCTCTAGCCATCGTGCTATACACCCCCCACCCTCCCCCACCGCTGAGCCATCCCATTTTCATCAGTCAATTTCCCTCATTTTCTTTTAAGAAGCAGCACGTTAACGTGAACTAATGTGAGCAAATACAAAGTGTTGTTTCAGAGCTGAACTCCAGCCTGGAGATAAGGAGCTGGCAGGCTGTTGTTATTATCACAGTAATTAAAGCAATCAGAAGTCAGATGTCTGTGAAATTAAAAACATGCATGGTTTCCTGGCGCTCAGTGACTGAGTAAAAAACTGTGCAACTCTCTCAGGTCAAACTAGACACACAGAGACGAGATTAACTTTTCTGTAGAGCAAATGTACTTTTTATTTCCATTAATTTATACTGTATTCATTCATTCTTTCATTTTTTTAACAGCAAGAATAAAATACAGCATTAGACCCTAGTAAGAGACTTGGACATGCTAGCCTTAGATCGCCTTCAGATTGGTCCCAACAACACTGGTGTGATGTTGACATCCCGCTCACTGAGAAACAAGACCTTCCCAATCTTAAAAACTAAATATCTACGTCAATCAAATCCACCCTTCTTCATTGTTACAGGTCTTTAACAGAGTATGTTATGGTTTAGTAACGTTGTAATCTGTGAAGATGCCAACAGGCTAGCATGGCCCGTTTCTCTTCCCAGCGCCGGACTGGAAAACACGCCGCAGACGACACAACACATTGCAGAGGAACTAAATCAATCAGTTTCAGACACATCGTAAACGTAGGCATGCGTACTTTTAGCGGATGAAAATCGAAATATGACATGGAAATATCATATTTCAACCTTGAATAAAATTCTGTTCGATTATGCCTCTTTCACCTTCTAAAAGAACAGTTTACAAACAGAAAAACATTATTATAGCTACGGTGTTTGTGTGGTATGTCTTTTCAACTCTTTAAGGGATGAAACCTCAGTGAGCACAATCTTAAGAACCTTTTTTTTTATCAAACCATTGTTTTGCTTTTGATTATATTTGTTATTTGTCTTTTATTCCTTTACATTGATTGAATACGGTTTACTATACATTGTGTGGTATAACATGTTTACTCATTTACTCAGTTATTTTTTAAAGGTATCAGTTATTTATGACATGCATAATCCTCTCCGACTAAGAAACAGAAGATGTTGTGATTAGTTGCGCCTGGAAGGGTCAAACCTGTTGCTAGGCAGGTTAGGGATTGACCCCTTCAGGTGTTTTCATTGGATGGCTGCAGACACCTCCCCCTGAAGTTTACCTGGCAAAACTACAAGCAACTGACAATAAAGGACAACACGTATGGCCTTGTTTTGGAAAGGGTTGCCAAGGGAGATCTTCACGCCCCTTTTTATGCTAGCAGTTTTGATCAGCCTCTTGAAATATTTTCTCTTATTATCCTAGCAAAAATCCTTGTAGTTATAGACATTTTTTTATTCAAAATAAGATCTGAGTATTATACATATGATTATTTCTCCTTCAACTATGTACAGAAGTGCAAAAACCCATCTTTATTCCCAGGTTCCATTCTAGTTCCCATGGTTACATCAGACTGGAAGAGAAGCAGTCATTCCTTCATGGCCCAATTTCCATGGAGATAAAAAAATATTAAAACAAAAGTTGTTATTTTAAATGGACACAGTAAAGAACAAAATTGCCTTGAGAAAAGTATTTCCTTATAATTGTGACTAATTAAAAAACAGACAATCATTAACAAAGTGACTTGATTGCTGGCAAAGTTGGCATTTTGGCACCTTGGCCTATCTCTAAAATGTCCAAATTTTATATAAAAGATCAAATAATTAAAACACACTAAACACATATAGCAACAATTCCCGTTCAAGAAAAACGGTTAAAAAAAAACATGAAAATAAATATGTTATTCTCATAATCAGGTAGCTTGCGCTACTAGAGTGTTCACTCGCCCGGCTGACCGCCGTTCTCCACAATTCCGTACCAGTGTTAGGCTACTGTGTGTCAGAGTTTTGAATCTGTGCTCTCAATGGCGTACGGATTGTACGCAAAAAAATACATCTGTTTTACAGATGGAAAAAAAAACGCTGTAGGAATTGCATTGAAACACGTTCCGAAAAATACGCGACATTGAAAACACAGCTTTAACAACACTCACTTATTTCCGAGATGAGGAGTTGATAGACTTACCATGGCGAGAACGTAGGCCTATTAGCTACAGTGCTTCTGAGAACGTCCTACACATTGAGTGGAACTTCAGAAGATACATAGTTGTGAAAGTTATCTCATCCACAACCATCTCTCATCCCAGATCTCACTACCTTCTGACATTCACTAACCATCGGGCATGCGCAGTCCAAATTCTTCTTCGAGTCTTTCTTTCGTCTTAGTTTCCAAAACAACGTACACTTTTGTTTGAGTGTGCGTAAACCACGAGCAAAAAAAGGAAATAAAACTCTCGCTCTCCAGTCTAAAAGCGAATGTAGCGACAACTAGGCCTACCTCCGACCTCCTGTTGACATTCAGTGTCAGGTGAGTTAGGGGTTAAAGGTCAAACACCTCGGAAAAGAGACACCTAGGCTAAATGTCAATGTTGTTATTTTCCATAAACGTCCCAAACATGAGTGGTCGTTTGTCAGCTGTCCAGGAGATACACGGGATTGCAACCATGGAAACAAACTGAGGTCCCCATTGCAACATGCGTGTTGAGAGCCCACGAGAGCGGGTTCTTCCTGTGTTCTCCCTGTGTTCTCCGTGTTCTCCCTGTGTTCTCCGTGTTCTAGGATGAGACAGATCATCTGGGAACCTAGATTCTCCAGTCTGAACAAGGGAACTGTAGACAGATGTTATTGATTAAAAAAAACAATCCAATCATCTAATTATCCATAGTAAATACTAACTACTTACTAACCGAGAGTGAGGTCATGCCGGGAAATATCAAACGAGACTTGAACGTATCGACCGAGCGATAGCGAGGTTGATACGGCAAAGTCGAGGTTTGATATTTCCCGGCATGACCGAACGGTCGAGGTTAGTAAGTTGTTTATTATATGGCATTTTTAGCTCTTTTCATTTTGTAAATTGTAGGCTAATTGTAGCTAGCTAGGCTAGCTCTCAAGTCTTCTCACGGTGTGTTTCAGGTGTTGTCTAGCAACCAATTACTTTTGATAGAAAGCGGACAGTACGGTTCTGCTAAAATGGCTTTAATTCCAACACAAATAACGATTATTTTAGAAAGTTAACAATTTCTTCGTCGCTGTTGATGTCTTCAGTATCGTCTGGACTCAGTTGACTTCGATATCGCTAATTTTGAAGATGACGTCAGAGGAGGGCAATAACAATACTTATTGGACCGCTGGTCAATACGGGTTTGGCATGACTACCCATTAGCCAATCAGAAGGCTCGTACTGTCGTTGCCATATAATAATAACTACTTACTAACCGAGAGTGAGGTCATGCCGGGAAATATCAAACGAGACTTGAACGTATCGACCGAGCGATAGCGAGGTTGATACGGCAAAGTCGAGGTTTGATATTTCCCGGCATGACCGAACGGTCGAGGTTAGTAAGTTGTTTATTATATGGCATTAGGTGCGTTCGACATGACCTCGCTTCATGCAGCGCTGCAGCTGGCTGCAGGCAGCTGACTTGAAACAGTGAATTCTGGTTAGACTTTTTGTCCGACTTGAGACGGCACCGAGGCTAGGTCACTGTGACGTAGCCATCAAAGTACCGTGAGATCGATTCGAGAACTGCCGGCTGTGTAGACGAGCGCATTTTCTCAAGAGCAACTGCACGGCTTCAAATGACGACACAGCTATTTCATGATTGGCCAGACTCACACACGACAACTTTGACGCTTGTTTTGTAATTATTCTGACACCTTCAGTTTCGCCAATGCTCAAATCCGGACCAAACAATTTGATTGAGTAAAACATTTGCTGAAGAAAGGGTTTTGGGCCACCTCTTCTACTAACGGAAAGACTAAGTTTAATTATAAATAAAGTAACGTAAGCAAACAGCGCTTGATCGGCCATGACTGACATCAACGCAGCAAACCACGAGAAGCTGCAATGTCCAACTTCACAGAGCCGTTTTCAACTCCTCCCCGACTGCAAGCGGCTACTCTCGACGGTCGTTTCATTCAGCCGCAGTCCATGTCGAACGCACCTAGTGTTAGCTCTTTTCATTTTGTAAATTGTAGGCTAATTGTAGCTAGCTAGGCTAGCTCTCAAGTCTTCTCACGGTGTGTTTCAGGTGTTGTCTAGCAACCAATTACTTTTGATAGAAAGCGGACAGTACGGTTCTGCTAAAATGGCTTTAATTCCAACACAAATAACGATTCTTTTAGAAAGTTAACAATGTCTTCGTCGCTGTTGATGTCTACAGTATCGTCTGGATAGTAAAACTCAGTTGACTTCGATATCGCTAATTTTGAAGATGACGTCAGAGGAGGGCAATAACAATACTTATTGGACCGCTGGTCAATACGGGTTTGGCATGACTACCCATTAGCCAATCAGAAGGCTCGTACTGTCGTTGCCATATAATAAATTATAATATAACATGAACATAACCCAATCTAACATGAGATATAACATAATGAAAATATAATACAACGTAAGATGAAAGAAGATAATATAATATAATATACTATCAATATCCTAAATTCGTGTACATTTCTGTAAAAATCCACATAAAAAAAGGTGATGTGTTGAAGGTGTCTGCCAGACACATTAACCATTATATTCCTTATGTTCGTATATTATGTCAACTATTATATAGAACAACTAAACTAATAGTTGATGAGAAAGGGCAAAGAAGCCAAACCAGAGCTGGAGAACGTATGGCTCTGTTCTGGTTCTTCTACATCTGAGTCACATACTTGTGACCAGTCAGATGATCTGCAGATATAATTGGAATCTGAAGAGAGAGAGATGGATAGAAGGATGGAAGGGAGGATTAGATACAGGGATCAGGTATTTAAGCATAAAAAAGCATGTTTCATGTTCATAAAAGACCACCGCCATCACACTTCCATACAACAAGGCTCCACCAAAATCCTGTTTTTCCAACATGGCCGCCAGGTTAGTAAGAGAAGAGAGAGAGGAAGAGAGAGAAGTAAAGAGAGAGGTGGAGAGAGAGAGGTAGAAAGAGAGAGGTAGAAAGAGAGGTAAACAGAGAGGTAGAGAGTGAGATGTAGAGAGAGAGGTAGAGAGAGGTATATAGAGAGGTAGAGGAGGAGCTAACCTGATTGGCCGTTGAGGCGGCGAAGGGAACACCGGAGACAGCTGAGGGTGGTGCCAATAGGCTGGCCGCAGCGCCGTGCATCATGGGAACTTTAGAGAGCGAGGGCCGACATCACAGACATGTCAAACACATCTCCTCAGGGCTGCACATGCTAATGACGCTAAACGCTAGCAGTCTCCTCAGGGATGCACATGCTAATGACGCTAAACGCTAGCAGTCTCCTCAGGGTGGCACATGCTAAATGACGCTAAACGCTAGCGGTCTCCTCAGGGCGGCACATGTTAATGACGCTAAACGCTAGCAGTCTCCTCAGGGCTGCACAAGCTAAATGACGCTAAACGCTAGCGGTCTCCTCAGGGCTGCACATACTAATGACGATAAACGCTAGCGGTCTCCTCAGGGCTGCACATGCTAATGACGCTAAACGCTAGCGATTTCCTCAGGGCTGCACATACTAATGACGCTAAACGCTAGCGGTTTCCTCAGGGCTGCACATACTAATGACGCTAAACGCTAGCGGTTTAAACTCAGTATAAATACCGCCCGCCCACGCCATCGAAGAGCTAGCTGTTTGTGAAGGTGATGGTTGTGATGAGGTGAGAGGTCACACCTGAGGGTTTAGAGATAAGAGATGAGCCCTACCTGAGGGTATGAAGGCCTGCTGTTGGAAGGGCATGCTGGCCAAGCCTGGCTGGTATTGGAACATTCCGGTGTGGAAAATGTCTGCAGCACCAGCAGCCTTCTCCAGCATCGGTCTCTTTGGTAACGGAGGCATCACAGGAGGAAGACCCTGATGTTGGGAGAGAGGGGAGGAGAAGGGGGAGCGAGAGGACAAGAGGAGGAAGAGGAGGGGGAGGAGGGGGGGTGGAGGTGTGTGAGAACAGGGCATGTGTGTGTAGCGTGTGTGTGTGTGAAGCCTGTGTATGTGTGAAGCGTGTGTGTGTGTGAAGCGTGTATGTGTGTGAAGCGTGTATGTGTGTGAAGCTTGTGTGTGTGTGAAGCGTGTATGTGTGTGAAGCGTGTATGTGTGTGAAGCGTGTATGTGTGTGAAGCATGTGTGTGTGTGTGTGTGTGTGTGAAGCATGTGTGTGTGTGTGTGTGTGTGCAGGGGAGGTACCCACCATGGCAGCAGCAGCAGCAGCAGCCTGGCTGACCTGGTGCTGGGTGGCCCTGATCTTGGCCTGCAGGTGAGCGGGGGGGTGGACGTACTTGCAGGCCTCCCTGCTGCAGCGGCCCTTGATGTAGTCCATACAGACCGTGACTGTGTTGTCGTTGGTGTCGATCATTGTGCTGTCGGCCGGGTGAGCGAAGCGACAGTCGCTCTCCCCCCTCGTACAGTTACCCCTCTGGTACTCACGACACACCTGGAACACACACACACACAGTTACCCCTCTTACACACTCAGTACTGTGTAGCGTCATGCTCATCATTCACATCTCAGTAACAGCAGGATGTTTGAGAGCAGAGCGGAGGCTGTTCCTGGAGTGGCCAGCAGGGGGCAGCATGGGGATGAGCTGACTTGAGTCAGGACTTTCCCTGACGCTACAGAGACAGGAGGCTGAGCTTTAAGGACTTTCCCTGGCGCTACAGAGACAGGAGACTGAGCTCTCAGGACTTTCCCTGGTGCTACAGAGACAGGAGACTGAGCTCTCAGGACTTTCCCTGGCGCTACAGACACAGGAGACTGAGCTCTCAGGACTTTCCGTGGCGCTACAGAGACAGGAGACTGAGCTCTCAGGACTTTCCCTGGCGCTACAGAGACAGGAGACTGAGCTCTTAGGATGTTTCCCTGGCGCTACAGAGACAGGAGACTGAGCTCTCAGGACTTTCCCTGACGCTACAGAGACAGGAGACTGAGCTCTCAGGACTTTCCCTGACGCTACAGAGACAGGAGACTGAGGTCTCAGGACGTTCTCTGGTGCTACAGAGACAGGAGACTGAGCTCTAAGGACTTTCCCTGGCGCTACAGAGACAGGAGACTGAGCTCTCAGGACGTTCCCTGGCGCTACAGACACAGGAGACTGAGCTCTAAGGACTTTCCCTGGCGCTACAGAGACAGGAGACTGAGCTCTAAGGACTTTCCCTGGCGCTACAGACACAGGAGACTGAGCTCTCAGGACGTTCCCATTGGCGCTACAGAGACAGGAGACTGAGCTCTCAGGACGTTCCCTGGAGCTACAGAGACAGGAGACTTACCTGGAGATTACATCAGCACAGCAGTCTGCTGTCTCTGATTGGCTGCCTGCCTCTCTAATCAGCCAATTACCTCCCATCTGAGAATGACTGTTTCTTCCCTATGTCGACCTGTCAAACTGGATCTGAACAACTTAGTGTGTAGACACTCCAGACCAGACAGACTGACTTCAGACCACCACGTGGATCTACAGGCTCTTTCTGTCTTTTTCTTTATTTCAGACACACACACAGTCACTACAACTACTGGTCTCGTTTTAAAACCAGGCTGCCTTGTTGTCAGGCAGATGTGTGGAGGGAGAGAGAGAGGGAGAGAGAGAGACTGAGGGAGGGAGAGAGAGAGAGAGAGAGAGACTGAGGGAGGGAGAGAGAGAGGAGAGAGAGTCTCTGTCACCAGGAAGACAAACTCACCCACTGCCTGGTGGGCCAGACAAATAAAGAGGCAACCAATCATCTTTATGTCCCTATGGTTACTATCCCGAGTGGGACAGCTGCATCACCATGGTAGCAGGTAGACAACACACTCTGCATTCTGCTGTTGAGCTGCAATGCAGCTGGTTTGTCTTTACATGTTTACATTCAGCTGACTATTCTATCCAAAGCGACGTACAAACAGTGCATGTAGTAAGTACTGCAGCATAAGAAGGATCAGAAGTGCAGAGTTCTAAAAGCTACCAGACACCGTGTAAAGTAACATCTCAGCTACCAGACACAGTGTAAAGTAACATCTCAGCTACCAGACACAGTGTCAAGTAATCACATCTCAGCTACCAGACACAGTGTAAAGTAACATCTCAGCTACCTGACACAGTGTCAAGTAATCACATCTCAGCTACCAGACACAGTGTAAAGTACATCTCAGCTACCAGACACAGTGTCAAGTAATCACATCTCAGCTACCAGACACAGTGTAAAGTAACATCTCAGCTACCAGACACAGTGTAAAGTAACATATCAGCTACCAGACACAGTGTAAAGTAACATCTCAGCTACCAGACACAGTGTCAAGTAATCACATCTCAGCTACCTGACACAGTGTAAAGTAACATCTCAGCTACCAGACACAGTGTAAAGTAACATCTCAGCTACCAGACACAGTGTAAAGTAACATCTCAGCTACCAGACACAGTGTAAAGTAACATCTCAGCTACCAGACACAGTGTCAAGTATCACATCTCAGCTACCAGACACAGTGTAAAGTAACATCTCAGCTACCAGACACAGTGTCAAGTAATCACATCTCAGCTACCAGACACAGTGTAAAGTAACATCTCAGCTACCACACACAGTGTAAAGTAACATCTCAGCTACCACACACAGTGTAAATTAACATCTCAGCTACCAGACACAGTGTAAAGTAACATCTCAGCTACCAGACACAGTGTCAAGTAATCACATCTCAGCTACCAGACACAGTGTCAAGTAATCACATCTCAGCTACCCAGACACAGTGTCAAGTAATCACATCTCAGCTACCAGACACAGTGTAAGTAACATCTCAGCTACCAACCTGACACAGTGTAAAGTCTCAGATACCTGACACCAGATATGGCAAAAGTACACACATACTTCACATTCGCCAGGAATGCTTTCTGACAACTTCTCCCTCATATATGGCCATGGGTGATCAGGAATGTCTCTATTCTCTCAAAAAATTCATCCTTTTGAAAACAAATTCTGAACTTATTTATAAAAAATACATGTTCAACCTTTTAAACTTTTTTTAAAAACTTTTGAAAAAATCTGAAAAATATTGTTCTAAACTTATTTTGAAAAAGTTTGGAGAAATATTATAAATCACCTCCATTACTGACACCCGCGTTGGATTCCAATAAATCCCCTCTAGATGCTCGCTGCCAACGATTTCCCCATCATGCCTCTGCCAGTGATTCCCGGGAATGCCTGCATCATTTATGAGAACGACTTCAGCGTCCAGTTAATGGTTATCTGCAAGTAGCAGGGATCCATATCCAAGAGCCTCCAGGTTGATAAGAGGAGGGGGGAGGAGGGGGGAGGAGGGGGGAGGAGGAGGGAGGAGGGGGGAGGAGGGGTGGTACCTCACCTCCTTCTCTTCTGCTCCTCCTCCTTTCCTGCCCCTCTCTCGTCCTCCTCCCCTCCCCAGTTATGTTCTCCATAACTATAATAATACATTTTATTTATATTGCACTCTATATTTAAACAATTTCCGAGTGCATATAATAATACAAATGGAAAAGAATCAAAGTTTAATAGTTAAAATTGAAAAAAAGATGATTCCAGATTCTCCCTCTCCCTCTCCCTCTCCCTCTCCCTCTCCCTCTCCGCTCCCTCGCCCTCTCCCTCTCCACTCGTCCCTCTCCCTCTCCCTCATCACCTCTCCCTCTCCCTAAACATCTCCCTCTCTCCCTCTCCCTCTCCCTCTCCCTCTCCCTCTCCCCTCTCCCCTCTTACCTCCAGTCGGTCCTGTCCTTAGCAGCTTGTGAGCGGTGGTGGCAGGGGGGGCAGGTGGGGCGGGGCTGGTGAGCAGGACAGGGGTGGGGCTCATCAGGTCAGCGTGCGCTAGGTAGGGGCTGAGGGCTGCCACGCACACCCCCGCCCCCCAGGCCGAGCCCCAGGCTGGGCCCCAGGGAGTACATGGGCTTGGAGGAGGGATGGAGACAGGGGAGGGGGATGGATGGAAAGAAAGAGAGAAGAGAGAGAGAGAGGGAGGAAGGTTAGATGCAGAAAGACAAGGAGAGGGAGAAGCATGTTGAAGGTGTAAGAGGAGAGGAGAGGAGAGGAGAGGAGAGGAGAGGAGAGGAGAGGAGAGGAGAGGAGAGGAGAGGAGAGGAGAGGAGAGAGAGGAGAGAGAGGAGAGGAGAGGAGAGGAGAGAAAAAACTGAAGACTTCTCCTGTCTCAGGTTTAAACACTATCTAGCTCTCCCATCTCTTCCTCCTGCCTCACTCTCCCATATCCCTCCTCCTGCCTCTCTCGCTCCCATCTCCTCCTCCCATCCTCCTGCCTCTCACTGGCCCCTCCCCTTCCTTCATCTTCCCTTCCTCCCTTCTCTCATCCCTCTGTCTCTGTCTCTGGAGGATAAAGCTGGGCTGTCACTGGTGTCACACATAGATCTGTCTCTCTTTTCATCATCTGTCTCTCTTTTCATCATCTGTCTCTCTTTTCATCGTCTCTCCTCTCCTGCAAACTGATAACGGTCTCGAGCCATTGACTCTGTGTGTTTGTGTGTGTGTGTGTGTGTATGTGTGTGTGTGTATACTGTATGTGTGTGTGTATACATGTGTGTGTCTCACCACAGGTTGCAGCGGGGCCCCAGGCCCCAGGGCCCCAGCCAGGTGAGCCAGCACCGCCAGGTTCCTCTGCTGGATCAGGTGTTCCTGCCGCTCACCTCCAGCTGGCTCCTCAGGTGGGGAGGGGGGTGGAGGTACTTACAGTTCTCCCTGGAGCATCGACCCTGGGAGGGGAGGGTTTTTCATAAGTAATCATATTATTTTTGTACACACACACCTACCCCCTCCAACCACACACACCTACACACACACCTACCCCCTCCACATACACCACACACACGCACAACTGGGGCACCGAAAGCTTTTTTGCTCTCAGAGCTTAAATAGCCCACATGCTCACTTAGCATGCGATCCATTAGCTTGTTTTGGTGACTGAAGTGGGTCCAAATCGTTAGCGTCGGAGGCTAGTGAGAACGGGTCCAATCGTTAGCGCCCTTGGCTAATGAGAATGGGTCCAAATCATTAGCGTTGGAGGCTAATGACAGCACTCTCCCAGAGTGGAGGTGTTGGAGGTAAAGGCCTGCTGGGAATGACGACATTGTTCTACATCAAAAAAAGGTTTTTGTTGCAGTTGTGACACACACGCGCTAATTCTCTCTAATCATCCGGGCTGACCTCTTGACCTCGGAATCCAAAACAGCTCCCCCTCACCTCACCTCTCCTCTCCTCTCCTCCCCTGTCTGTCTGTCTAAATAGATAGATAGAAGATTAATAAGAAGACGAATAAGAAATGAATACATGTAAATGTAAGATAGAGACATAAACACACACACACCACACACACGTTTAGCTTCAGGCTGTAAACACATCCCTCCCTCCCTGCTCTCCTCCCTCCTCTCTCTGCCTCCCTGCTCTCTCTGTCTGCATTCTAAGTGAGATTTTTGTTTTCTCATACCTCTCCACAGGATCAAATAACCTGAAAGACTGGAGGAGAAGAGGGGGGGGGGAGGAGAGGAGGAGGAGAGGAGGGGGAGGATAGGAGGAGGAGGAGGAGGAGGAGGGAAATATAGGGGGAGTGGAGAGCAGGAGGAAGTGAGAGAGGAGGAAGGAGGGGAGGGATGCAGATATAGATGTGGACAGATTCCATAACTGATCAGAAATTCTGATCACATCATCTCCAGCCAGGAGACTCACGACTCAGCACAACCCAGCCTGCCTGCCTGCCTGCCTGCCTGCCTGCCTACACACACACACACCACACACACACACACACACACACACACACACACACACACACACATACCCACACAAACACACACACTCCTGAAGCTGTCACACTTGACTTGATCCTGGCTGCAAACTTAATATCTGGACACACACACACACACCTCCCAACTAACTCCTCCTCTCTCTCTCTCTCTCTCTCTCTATCCTCTCTCTCTCTCATCTCTCTCTTTCTCTCTGCTCTCTCTCATCTCTCTCTCTCTCTCTCTCTCTCTCTCTCTCCCTCCCTCCCCCCCTTCAGGAAGAGTGTGTGTCACACATTCTAAAGGTTACGGTCTTCACTGTGGTTAATGACAAATATGTGTCCAACATTCAGAGGTGTTCTGCAGTGTGTTGTCTCTGAGCAGTATTCACTCAGACTGCAGCGAGTGTGTGTTCAGAAATGTATACACACACACATACATGATGTCACACTATCCATTCCACCTCAAAGTGTGCATGGGGGTCCAGTGTGAGGGTCCTCCTCAGATGACATCATGTATATATTCCAGGTATATATTATATATATTCTAAAGGCAAAGCCCTGCAGTCTCAGACGTCCTAGAAGTTATTACAGTTAATTCAGTGTCCTGAATATTTCATGAGTTCCTGAAACACTGGTGTGGTAGGACAACACTACCTGAACAGCAACGTCCACGTTCTGCTTCTCAGGACTGTGTCAGCTGGTCTCGTCAGGTCTTCCAACTTTCATCTGTCATTCCCTGTCCATCTTTCCCTCTTTCTCACTCTCTCTATCTTTCCCTCCCTCCACCTCTCCCTCTCTCACCCCCTCTTTCTGTTTATCTCTCTCTCTGACCCCTTGACCCCCTCCATATGTGTCTCCAGACCTAGAGTTCAGACAGAAGACGCTCCGCACCACCCCAGCCTTGTGGGGTCTGTGCACAGCGCCCCCTGGCTGCTCGGGGTGGTGTTGTCGCTCTCTCACCTTGAGGGAGTCGAAGCAGGCGATGACCCTCCCTGTCTCCACCTGGCAGCTCTGGGCAGGGTGGGCGAACTTACACTCGCTGTCCGCTCGCGAGCACGTCCCCCTCTGGAACTCTCGACACACCTCCAGGGTCAGCCACCTCGTGTCCCGGACGGGCGCCACGCTGGCCGCCATGTTGTCCCGCTCGCCGGGCGGTGGACGAGAGAGTTGGATGATCAGTGTCCAGGTAGTGGAGAGAGAGGTGGATGATCAGTGTCAAGGTAGTGGGGAGAGAGGTGGATGATCAGTGTCAAGGTAGTGGAGAGAGAGGTGGATGATCAGTGTCCTGGTAGTGGGGGGTGGAGAGAGAGGTGGATGATCAGTGTCCTGGTAGTGGGGGGTGGAGAGAGAGGTGGATGATCAGTGTCCTGGTAGTGGGGGGTGGAGAGAGAGTGGATGATCAGTGTCCTGGTAGTGGAGAGAGAGGTGGATGATCAGTGTCCAGGTAGTGGGGGGTGGAGAGAGAAGTGGATGATCAGTGTCCTGGTAGTGGGGGGTGGAGAGAGAGGTGGATGATCAGTGTCCAGGTAGTGGGGGGTGGAGAGAGAGGTGGATGATCAGTGTCCAGGTAGTGGGGGGTGGAGAGAGAGGTGGGTAGTCAGGCGCTGGGGGAGTGTCTGGAGGAGGTGAGCCTGGGACTTTCCTGTTATCTGTAGCCCATCCTGAGAGCCTGTCACCGGGACACTGAGAGGGATGTTTCTCCCTCCCTCCCTCATGCCCTCTCTCTCTCTCTCTCTCCTCTCTCTCCTCTCTCTCTCTCTCTGTCTATCTCTGTCTCTCTCTCTCTATCTCTGTCTGTCTCTCCTCCCTCTATCTCTCTATCTCTCTCTCTCTATCTCTCTCTCTCTGTCTCTCCTCAGTTGAACTCAGACTGGACGGATGGACCACATTATTGATCACGTTGCTCCATGACTGGGAGAGAGAAAAGGGTTTAGAAGTGTAGGGGCGGTGGAGAGGAGGAGGAGGGGAGAGGTAGAGAGGGGGGTGGAAGGGTGGAGGGGGGGTTCAGATGGGTCAGGAGAGGGGAAGGGGGAGGGCGTGGAGAACTGGTGCGTAGCAGGACGATCTTGATGAGTGTGGGGGAGCGGGGGGGAGTCAGATGATGCAGAGGCTGGAAGATGTCTGGATGATGTCTGGATGATGTCTGGGCATCCACAGTCTCCAGGGAGGGTCGTCTCTAGAGGGACAGAACACAGAGTGAGGAGAGATGGGACACACACACACTCATACACACACTCATACACACACACACACACACACATACATACACGCATACTCTCACACACACACTCTCACACACAGACATGGAAGAAGACACCCCACACACACCCGTCAACAAAACAACAGCTTAAGATTGCTCCCCATAGCAACGGAAACAGATCGCTCCCCATAGCAATGGAAAGAGATCGCTTCCCATAGCAACGGAAACTGATCGCTCCCCATAACAACGTAGACAGATCGCTGTCCATAGCAACGGAAACTGATCGCTCCCCATAGCAACGGAAACAGATGCACCTACAACGTAAACATAAATAGCTGTCAGTAAACAAGCCGAGGGGCGGAGCTCCAGGGTTAGGAGGGCGGAGCTCCAGGGGTACTGGTAGGGGGGCGGAGCTACAGAAAGGTTCCCACACGATTCTTCTGTGGTTCCTTGCGGAACCATGATTCTTAATATAAACGTTCTTGAACACTGAGCTGTAACCACGACTACAAGAGGACTGTTGCTGTCCTAACACGGACCTGTGAGACGAAGAGTCTTGACCGAGAACTAAAAATCACAGGGAAAAAAGGTAAGTATGAATCCACGAAAATGGATAGGACTATGTCTACACTCAGAGATTGAGCGGGCCCCTAGTCCACCATGTGGCTGATGTAACAATCTGGCAGAGTCTGGACGGTGAGCAGGATGGTGAGCAGGGTTTACATAGGTTGTTGCTGATCTGCCACCAACCAGTGTCAAAGCCAGGGGCGTGACAAGGACAGGAAGAAGGCAGGGAGTGGAGGGTGACGTGGAGGATATAAATATAAACATATATATAAATGTATATATTAAAGGAGCCATCAACAGGCACGTTAGCCTGTGTGAATAATGCAGAGAGTCATTTCCTCACTGCCAGAGGCTGAGCGTCTTATTAACCTCTCACACAGCACACACGGAGAATAGGAAACACTGTTAAACACACGCGCACACACACACAGACATACACATCACACACTGACACATACATACTCAGCACAGACACGCACGTCCACACACTAAAAACAAACCCCCCAACAAACTAATCTCCACCCCGTCACACTACCAGAAGGCATGTGTGTGTGAGGGTGTTTACACAAGCCTGCAATCAGCTCTGACTACGGAAGGAGGTGGGGAGGTTGTGTGTGTGTGTGTGTCTGTGTGTGTGGTGTGTGTGTGTCTTGTGTGTGTGTGTGTCTCTGTGTGTGTGTGTGGGGTTGGGGATTAGGGGGCATCTCTTCACCTTAATGACTTGAAGGAGGAGGAAGGGAGAGTGTGAAGGAGGAGGAAGGGAGAGTGTGAAGAGAGTGAGTGATAGAGTAAATGCTGATTAGAGAGGGCACGAGGTCTGGAGTTCTGGTGGCGTGTGCTTGCGCCCACTCCAGCTGTGGCAGGCTGTTGAACTACATCACCATGAAGAACTACAGGAAACATAAATAGTGTGAGAGAGTCCTCTCCCGCTGCAGTGTCACCTGCTGCAGTGATACCAGCTGCAGTGTTACCTGCTGCAGTGTTACCAGCTGCAGTGTCACCTGCTGCAGTGTTACCAGCTGCAGTGTCACCAGCTGCATGTCCATGCAGTGTTACCAGCTGCAGTGTACCGCTGCAGTGTCACCAGCTGCAGTGTTCCAGCTGCAGTGTTACCTGCTGCAGTGTTACCTGCTGCAGTGTTACCAGCTGCAGTGTCACCAGCTGCAGTGTTACCTGCTGCAGTGTTACCAGCTGCAGTGTTACCAGCTGCAGTGTCACCAGCTGCAGTGTCACCAGCTGCAGTGTTACCAGCTGCAGTGTCACCAGCTGCAGTGTTACCAGCTGCAGTGTTACCAGCTGCAGTGTCACCAGCTGCAGTGTTACCTGCTGCAGTGTTACCATGCTGCAGTGTTACCAGCTGCAGTGTCACCAGCTGCAGTGTTACCAGCTGCAGTGTTACCAGCTGCAGTGTCACCAGCTGCAGTGTTACCAGCTGCAGTGTCACCAGCTGCAGTGTTACCAGCTGCAGTGTTACCTGCTGCAGTGTCACCAGCTGCAGTGTCACCAGCTGCAGTGTCACCTGCTGCAGTGTTACCAGCTGCAGTGTCACCTGCTGCAGTGTTACCTGCTGCAGTGTTACCAGCTGCAGTGTTACCAGCTGCAGTGTCACTAGCTGCAGTGTTACTACTCTGCAGTGTGTACCAGCTGCAGTGTTACCTGCTGCAGTGTTACCTGCTGCAGTGTGTACCTGCTGCAGCTGCTGTTCTGCAGCCACGGTCACAGAGTTCAGGA
>CAEFZP010002934.1:0-31549 GCA_903064625.1 Mallotus villosus
TTGTGGATGTGCTCAGGCAGTCTAATTTTGGATTTTCGTTTACTACAAAATTATTGATTATTTATTTGCTCTTGTATTCTTTGGCGCGCTCGCAACTGTTTTAACATTACAATATAGTCCTCCTAACCCCTTTTCACTCTTTCTCTAAGATCATTCTGTATATTTGTGTTGTTCTTCGTATTACTTCTTGTTTCTCCTCGCTTTACTCGCATTCGTGTTTTCTTACACAGCACTTAAGTCTTTCGAACATAACTATGTTTTCTTTTGTTAATCCTATTAGCCTGCCTTTTGCTTGCTGCTCTCCTTGAGTGCTACAACCATCTTGATTAACTTTCTGACTACTTGTTAGTTCTTTTTTTCTTTCTTTATAATACAATGCTGCGTCTGGTCTTTGCCTCCGATATGCCCCTAATATCATGCTACCATAAAGGGTGCATTACTCCAATCTCTTAAGGACCTTCCTCAGTTAAACCTTTCTGCAATTTCATGCCATTCCATGCTTCACTTGTGTCTCAAATCATCAACATTGTGCCTGAGCCAAACTCCCACCCTTGAGTGTGTAAGGAGAGAACGAATGCACAATGGACACAGTCCGCAAGTAAGCGTTCGCTCACACTGATCAAACCTCGTAAGTTCACGTGGCAGTATGAAAACCAAAGCGCCAACACAAATCACAAAACTACACAGCAAAACGCAAATCAAACAGAATAGCCACACAAAATATGAACTCAATTTTTAAACAATTTAACGTGTAACAACATGAAACACAGTCTTTATGGACATGTGAATACCTTCAACAGTTGGAAAATCGCACAAACCAGCGACACTGCGCAATTGGTACCCGAGTCCTTGTTCACTACACCCCACAAAAGAGACTTAAAACCAGCCAAACATCTTGAACGAAGCGTTCGAGTGCGACATCGCTGTTCACGATGGGACCATTGTTGTGCATAGTGTTGTTTTACTTAGTAGGGGGGGGGGTGTTTATAGATGGTGTTCAGTTGCGTCGCAATTGCAATACAGCCTTTTGACAGTGATGTGTCCGGTGTCGAAGAGTGTGTGTACGTCGTATAAGTCTTTCGTAGGGTAGGATTGCACTGTGCCGCACCCTTTGGACGTCCCTGCATCCTCCTCCCGCCTCTCAGCCGATCTACTCGTCGCTCTGTCCGTCCATATAACCGAGTGGCATATTTCTGGTTGTTGTGCTTTCTATCATTTTCTGGGGTGTACTAGCGTATTGTGGTAGGAAGTCGATGAGTCAGAGGGAGCCGAGAGCGGTTGTGCCTGCTTAATTGTCGCCGTATCCCACTCTTCAATCCTCTTAATCAATAAGTAGTTTTTTTTTTGATATTTCCAAATTCATAAAGCTATGTAGGTATAGGGACGCCTAGCATACTAACCTACTCAGTTAGTCTATCTGCTATATAATAATGCATATGTGAGCATGTCAGAACATGCATACATACACACGGCAACTCATAAACATCACACTAATAGCAGCGAGCTACAACCACTACTAAGTTTGTATAACACCACGCACCATATCACACGATCATCTACAGCCGCCTTCTACAAAAGAATAGTGCTAAACCTGTACGATGATAAGAACAGAAACTGTATATGTCACACTTCACTCTTTGGGGCGAACTATTTTCAGATGGGAATCCGGGCGATTCAATACAGTAAGTGCTTCTATTTCTAGCTAACCGACCTCATTTCACATTGATATATCTTCGCCCTCTTTAGAGATGGTTCACTTAACTTTCCCAAATTCAGCTCCCGCTTCCTTCCGCATGCACATGCGACCTACTGTCCAGACATCTCATTACCGTGTGCCGATTCAAAGCAGTCTACGCCTAGGCATCTAATAGTAAAAAAGTCATGGCGTGAACAACTCTCAGAATAAAGAAAAAGCTGCTAATTTTTCTGACTTCCTCTTGTCCAGCTTCTTTCGCCCCAAATGCCGGACTCCACACCATATGCCCCGCCCAAAAAGCGTAATAAGCGTGACATTTATTTAAGTGAAAAAAAATAGGGGGATATTCGCTTGCAGTCTGGCATCAATCTCACACTAAACATAGGCATCATAGAATAAAGCTCAATAGAGCGACTCATTCATTCATTATCCACGTTACAACAAAGCATGAATACTGCGATATAATCCCTTTTGGAGAGAGCATGTCTGGGCGCTCGGCCGTAGAAGTTCGTGAATAGTAGGAAAGGATGTCTGAGAACTACTACTCAAGTGAAAACATAAAAAATAACATATGAGAGTTTTTACGTGTCCTTTTTTTTTTTTTTCTCTCCTTTTTATTTAAACCTGATGTCTCTTCGGTTCATTAGAACATTAACCAGGGGGATTAGCATGACAATTAAATAATATGGGTGGCTTCTCATATTGTGGCTTTTCAAATTCAGTGAACGACAGATTGACCAGTTTAGTGGAATGAGGCATCGTGGTCACTCGAAGTTTCTTCGTTACGTACGTTAAGATCAGAACTATCAGAACATTTATTTACAAGCTACACTATTGTCGAATACTTCTTTCATGTCTGTCATTAAGAGAGAGAAGTGCCACAATAGTGTGCACGCTATATAGCTCTCTGGCGCTTGCTGTTGCAATGGCTGCTCTTCTGGAGTTCTGGTCGTCGAGGCGTTGAAGCCAATTCACTACACTGTAAACAACAAGCGTGTGGTGGCATGTTTCTTTCTGTAGTGGCTTAGCCAACCCATGTTCTTTCGATCCGCGCAGCAAGATTCAAGAGCATAACATCAAATAGACACGATTGGCAAGAGCTAGCTCGTACGACACATCTATAGCTGTGGTTGACAATTCACCAACCAACTAGGTAATGAATTGATTACTCAGATATGCTAGCACACACGGTGCAGCAAATCGCTTTATACCCATAAAGTCAATCCTAACATAAGTGGCTCATACATGCGAATCGGTTCACTCCAAAAGGACCGTACGAACTACAACATAATAACGTATCTAGACCTGTAGCAAATCGAAAAAGAATGGACTAATATCTGTGATCTATGTTTATTCACTCTTAATAAACTCCCTCTTCTCCCCCCCCCCGCTTTCTCCACACTCCGTCATGGCACTAACGACTGACACTGACACCCGGTAGGTGCGCCCACCGCTGTATGTCTCAGTAGGCGCAGCCGGTCTCTGGGACTGTCGCCTTCTCTTTGTGTGTTTTGTCTTCGCTCTCTTTTTTTTAGTTTGGCGCCTTTCTCCCATTTGAGCTAATTTTCCCACCTCCACAGCTCCAAGCCTCTATCCTTCTTCCTTTTCCTGTTCTGCCTTTTTCCGTTTTTCGCTAGCACTTGCCGCCGCCCGCTAGTGTCTGGGATTGCGCCGACGCGGCCACGGCTCCTTGTCTGACAAGCTCCTAATTCAGCTCCAAAATCAATCAGTCAATCCAATCAAGTGCACACTCAAGGGTTTCAGTGGGGGTGGAAAAAGGTGGGGAAGGGTGAGTGCGTCTAGGTGGCCGCAGATCTGCGTACTGACACGGCGGCGCCCAAACAGCAGGGGGTCCGTTTACTGCAACAAATCATGGTCACGTGTGTCCTACGTTGATTGAGTAACTGAAACGGTTTGCTTGATCGCTACGATATCTGTTCCCGCGTCAAGTTGCTATGTTGCTCCTGTGGTCCTCTGGGCCCGTTTTTGGCGCGGGCCAGGCGATTGCTTGTTCCTTCCCATTTTCACATTCGCCCTATCAAGATAGTTATGCCCCGCACTTTGTCGACGCCCCCATTGGTCTGGCGACCGAGCCCGGCCTTGTTGGTTTGTGGGCTACACGTGCCCGAGCGAACTGGTGCGCATCAGGACGCTATAAACGGTGGGCAGGGAAAGTAAGTGCCGTAAGGATAGAAATACGGACTGTCTGTGCATGAAAATAATCACATGAGAGATCTCTACCTAAACAGGACTTACATAGATTAGTATGAATTACATGAAGTGACTAATGGTAGTATATATGAATACACAGAGGACACAATGTAAAACACGTTTTCACCATTACAAACCGCATGTGAGCTTAAGAACTACCCACCGAAACAGTAAAAACTACTAGACATGTCCGCGCCAGGCAAACTAATAGGACGGTAATGCTAATTTTAGAGAATAATACTTGTGTACCAGGTTAACAAATATTAGCATGCTTTTAATGTTACCAACTCCATTTATATCGTTAGCATAGTACAGTATAGTCAACGCCTAGTAGTCTCAGAATCCGTTTGTTTGTCTATATGGTAGATCCAGCAATATAATAGGGCTAATTGTACTGTGAGTATTAGGTTAGCGTTATTGTTGCTTAACTCGCACCAGCCACGACAGGAAAGGGGGGGATCGCTGTTTCGCAATTCAAAACCATGGCCCCCTCGCACTACTTTTGTACAAAATCACCCAAAAACCCATTCATCCAAATACCTATTTCACATGTGCACACTATACACACGCCCGCACGTCCTGCCGAATCCTTGTTCCACCCCCACCCCATTCCCCTTTAGCCCCCCTTTCTCTCCCGGCTCGCCCCTCCACCCACCAGACATCCCTCTTGATATCACCCACGCCCCCCGGCAAGGCGCGTACTCGCCTCTCATACACACCCCCAGAGCCCCCTCCGTGCACTGTACTCGCGCTTTCTCAGCTCATTCCATCATCTTCTCTAAAACCATCACAAGCTTTTACTAACCTCTGTCTTTTTCGAAGTACACAAAGTACTATAAAAGTCGCAACTTAAATAAAACGTACAAATTAACGTGAACACTGTGTGGCCAATCAACCCTCGCGCTCCCAGTCTATCAATACCGAACCATAACATGCTCTGTTCATCACGTACTTGTCATAAACATTCATATCATCACACCTTTGTGTTTCGATCATCAGGTATTTATCGTAACAAATGTTAAAACTAATCTTTTCCCATCTATTATCCATTCATACGATTGTATGTCCAATGCAGCTTGTCATTCCTGGACATGTCAATTTTTTTGTGTGACTATACATATATAACCGTATAGCTGCAACTTAAGGCCAGGCTTAATGGAGGTGTGCTAAGTGAGTGTTTTATTTAAAAGTAAAAGCTCCGGAAGCAATTGAGGCAATGCTTCATATTATTTTATCAACACCATATGCAGGAGTTCCATTTCCATCTCATTTGACTTATAATAATGTCACTGGCCTAGCTAGTATCCCCTATTCCTATATATTACATAAAATTAGGTTAAAAAGTGTAACCTCTTTGAAAAATGAAAACAGTTACTGTAGCTGCTTTACAAACTTATCTTAAGTATATAAAACCATATCAAAACGCCTCACGCTGTCTACAAGAGCCATTTAAATCATATGTAATTATCTTACCTTGAAATGTAATGGAATCCTTATCTCTTATTATCTACTTGATGATTCTTCCTGCTGCAATCTCTCTCTATTCGCAGTTTGAAGTGACGTGCTTCCCTGTTGCTTTTATTGTTCCCGGTTCCTTATTCTCCTCTATTCTCCGAGCACCCGCCTATCTCTTTCCCGAATCCACTCCTGGAGACTAATAAATCTATGACTCTTAATTTATTGTGTTTAATTAAAACTGCTAAGAAAGAGAGACACAGGAATAAGAGCACAAGCGAGAAGGAGGCTGAGGGATGAGTTCTTCTGAGGAGAGACAAGTTAGGTAGGGCAAAAGTCATCGCTACACATATTGACTTTGTGGTTTGTGTACTGGGCTTAGCAGGTGTTATGCCAGTGGTAAAATCAACATAATAAACTTAGCAGACTTGTGTCCCTTCAGTCATATGTTTAACCTGTTTGCCCTTTTTTTTCCCGGCGGTTCTTGTTGCTGACGATTTTTCTAGGAGTATCGAAATAATTGTACTTAGGATGGGCTAGTGAAAGGTGTGTTCGCTGGTTGGGTGGAAAACCGTGCCTGCTCCCTGTTCTCCCTCCTACACCCCTCCCTACAGCACTTGGGTCACCTCCTCTTAGGGACGACTAGTAGGCCACCGTCTTGTCTACTAGGTTTCACACAACCTGTTGGTCGTGGATCTAATGGGGGGGGCTAGCCCTGCGGATAAACCCTTAAATCTTGATGTTGTTGTCTCGGTTGAACCAACCCGGCAAAATTAAGTGGGGGGCCTCTGTCGGGGTCGACGGTTGTCCCGTCCTGTGCCCCAGAAAAATGTAGGAAAATATCCTTTTTAAATAGTGTCCGCTACTGGGTTTTAGGAAGAGAAATTAACTAATTTAGATTTAAAATATAAAAAAAAAAAAAAAAAAAGGGCTATACATATGCCCCATGGTACTCCTATAGGAAGCCAATAATATACAACCAACCCCCGCCTCACATGAAACAAAAACCACACCTGCTTTAATAAACATTCTGGCCTTACCCCTGAGGAGCGCTCATGACTTGCTTTCGTTGAAATATGTGAAAGCTTAAAGGCAGCAATGCGAGCAGAGTGTCACTGTGCCATTGGCCTTTTGTCTCTGTGTCTTGGTGGCCTGCCTTTGTTCCATGTGATTAAATGGCGCTAAAGGTGGTCGGCAAGTGCATTAACCCCACAGATAGAGGACAGAGTGTCAGAGAGAGACGAGGGAAGGCATGGGAGACAGAGCTACAAGAGTCGAGAGACGAGAGAGAGAGAGTGTGAGAGAGAAGTGTTGAGAGGAGATCTCGATGTCTGCGCGTCGTGCGTGCTGAGCTAGCGCGACGCTCGCGCTCAGCTCCGCCGCGCGCTCGTGTGCGCACCCTCGTTTTCCTCGCGTTTGCGCGCGCGCGCTCGCCAGCGCGCGCCCGCGCGCGCCCGCGCGCTCTCGCTCGCGACGCGCTCGCGTCGCGCGCTCGCGCTCGCTCGCGCTGTACTCGCGCGCGCGGGCTGGATGAGGGTGGCGTCTCCGGCGCGAGAGAGTTTTTAAATCCGAGTGCCTGAGATTTTAGGGAAGCCCTTGTTGAATCACATCTGCTCTCAGCCGCTGTACTGCCTGCTCTCTTTGCATCTGGAGAGAGTGTCTGTGATGGCGCCTCAGAACGCGAGGTTTCGCGTTGTCGCTGGGATGTTTTGCTCTATCTTTCGTTTGTCTTACAGTGACTATGACGTGACAGACGCAGCTTGTGCCGGCCAATGCACCCGATTGTGACTACCTATCCTCAGCAATATTGACCACTTGGCTTGCTGCGCCCATGACATTTTTTGCGTAAAAAAAAAGAAACTGTATGTGTCAAACCCTGACGAGACACGAGCTCTTGTGGCCAGGTACTCTCCTGAACGTGTTCTCTTCAGTCACATTCTTAATTAAGTTGAAAACGGACGCACATTTTTTGTATGTATTTAGGTTTTTTTACAGCAGACACCAGGCTTTCCTTTCTTGTGAACTATCTTTCACAAAGACTTGTGTTTATCATTATCACATGCTTTTTTTTACCTGAGCAAAAAAACACTTAAACAAATGACATAATCATGTAAATGTTAGAAAATGCGACCCTTTGGAGATAATCTAGTTGCATAGCTGGATGCTAGTATTACTATACCAACATCACGCGAGATCATGACATAAATCCCACGTGAACATTCTTTGGGATATAACTAAAACTGAATTACATACATTAATCTTTGTCATTTCTGTATGACATCTTTGGATAATCTGCCATGCTGCTATCATAATACAAAAGCATGCTCTCCAATCTTCTCCACCGCATATGTGTGTCTGATTTTGTGCATTGAAAAAGCATAAAACATGTGAATAAACCCATAAGTCTATTTCAAGCTGTGAATGGGAAATCAGCACACATCTCTTACACTGGCTCAATTACATTTTCTAGGGACGGAAACTATTTCTATCGTATTTTTATGAAAGTTTAAGATCATCAGACAAACGACCAACAGGATGAATGAACACAGCAACTGCACACTGATAATGAGATATGACTACTGCTCACTCAAGCAAGTCCTGCGCAGTCCTGGATGAGTCCTGGATGAGTCCTGGATGAGTCCTGATGAGTCCTGGATGAGTCCTGGGGCCGTGTTCACGCTTCCTTCGGTCTACTCTCCTCTGGTGTCGCACGCTCACCCACTTGTCTGGTCCAAACACTTTCCGTGTCGCATCCACGGCCGGGTGGTCTGTCAGACGCATACGCTCCTCTCCACTGCTCCTGCGGGAAACAGATGAGGATTGGAGGGATGAAGAGAGATCAGGGATGAGGGATAACCCTGTGATGGACAGAGAGATGATGGTGGTGGGGGTGAGCGACGAAGAGAGAGAGAGAGAAAGAACCGAGAGCGAGACAGAGAGAGAGAGAGAGAGACAGCGAGAGAGAGAGAGAGAGAGAGAGAGATGAGAGAGACGGAGAGAGAGAGAGAGAGAGAGAGAGAGAGAGTAGACAGACAGACGAGAGACAGAGCAGAGAGACATAGCAGGTTGACGGAGGGGGTATACCAACGGGTGTCCTGCCCCAAAGAAGGTGCCAAACCAAATGAGAAATCCCTGGATTGGAAGTGTGGTGGGTGGGTGGGGGGCGATTCTCTCCAGAAAAAGGTCAATAAAAGACTGAAGCATGCTTTTTATGGTCCTGGAAAAGCCTGTGACTGGCAAGCAGAGGAGTGTCATGTTTTGTAAACGGGAGAAGAGTCGTAATCTTAGAAGTCCAATGACACACACGGTAGACCTAACAGATCCTGGATGGAGGAGCGAGGTGGGCAGTGAGAGAAAAGAATTGCTGGAGAAATACTCTCCAGACTTTCCCTCCACGACAAGGCGGCAGGAAAGGTGGCTTTGGAACAATAGTGTTCGTCTGGACTTTGCTGTTCAAGCCCCTTGGATGATCCAATAACTCAAATATATTGTTGATATCCCGTAAATGATTTGACCCTTTACAACCATCATTTGAGAGATAGGTTGAGAATAAGGCTAAAGTTAGTAGTTGATCAGGTTTGTGATGGATCAGAGATGGTCTTTGTCACTGTGCTGAACTCTCTGTGAGGGCATATTGGAATGAAGGAGACGGACGGATGAGCGAGTGTGAGTGACAGAGTGAAGGAGTAATGATTGAGTGAACGACCGAGTTGAGTAAATGAGCGATTCGTGCGAAGCGAACAGGGAAGGTGGAGATGGGAGGTCAGGTAAGGAGGGTAGAGGAATGGAGAACGGACAGAGAGCCATCGAGGCCAGGGGATATCATCATCTATTCTGCTTTGGTGTGGTCGTCTGTGACTCTGACGCATATGTCGCTCCTTCTGCACACCATTCACCTGGTGCTGTCAGCAGCAGCAGACAGGGTGTGCCGAGTGAGCGGAGCTTTGACCAGCAGGACTGGGCCTTCTGGACGGCCTTCCTGCTGGGGTATCTCTCTCTCTCTTGGCTCTGTCTCTTTCTCCCTCTTTTCCCTCTCCCTTCTCCCCTCTCCTCTCCCTCTCCCTATCCGCTCTCCATCCTCTCCTTACCCTCTCCCTCTCTTCTCTCTCTTCCCTCTCCCTCTCCCGTCTCTCTCTCTCTCTCCCTCTCTCGTCCCGCCCCCTCTCGTCTCTCTCTCATCCCCTCCTGGTTCTCCCTCGCTCTCTCTCTGTTACATCTCCTCTTTTCTCTTTCGACTAATCGCCTGTCTCCCTCAACCAATCCTCTCTTCCTCCGCTCGCGACTCTCTCCGCTCCTCCCTCTCTCCCTCATCTCGGTCTATTCTCTGCCCTCGCCCTCTTCTTCTATCTTTCTTCTTAGCCTCTCATCCAGCTCTGCCTCCTTCGATCTCTTGGTCTTCCCTCTCTAAGCCAGGCTGGACCCCGAGGGTTAATCTACAGGTCTTCCTTACCCGACCGCTCCGCCCTCACATCCCTTGCACAAGCTCTCTTCCTCGGTAGCTCTTTCATCCCTATCTTGGCGTACCGTACTAATACTTCAACTACAGTCACACCCTGCCTCCCCGCGCGCATGTCAACCGGTGGTCACGCCTCCTGCCCCCAAATCTCCCCCTGTCCTTCTTTCAGTAGGGATGATGTCCCCGAGGGTGGAGAAGAAGTGGAATAATGGCACAATGTATACCAATAACATAGTCTGTCTCCAAGAACTAAGATCCTCGGAGATACTTGATATGCCTATGATCAATTGTCTGTTCCAATCTCATTCCCATCACCCGAATCACCCAAATTCCAGGCCCTACACATCCCCCGAATACGCCACCTATACGGCCCACCACTCCCTCTTCTCCCTATCATTCCCTCGATCCCTCCCTCTCTCTCGCCTCTCTCTCTCTCTGGGGTCTCGGGTCCTCCCTGCTGGGGTAGAAGAGTAAGCCCCTCCATTAGACCCTCCAGCCCAGTGTGTCACAGCGAGAGGAGTCAGGGGGCAGCTGGATTACATGTCACACACACAGCGCCGGAATTCACGATACGACCTCGGCCGACGCGAGACAATAGGCTGATTCGGTCTCTCGTCTAAACGATGTGTGGGGGAAATGAGTGGATCCCTCGGTTTGAGAACAAGGAAGATGTGGATGATGTGACATGGACAGTCTAGGTTCTAGATTAATCATGTGTGTTTAGAAACTAGCGGGCCCACATACTCTTTACCTCAGATGATTGATACTGAGCATCACGCACATAAAAACGACATATTGTAATGTAAAGTTTATCCTTCTATATCTGCCCGCACGACAAAACAGCTCATCATTCATCTGGTGGATTTTGAGAAAGAAAGATACGGCGTAGAGAAATACATAGATCCAGCTGGACTTGAACTAGAACACGTTGAGACAACTTAGTGTAAGTATGGCTAAGTGTGCCTATATGAATTATATAGATATAACGCCTTTGCTAAGCTCCGATTAAGGCTGTGTTTTAGGGAGCAGAGTAAGGAGAGTGTGAGGAAGGAAGCAGGTTAAATCCTGGCCTCGATTATCAGGCCTGGCGACCCAGATCTGCGAGGGTCTGTGGGTGATCGTGATTAGGACAGGGGAGGGAGGGAGAGGGTTAATAGGGCCCGTATACACAGTTTTAACTGGCTGTGACATGATAATGCAACTGGGTTGATGTGTGTGTGTGTGTGTGTGTGTGGGGGCAGGGGGCGCAGGGATTTAAGGGCTGGTTTTAATGGGAGAGAGACGAAAGGAGTGGTTGAGAGTGTGAGAGGGTGGTAGCCGTGTGTGTTGGGCTGGATATGAATGATTAAATGACTTCTCGCTGGATTACTATTCCATATTCTAAATGGGAGATTTTCTAAGCGTCATAAACAAATGCACTCATTTATGCGGGATTAACGGTAATCTCTAATTCTATCCATGTTTTCACCCCTACGTACCTCAATCTCTCTCGCACCCCCACTAACACACCCCTCTTCGCACCTGCTGTCGACACAGTAAATACCTTTTAACGACACACACACACACACACATCAGTTAACCCATTGTTTATCGACGACATGTCTACGTGGTTAGAGAAGTATGGAGGAGGTAATCAGTTAATGGACTCGTACACTTTCTGTACCTTCACAATCCCTCTCTAACATAGAATCCTCTCTTTTTCTCTCCCTATTGTTTTCACCAGAGTTCAGGTTTGCCATGAACCAATCACATCATTGTAGGGTCATATATTTATTCAAATTAACAATCCATCATTTTTTCCCTTCAGAGGAAACATACCAGTTATGACGTAACACACAATAACACACAAAGTGTGGGTGACAAATTCACACAGACACACAGAGGGGAGATAATTTCTATCCCACAAATACAAATACACACATAAAACAGTGACACACTGAAGAGGGTAGCCGGGGTGTAGAGCCAGGGTGAGGTGAGGTGCGTAGGTGGTGATCGAAAATCCTGGTGTAAAAATAGAGAGAAGTTCATGGTATTTTCGCAGGGTGAGGGGAGGGGTGAGGAGGGCAGGGTTGTGGTCTGCATGGGAGAGAGAGAGAGAGAGAGAGAGAGTGAGGCAGAGCGAGTGAGGGAGAGATCGACAGAGAGAGAGAGAGTGAGAGAGATAGAGTGAGGAGAGAGATAGACAGAGAGAGAGACAGAGAGAGTGAGGGAGAGATAGACAGAGAGAGAGAGAGAGAGAGAGACAGAGAGAGTGAGGGAGAGATAGACAGAGAGAGAGAGAGAGAGAGAGAACCCCGTCGGATGGGCAGATCCACCTCACAGTTCATCCTTGCCCCCGGTCACCCTGCCCCTCCCGGTGGCACTCTCCCTGGATCCCTGGCGTCTGCCGCTACGGGACGTGGTGGCACGGGCGGCCTCTCCCTCCTCCTTCGGCTCTTTGGTCACACTCTGTCCATCCACGGCCCACACAGCCTCCGCCTCCTCTCGCTCCTAAAGGACAGGAGGCAGACAGGAAAGAGGAGTGTAGAGAGAAGGCTCTCGTTAGCCTATCACCGGACAGCTTTTAGCATGCACCACTGGGGTTTCTAAAGTGGGGATTCTGGGGAGGGGGGGGGTGGTGGTGTCACCGTGGTGACGCATGTGGGGAACACATCATCATCATCACACGCTGATCCTTATCCGTCTCCTTCATGTGTCTTACTGACAGAACATTGCTTTAATAAGTGATACGATACGACCTTTATACGGGAGCCACATCCCATAATAAGCCTCACCATGTCTCTGTGGTGCTGCTCCTTGGTGAACCAGAGGGCCAGAGCACAGCGACGGCCGGCGGTAACCGCGGTGGGGTAACGCCGTGAGGGTTGACCGGACCCGAGGAGAAGCCGACCAGACGACCGCAGCTGGGTTTCACCCGTGCCTAGAGGGCGGAGAGGTCAGGGGTCGTCAGGCGTCGGTCAGGACGTGATTTGACAGTTGGGTGCTCATGACATGGTTTACATGGCCATCATTGAAGTCGTCACAAGACTTCAGTTCAAATGGTGTGAAACGGCGTTTCAGGGGGAAATCAAACAGACCGTTACAGTCTTGGCGTCCCTGTCTGTGAAGAAGAACTCTCCTCCGTCAAAGTTGTCGTTCAGGTAGAGCACGGCGCTGCAATGGAACCAGCGATGAGCACAGCGATGAGCACAGCGATGAGCACAGCGATGAGCACAGGTCTACTCAAGACAGTTTATTCAAGTTGTACGACAACGTAAGTTTCAGGGGGCAAATTCATTCCTATCCTCTCACAGGCTGAACATCAAGTAAACATGACTTCCACCTACACAACAAAACTGGAAATGTACCTTTTATTCCTGCATGTGAATTTGTGTGTGTGTGTGTGTCTGTGTGTGTGTGTGTGTGTGTACCTCAAGTCTCTGTGTGTGTGTGTGTGTGTGTGTGTGTGTGTATGTCTGGTGTGTGTGTGTGTGTCTGTCTGTGTGTGTGTGTGTGTGTGTTCTGTCGTGTGTGTGTGTCTGTGTGTGTGTGTGTGTGTGTGTGTGTGTGTGTACCTCATGTCTCTGTGTGTGAAGGCTGGTGGCTCTCTCCAGCACTGCCTGGTCTCTGGTTCCAGGAGACAGTTGTCCACATGGACAGGATGAGACAGATCCAGTCTTCCTTCCTGGTCCCCTGAGAAGACAGAAACAAACTGTGGGCACAGCTTGCAACACTAGTAAACATGCAATGAGTTAGATTATATTATCGATCTAATTGAGCTTCAGGTGTACCTGACAAGCCCATATGAAGTATCAACAGCTCTGAGACGTATCTCTGAGGGTCTCTGAGGGGTGTCTGTTACCTGTGATTGCGCTGCGACACACCAGGTGTGTGTAGGAGAAGAAGAGTCCGGAAGGGCTTCGGAAGTAGGAGTGCAGCAGGTTCCTCACCCTCTCCCCCATTTCATGGAGCAGCTTTACGTCTGTCTGGTTCACCAAGCCCTCCTGGGACAACTGCAGGGTGGAAGGAGGGGGGGAGAGAAGGTGGAAGACAGGTAGAAAGAGAGAGGGAGAAAAAGATGGAGAGACAATAGAGAGATTAACTAAGTTTCATAAAAGTAGAGGCTTAATCTCTTCCAGGTTCCTCTTACTTTTACAGCTCTGAGAACCGTCAGGCCTTCGAACTTCTCGTGAGGCGTGTGTGGAGAACGTCTGCCCCGGTAACCATCTCCGACCGACGCAGCAACCTATCAGTGAACCACAAAACCAGCTCATTTCATCATCGTCATCATCATCGTCGTCTCATTGAATAAAATGCTAACATGAACTCACAGCTGCTAGGTTGAGTACTGTATCACACTCTCTCTGAGACAGGACTCCGTCCAGCACCACACGATTGGTTCCGTTCAAAGCCTCGTCGTCCATGGTAATCGTCACGCCAACCTGAGGAACAGGCCCGCCTGAGAGCATAACACTGAAAAGTGAGTAGGGAGCGTAGTCTAAGGAGGAAACTAAAGTAGTCAAAAAACGAAAGTGCAATGTTGACAAATGTTTTTTGTTGTTGTTGTCTTTTCATTTCATTGTTATTTCTCCCAGCATTTTGGAAAATTGAGAAAAAAACTTTTTTCTTTTTAAAATTTGTATTTTTCTTCAATCTTCGCATAATTTTAAACATTAAAAAAAAGGAAAAAATAAAAACAATTGTGGCCAAGACTTGTACAGCAATGTACACACACCCAGTGCCTGGAACTTACAAATTCAAGTAAATATATGACACACTTTAAACATAACTACCTGCATAAAATCCACTGTCGTCTGTCTCCACCATCCTCTCCTCCTCCTTAATTTTCTCATTAATCTTCTGTTTCTCAGCTCTGAAAACAGAAGATGAGGAAGTTGTTCATTAATCCACCAAAAACATTTTTTTTCAAAAGCTTAGTTTGGACAGCTCTTGACTCTTACCTCCATGTTTTCCTGAGCGACTCAGGTACAACTTCTTCTGGTGTCCACAGATCCTACAGGTGGGTAAAAACCAAGAGAAGCATCTTAAAAAAAAACATGTCACGTATCCAGCTAACTGGGCACATTAATGTCAGTGTGGTTTTCTTAATTGAAAATGTGGTCGTTGAAAGTTATGGGACAAACATTTGACAGTGAGAAAGCATTAGCCAGATAGATTTATTCCTCACCGGGTCAATGAAATTGAAGTTCAGGTTTTCCATCCCAAAGTAGAGGAGCTTTTTTTCTTGCAATGAGCGACTCACATACCTCGAGATCTCCTGTGAGCAGAGAGACAGACAGACAGACAGACAGACAGACAGACAGACAGACAGACAGCAGACAGACAGACAGACAGACAGACAGACAGACAGACAGACAGACAGACAGAGGGAAAGGCCTATAAATGCACATCCTTTCTCCTTCATAATCTCAGATACAGAGAGAAGCAGGAAAATAATAGACTATATTGAGACTAAAGGACTGGGCACTTGATAGTTAGAGCTGAGTCACTGGTACCTGAGAGGGCTGTATCTTTGTGTCTCCCCCTAGTGTCTCATAGTAGAGCTGCAGGTTGCTGAGGGAGTCGGTGTCGGTGGGGTAGAAGAGGAGGAGAGAACGAAGGGTTGCCACGGCTCCTGGGATATCCCCCGCTGTGGGAACGCCAGCGAGAGAGAGAGAGAGAGAGAGAGAGAGAGAGAGAGAGGAGAGAGAGATAGAGAGAGACAGAGAGAGAGGAGCCGTTAGCTTTCATTATAGACTAACCCCCCAAGTGAGCTGTGAGGGAGACATGACATCATGACATCTTCCTCTGACCCAGAGGTGGTCCTCTCTGACCTTTGAACTGTGCGATGTGTAGATGCTCCAGCTGCATTGGCAGGAAATCCTCCTGAGCAGAGATCCTTCCGGGCCTCGTGGCCACCTGGGTCACACAAGACTGCTGGCAGGACAACAGGGAGAGGGAAAGGGCTGGATGGAAGGAAGGAGAAGGAAGGAAGGAAGGAAGGAAGGAAGGAAGGAAGGAAGGAAGGAAGGAAGGAAGGAAGGAAGGAAGGAAGGAAGGAAGAAGGAAGGAAGGAAGGAAGGAAAAAAAAGGAGAGAAATCAATACGCGAGAGAGCATTTCACAATCGAGACACAAAATGCCTCATCACTCCTCTCGATGACAACCCACGACTAGCCCCTCTTCCCCGTCCGCCGCTCGTACCTGCAGCCTTCTCAAACACCCCCTCCGCCCCGTCCTCTCCTCTGTTCTCCGGCAGCAGCTGAGAAGCCACCTCACACTGCACCCTGCACTCCCCCGTCTGCCTCAGGGTCTCCTCCACGCAGCCCTCCCACCTCTCCACCGCACGCGCCCAGTCAGACGACGACTCAGAGAGCAGCGCAGAGTCATGGAAGGCCTGTGGTGGATGGAGAGGGAGAGGAAAAGGGAAGACATTAGAAAAGATTGCAGAGGAAAAAGCTAAAGCTAAATGCAGAACAAAAGCTAAAATATATACATATACAGTGCATCAATTTCATTGCCCAGTAGAAGAATACTATGTAGAGGTTACATAGTGTGTGTGTGTTTCCATTCTTGGCTATCAGAGTGAGATTTAGGAGAGTGTAGGTAAAGGAAACAGTGAGGAATGTGGCACCCCAGGCCATGTGGGAGGGCCTCCTTCCTTTCACTACATCTTCACACAAACGGTTCCTGAATGCTAACACTGCATTATGGATGCCACAATCAAAACACCTCTGAAATTATCACCACAGCAAACAGACCAACTCTCTCTCTCTCTCTCCTCTCTCTCTCTCACCCAATGTTTCTCTGTCTCTCTATCCTGGAAGGCCTCCTCCGTCATGTCCATCCATCCGTCTGTACTTCTCAATGTTGTTCCTCATCTCCAGGTGACTGGGGTTGGCCACGAAGAATGTGTGTGCGGCAGAAGCAGCCTTCTGCATCTTCCCCAACTGAGGAAGAGGAGGGGGGGGGTTTGGGGGGAAAGGGTGCATGATGAAGAAGAGAGAATCCAGAAAAGAGGAGATGAAGGTCAATGAATGAGAAGAACGGTCAGGCAGAAGTACAGTAGTGAGAAGAGAGACTTTTTAAGCGAAAAGATGATATGGTCAGTACAGAAGATGTGATACCTTATAGTAGGTGACCTGTAGGAAGTTATAGGGGTTCCTGGAGCTGAACTCATAATCAATGTCCAGGGAAACAGGAAGCTGTCCTGCGGGGGTAACAGACCTTCCCAGGCAGAAGCGCAAACACTCGGCCCTCCGCTGAACCCAGTCCTGCGCCCACAGGTCCCATAGAACACCCTCCTCCGAATCTGGGAATATACCCACACGGTTTATAGTTGAGAAGTACAACATGACAAGACACTACACACTGATATGCAAGGCATAGGTAGGCTTTCACCCAACCCCTCGCTTCACACACACGGGTACTGTAGTCTACGTATAGCTCTCTCCGTGTGCACTTTCTCGAAGTCTTATTAAATTCCAATACCTAGTTTGTTCAGCCTGTCTTGGCCCGCTCCTATACATTCTTCGTGACATTGCCGTCGAATTCGGAAAAGTGCCTCTCGTGTTGATATCGACTTCTCGCAGTTGTTCCGCAGCTTTCTCCCACTGCTCGTCAAAGTATGCGCGAACGCCGCTGTAATATAAGACATCGTACGGGGATAATAGTCCAGACACCGATCCGGTCGTGACCCCACTGCCTGCAGCAGGAGAAGTTAAATGTAAAAATGAAAGAAGAGAGACGTGCAGCAGCGCCACGTACACAGTGAAATAATTTGAGTCCAGCGCCATGGTCCCAAGTTATTTGGGAAGGGAATGGGAGGAGGAACCAAAGAAAGTGGGAAAGCCAGTGAAGGAAAGACGTGCATCATCAAACGTCCCAACATCTCGACAGACTGGGCTGTAAAGTTAACTTGGCTACTGTCTGCTTCGTTACCCAATGCCGCACGCACTAACCCCATATACAGGAACGAATCATCGACGTTTAGAATTACACTCATTGTTGTATTATTATAATGTTTTGCAATGGCAGATTGACCTTTCCTTTAACGTTAGATTAGCTAGTCTTTCGTTAAATATTTGTTTTTAGCATTCTCACAGTTCAAACTGTCACATACAGCTGTTTAACTAGCATAGGCCTACAATGGTGATTAACGTAATAATTTCATTGCATATAGCTACTTGTACTGAACTCAAAGACCTTGATCTTCAATGTTAAGTGCGATAAATTAAATTGAACCAATAGCTACTCCATGCTACACAAGACTGCGGACTTGTTATCGCTTGCGACTCTTGTGTGTGCACGTTCGGCCTTGCGTCGACAGACGGCGCACGAAACGCAGAACAGGTCCATCAGTGAGTTATTCATTCGAAAGTGGATAGCTAGCTAGCCAGCTTGACAGACACAGGGAGTGGGGATACGAACGATTCCAACGCCAGACACGCCGTTTGAGCCGAGGAATCAAAAGCTGGGGTCTAAACTCAAATAACAAGTGTCTGACTCAAAGGCTGACTTACATAGATTGCCATGGCGGAGGTTAGCGATATTCTGATGTCAGTTCTGTCCACAATTCGGGTACCGAGGCCCGGGGACCGTGTTCACAAAGACGAATGCGCCTTGTCATTTTCCTCTCCGGTGAGCAACTCATCATCCTCTTATTTCCGTTTAAACTGTGTCTTTAAATATCCGATGTTATGCAGTGATTGTTAATGCATATGCCTATCCTATTATCCTATCTTACCCAATCCTATACTATCTATACGTTATAATATTGGTTCGATACCTAGCTAGTTTTGCTAGCTAGCTAGTTAGCCTTGCTAGATAGCTTTCCATTGCAAGGGAACGTACCGGCTGGTAGGCTAATGCAAAGTTAGCTAAGCTTGCCAGCTAACGTTAGCTACTTGGCTAATGCTAGCGGTTGTTGCCAAATTGTCTCGTTAGTAAGACTAACTGCAGTATGACATTATTGTTTTCAGTTCACTCATACCCATGTGTTAGAAAGCTTGCTAGCCCAACTTCTAGCAGAAACGTTAGCTAACTAAGCTATCTACACCACATTAATATAACGAATAGCTGGCTAAGTAGTGTGTTCAGTTAGTTACATCGTTTGCCATCCACACAGAAGTTTAATTTTAAATGGTGATCACTTTTCCCCTACTCTTTTGCATATTGATGATGTCAGGTGTGTAGTCTAGCAATGTCACATGTCACGTAACACTGTAACGTGGTGCCAAACTGACCCAAGTTGACCGTACAGGTAAGCAATTTGTCTCTCTCCCATTTGTTATTCTCAGGAGAGTGAAGGAGGCCTGTACGTGTGCATGAACAGTTTCCTTGGCTTTGGCAGCCAGTATGTAGACAGACACCACACCCGGACTGGTCAGAGGGCGTACCTGCACATCACTCGGACACGCAAAGCTCAGGTAACCATTGGTTACTAACCATCGCTCTTTCGCTGACCGCTGTCATCTTTTTATGTCCACAGAGAATTGCAAATATTGTTTGCATGTTGTTATTTTTACAAATAATATCGGGAGTTGTAGATATGTAAGTATTATGCTACTGAGACGCAACATCGGCTGCATATTGATTAGTATTTGGCTGCATATTGATTAGAATTTGTGTTTTTCCTAGAAGGAAGAAGACAACAATTCTGGATCTGGAGACCCACCCAAGAAGAAAACCCACCAGGTTGGCCATAGGTAAGAGAAGTGTTTAGTTTAGACAGTCTGCGGTATGAGTATGGTTTTTCACCTCTCCTACTGAGCTAGGTCTCTCTCTCTCCGTCTCTATGTCTCTCTTCTCTCTCTCTCTCTCTCTCTCTCTCTCTCTCCTCTCCCTCTCCGTCTCCGTCTCCGTCTCTCTCTCTCTCTCTCTCAGGGATCGAAGGAGGGTTCGATGTGGAACAGGAGCAGTGTGAGGAGGAAGTGACGGTGGTCCTCTTACCTGACAGACAGGAAGTGACAGCTGAGGACATCGGCAGAATGCCCGATGTTGTGAGAGAGCGGGTGAGGCTCAGCATTCGTAAACACCTCACTGCGGCAGAGCTCTATTCAAATCAAACCGCTCAGAGTGTCTGTCAGAACTTTATCCGAAACCTTCGGACCGTCACAGAAGACGTCACACCTTCATGTTACTGGGTGGTGGTAGTGTGATAACCTGCCTGTGTTGTGTGGGTGCAGGTGTCTCTCTCCATGGCTGGTCTGATGGCTGCAGACTCGGTGTCGCACGCCCTGCAGGTGCAGCAGTGGGACGGGGAGGTGAGGCAGGAGTCCCGACACGCTGCCGGCCTCAAACAGCTCGACAACGGCATCAAGATCCCCCCAAGGTGTGACGCGGGAACCCCGCTACAGACTCACCTGCCTTTCATCTCACTTACTTGAGATGCTCACTTACTAGCAAGTAGAGGTCTGCTTGTTGTGTTTACAGTTTTTTTGGTGTTATTACTGTCTCATCTGATCTGTGAAATCTTTTCTCTGTCTTTGTCTCGCCCTTTCGCTCTTGCCCTCTCTCTCTCTCTCTCTCGCCCTCTCGCTCTCGCCCTCTCGCCCTCTCTCTCGCCCTCTCTCTCTCTCTCTCTCTCACCCTCTTGCTCTCGCCCTCTCTTTCTCTCTCGCCCTCTCTCTCTCGCCCTCTCTCTCTCTCTCTCTCTCTCGCCCTCTCTCTCTCGCCCTCTCTCGCCCTCTCCCTCCCTGACTGCGGCAGTGGCTGGCGTTGCGACGTGTGCGACCTGCAAGAGAACTTGTGGATGAACCTGTCGGACGGGATGGTGTTGTGTGGGCGGAGGTATTTCGACGGCACGGGGGGAACAACCACGCCCTCCTGCACTTCCAGCAGACGGGACACCCGATCGCCGTCAAGCTGGGCACCATCACCCCAGACGGAGCAGGTGAGCCCCAGGGACACAGACGCTGGTCTGGATACAAGGGGAAGGTGCACAGGTTGGAGGTGTACTGGTGTACCTGAGGTGGAGCACGGGACGCAGGTTTCACAAGGCGACCGAGTGGAAGTCTGTCCCCGTGGCCCGGGTGTGACGTGCTTACGTTAGATTTACATTTAGTCATTTAGCACACTTACAGTAAGTTCCGGGAAAATCCCCCCCCGAGGAAAGTAGTGGGTGCCCAAGGACACAACGTAATTTTTCACATCCAGAATCGAACCGGCAACCTTCTGATAAATAGCCTGATTCCTTAACCGCTCAGCCATCCGACTCCCTTCTTAGTACTGCCCTGTGAGCTGAACAGCCGTTGTGTCTCCAGATGTGTACTCGTACGATGAGGACGACATGGTGCTGGATCCCAAGCTTCCGGAACATCTCGCCCACTTCGGCATCGACATGATGACCATGGAGAAGGTAGGATCTCGCACGCCCGCTAGCACGTCTCCCCTCAGGAGAGAACGGCCTGCTGTGCTCTCTAACAGAACATTTCAAAGAGCTAGTTTGATCACCTTGAAAACCAAGCTGGCTTAAACGTGTGTTGAAGTTGACCTCAAGCCCCCTTGTCTGTGATTCGCTGTGATTATGATTCCATCTTTTGCGAGGACAGAGTCAGCTCTCTGCTTTTTTGCGACGTCTGTTGGTGTGCGACAGTGACACTGATAAATCTGCTAGTTCCTTGTTGGCAGTCTGCCACAGTGCCAGAGCTGGCCCGGATTCAAAGCTGCAATTGAGTTCTAACAGCAGGCTGGAAAACTGCACTGGGAGAGGCCAGCACTCATAAAACTCCAGATCATTTCTTATTACCTTGTTCTCCGCAGACTCTGACCCTCCCTTCTTCCTTTGTCATTCTCTGTTTCTACTCTGTCCTCCATTATCACATCCAGCTCCCCTCCCGCTCTCCCTCGCACGCTCATCCCTCTCCTTCACCACCTGAGTCTCCTCTCTCTCTCGGTCTCTCTCTGTGTCCTCTCTCTGTGTCTTTCTCTGTCTATCTCTCTCTCTCTCTCTCTCTCTCGTCTCTCTCTCTCTCTCGCCATCTTCCCTCCCTGATTTCCTGCAACCGGTGTATACATTCTCTTCCGTTCGCTCATTGTCTTTTTATTGATGTTTTATTTGTACTTTTTATCGACTCAGTTTCCTCTCTGCCCTGCAGACTGAGCGGACGATGACTGAGCTGGAGATCGCGGTGAACCAGCGCGTGGGGGAGTGGGAGATGATCCAGGAGTCTGGCACCACCCTGAGGCCCCTGTCGGGCCCCGGCCTGACCGGGATGAAGAACCTGGGGAACAGCTGCTACCTCAACTCCGTCATGCAGGTCCTGTTCACCGTGCCCGACTTCCAGAGCAAGTCAGTACCCTCACCGTCTCCCTCCTCCCCCCCAGGCCTCAGAGCACTGAGCTGGACCGGTTTTTATTAGAAGACGATACAGATTTGTTTTCACAATGACCTATAACTGTATTTTTACCTCCACGATGCTGCTAAATACGGAATATTGTTGCTGTCACTGTTACGTGTCTTGATTGTGCTAAGGTTTACACAAGGGTTATTTATGGGAAGTTTATTGAAGGGATATTGCACCTTGTATTGAACTTTATGTCTGAGTTTTTGCAGTGTTTGAATGCTCCAAACTGAATTTCGTTGTCTTCCATGACAATGACCTATAACTGAATTGTTACCTTGCCGTAGGTATGTCTCCAACATCGAAAAGATCTTCGCCGAAGCCCCCAGCGACCCCACCCAGGACTTTAAAACTCAAGTGTGAGTGTTCAACACTTCCTCTTCCTACCAGTAGATGTCACTCGTCGCGCACACGCGGAATGTCACAATGCCGAAACTTTATTAAGATGGAAATGCACACTCTTGTCATGAGAAGTAGTTGCATTTCTAACCCCTCCCACACGCAGAACATACACAGGCTCACTCTGGATCCTTTGGTTCCTTCTATTAAAAAGTGGGACATCATGGCGTCAGAGCAACACCCAACATCCAGCATCCAACACCGCACACGTCCTCACTGTCATCCTTCACACGCTCACAAATACATCTACATTACTAATTCACAATTCAAGACACTTATCACAGTAGTTTCCCCGTAAACAACATGATCCGTTCTGTGTCCCTCAGAGCTAAGCTGGGCTATGGTCTGTTGTCAGGAGAGTACTCCAAACCAGCCCTGGACCCCGGAGATGAGACCAACCCCTCTTCTGAACCCAGGGTAGGCGTGACCCTGCGTCGTCACGGCTACTACACGGCTTGGATGTTTAGGAGTTGTTGCAGTGCACTGATTGCAATCGTTCTTTGTTTCCAGGGCGACCAAGTTGGCATTGCGCCACGCATGTTCAAAGCACTTGTGGGGCGGGGCCACCCCGAGTTCTCCACCAATCGGCAGCAAGACGCACAGGAGTTCTTATTGCACTTCATTAACATGGTCGAGGTGAGACCTTCCTCTCGTGCCATCCCTCTCTCCCTCTACCTGCCGCTTGCTTCTCTTACTCTCTCTCGCTCCTCTCCTCTCTCTCTCTCTTACTCTCTCTCTCTCTCTGTCTCTCTCTCTCTCTCTTACCCCTCTCTCTCTCACTCTCTCTCTCTTACTCTCTCTCCTCTCACTCCTCTCTCTCTCTTACCTCTCTCTCTCTCACTCTCCTCTCTCTTACTCTCTCTCACTCTCTCTCTCTCACATCTCTCTCTCTCATCTCCTCTCTACCCTCTCGTCTCGTCTCTCTTACTCTCTCTCTCTCTCTGTCTCTCTCCTCTCTCTCTTCCCTCTCCTCCTCTCCGCTCTCTCTCTTACCCTCTCCGCTCTCACTCTCTCTCTCTTCACTCTCTTCCTCTCCTCTCTCCTCCTCACTCTCACTCTCTCCTCTCTACTCACTCCGTCTCCGTCCTCTCTCCTCTACTCCCTCTCTCTCACTCTCTCTCCTCACTCTTCTCTCTCTCTCGCCTCTCTCACTCTGACTCTCTCCTCTGCTCTCTCTCACTCTCTCTCCTCTCTTACTCTCTCTCTCTTACCCTCTGTCTCGCTCTCTTACTCTCTCTCACTCTCACTCTCTCTCTTACTCTCTCTCTTACTCTCCTCTCTTACTCCTCTGTCTCTGTCTCTCTTACTCTCTCTCTCTTACTCTCTCTCTCTCACTCTCTCTTACTCGCTCCTCTCGCTTTGTCTCCTGTAGAGAAACTGCCGTTCAGGAGCGAACCCTTCCGAAGCCTTCCGCTTCCTGGTGGAGGAGCGGATCGTGTGCCAGCAGTCCCAGAAAGCCAAGTACACCCAGAGGGTGGACTACATGCTGCAGCTGCCCGTACCCATGACCAGGCCACCAACACAGGTGAGGAGGGCACTGCCCCCCAGGGGTCCACTGCCCCCAGGGGTCCACACCAGGGGGTCCACACCAGGGGGTCCACACCAGGGGGTCCACACCAGGGGGTCCACACCAGGGGGTCCACACCAGGGGGTCCACACCAGGGGGTCCACACCAGGGGGTCCACACCAGGGGGTCCACACCAGGGGGTCCACACCAGGGGTCCACACCAGGGGGTCCACACCAGGGGTCCACACCAGGGGTCCACACCAGGGGGTCCACACCTGGCCTGTTAATCATCATCATTTACATTTATTTATTTAGCAGATGCTTTTATCCAAAGCGACTTCCAAGAGAGAGCTTTACAAAAGTGCATAGGTTACTGATCATAAACAACAAGCTAGCCTCAAAACATTGTGGGTAGCAAGACATGACACCCTTGGGATGTTGGAGTAACGGGGGATGGTCTCTTTCTGAACTCGCCTCCCTGTTCCCCTCGCCTCGCTCCACCACCAGAGGAGCTGCAGGAGGCGGAGCGGCGGCGTGAGGCGGCTGATTCGTCGGGAGCCCCGCCCCCGGCTAGCGTGCGTGCCCGGATCCCCTTCACAGCGTGCATGGCGGCCCTCAGCGAACCGGAGACGCTCACAGACTTCTGGAGTTTCCGCCGTGCAGGCCAAGACCAGCGCCACCAGTAGGGACACGCGCTCCTCGCGGGCTGCCTGGTTCGAATCCGGCCCAGGGCCCTTTACTGCATCTCATCTCTCTCTCTCTGCATCTCATCTCTCTCTCTGTGTCTCTCTCTCTCTCTGTGTGTCTCTCTCTCTGTGTCTTTCTCTCTCTGTGTCTCTCTCTCTCTCTCCACACATTTCCTGTCCTCTCCATTTATTTATTTTTTGAAATAAATAATAATGCAGTATCTTCTGTCTCCTTCCGACAGAACGACGCGCTTCGCTTCCTTCCCTGATCACTTGGTGATCCAGATAAAGAAGTTTACCTTCGGGTTGGACTGGGTCCCCAAGAAACTGGTAGGCAGGGGCCTTTCTACATTTAAGATTTGTATACCTTCCTGCCACAGTAACATTCCTGATGGTCTCAAACTGATGGTTGTAATGACTCATATGTCGTGTCGCTGATGTGTTGTCAGACGTGAGCATCGACGTTCCCGACACGTTGGATCTGAGCGCGCTCCGTGGGACCGGCCAGCAGCCGGGGGAGGAGCTTCTGCCGGAGACGGCTCCGCCTCCGCTCATGACCCCTGACGTGGAGGTCAAAGGTATCCTGGGTTTCCACGGCAACGATGAGGACGACTCTCTCTACTCTCCACTGCTGTGTCAGTTTCGTCTGTCGTTTCTGCTACTTTCCTTCCTTCTCCCACTGACTCAACCTGTCGTTCGTCGCCATCTTTTTCTAGCTGTCTGTTTTCCCCCGCCATTTTCTGTTTCTCTTCCTGGTTCTCTGTCGTCTGTGACTCTGTTAACGTCCTCAAATGATTTGTCTCAAGTTGACGTTTATTTATACATTTCGGTACATTTGTTTTAATATCATTTTTCGTTATATATCGTTTCTTTGTATTTCTCAGTTTTCAGAATGGTTCAGTTATTTATCAAGTATAGTTGTGTGTGTAAAGTTCTTGCCTCTTGTTTAAATGTGCTCCACTGTGCTCCCTCTGGTCTCAGCCCCAGTCCTTGACGACTCCACTGTGTCCCAGTTATGTGAGATGGGATTCCCTCTGGAGGCCTGTAGGAAGGCTGTGTACTACACTGGGAACACTGGGATCGACGCCGCCATGAACTGGGTCATGGGCCACATGGATGACCCAGGTGGGGAACTAAGTAGTATATACAGTACCACTCAAAAGTTTGGACACATTTGGGGGAAATGTTTTTAGACTTACTTACTTTTTTAAAAAAAGTAAAAGTTGGAGGGGATAAAATATGTTTTCCTTCTTGTGATTGGCCCCAGATTTCTCCGCCCCCCTGGTGTTGCCAGGCTGCAGCTCCGCCCCCGGGACCCACTCCCACCGCTGAGAGTGTACCTGAGGAGCACCTGGCAACCATCGTATCCATGGGCTTCAGCAGAGACCAGGCGACACGGGCGCTAAGGGCCACGGTGAGACACGGGACATCAACACCAAACCTCCCAGCATGCTCGTCTGTGGGATTTGGGGAAGAGGAAGAAGGGAATGGGGAAAAAAGGAAGATGGAACACATTTCTGAAGAAAAACTGTCTTGACTCTGTCTCTCTCTCTCTCTCCTCCTCTCTCTCTCCTCTCTTGGCTGTCGCTCTCATCTGTCCTCTGTCTCTCTCTCTCTGTCTCCTCTCCTCCCTCCTCTCCCTCTCTCTCTCTCTCTTCTGCTCTCTCTCTGTCCTCCCTCTCCCTCTCCCTCTCCCCTCCTCCCTCTCCCTCTCCTCCCCTCTCCCTCTCCCTCTCTCCCTCTCCCCTCCCTCTCCCTCTCGCTCTCCCTCTCCTCTCCTCGCCTCTCCTCTCCCCTCTCCCTCTTCCTACCCACTCTCCTCTCCCTCTCCTCTCCTCTCTCTCTCTCTCCGGCTCTCCCTCTCTCTCTCGTCTCGCTCTCTCTCTCTCCTCCTCTTCTCCAACATCTCCCTCCCCTCTCCTCCTCTCCTCTTCTCATGCTCTCTCAATCTCTCCTCTCTCTCTCTCCTCTCTCTCTCTCTCTCTCTCATCTCCTCTGTGTCTCTCTGTTTCTCTCTGTCCTCGTCCTCTCTGTCAAGTAATGTTCTGGAGAGGGCAGTCGACTGGATCTTCTCCCACCTGGACGACCTGGAGTCCATGGAGGTGTCGGAAGGGGGGCGCTCCGCCGCTGAGAGCGAGGCCAGCAGAGACCCTCCTCCTGGGCCACGCGTCAGGGACGGCCCTGGCAGTAAGTCTGACTGGTGGGGGGGGAGGGCAGTAAGTCTGCCCCGAGGGGGTGATGGGGGTGTAGGTCTGCCCCGAGAGACTGGGGGGGGCAGTAAGTCTGCCCAGAGGGACTGGTGTGGTGGGGTGTAGTCGTCCTGTGTTCATCCAGTGTTGTGCGGTACAGCTTCGTGTGTGTTGCTTGTAGTGTCTGGATATACCAGAGGGAGAACACTCATTGATATGCAACCTTGATGCTCTCTGTCTGTCTCTCTGTTCTCACACCGTTTTTTTTCTCCCCCATCTCTCGTTCTGTCTCTAGAGTACGAGTTGTTTGCCTTCGTCAGTCACATGGGCACCAGCACCATGTGTGGCCACTACGTCTGCCACATCAAGAAGGACCAGCAGTGAGTAACTACTTCCTGTTACGACCGGAGGAGGAAACCCTCCTGGAGAGGGTTCTAGCTCTCTGTGTCCTCTCTCTCTCTGTGTGTGTCTCCTGTCTCTGTGTCTCTCTCTCTCTCTCTCTCCTCTGCTCTCTCTCTCTCTCTCTCTCTCTCTGTGTCTCTCTCTCTGTGTCTCCTCCTTCTCTTGTCTCTCTCTCTCTCTCTCTCTCTCCCTCCTGTAGATGACAATCTCTTAATCATGCAGAGCAGTGTGTAACACACCTGATTCAAACGCATGTTCGTCATCAGTCTTCTGCTGAGCTTCGTATCTAACCCATTCATGTGAATCAGGGAAACATCTAAAACATGAGAACCACTGATTTAGAGATTTAGACCCTCACAAAGAGTCCTACGTAAGAGGCAAACAAGGGCACAACCGTCGGTGGCCTACTTTAGGATGGATGGTTACTTGCGAGGTAGACAGAAATCCAAGTGCTGTTTTAAAAGTGACTGGTTTGTCTTTTTACCCTGCCTGTTACTGATCTGCTGATCTTTCTTCTTCTGTTCCTTCTGTGTCCCTCCTCCTCCTTCTTCTTCTGTCCTTCCTCTCCCAGGTGGGTCATCTTCAACGACCAGAAGGTGTGTGCCTCAGAGAAGCCTCCCAAGGACCTGGGTTATCTGTACTTCTACCGAAGAGTGGCAGAGTGAACGTAGGAGGGAGGAAGGAAGTTTTTCGTGTGGGGGAGAGGGGGAGGGGGGGGAGGGGGAGGGGGGGAGGGGGGGGCAGAGCAGCAGAGCAGAGCACCGACACTCACACAAAGCAAGCACTCTCACACTCTCACTACGGGCCACTAGAAAACGCTTTCACACGGGCTTCTGAACTGACAAAATGAGGTTGTAAATACGCTTCTCGGTTGTGTTTGCAAGGGGTGTTCTTTGGCAAAGGGTTAGCGTAGGTCTTGGTGGCTTTTGGTTCATTTCAAGTACAAGTTCATCCCCTCTGTTGACTCAAGCGGCTGTTGATATTGTATATCTGTGGCTGGTGAACACTGCTGCTCTAGACTTCTCTAGACACTCTCATCCTCCTCCCTTATTGGATAGCTGCCATTGTGACGTTTCCCGCTTCTTCAGCCAATCACCACCTCCCCTGCTCCGCCTGTTCCAATAAGATGGTTACAAGAAACAGTTTGACTTTCACTATCCCAAATATCTATTAAACAAAGGATAAAAACAGTTCAAATGTGTATTTAAAAAAAAACTGTAATAAAAAGTTCAATAAACACCAAACCGAACTGGTTGTGTGGTGAGGGTTATTTAGCAAGGTGGTTTCATTTTATTTTGTTTATTTTGCATAAATGAATTCCTTTGTTACTTCTCTGCTCTGACAAATAAAGACTTGTCTTCTGCCGTCCCTGTTGCTTCACTTTTGGAAACGTTTCTATTTTCATTTCATTGTAATTTAGTTTGGTTTCGACACCCACAATAATCACAAGTAAGTCTAAATGTATTTCCAGGAAAGGACGTAAACTTGAGCAGTTTGTGCCTACACACAAACCTACTTGTAGCCTACTTGTACATTACATTTACATTTATTCATTTAGCAGACGCTTTTATCCAAAGCGACTTCAAAGAGAGAGCTTTACAAAAGTGCATAGGTGATCATAACAACGAGATATACCCCACATTGCAGTTAGTCAAACATGAAGCATACATTGTGAAAAAAAACTAAAATAAGTGCCAAAGGGAAGAATCATAAGAGCATGAAGTGCTTGTAGGCTTGTAGCGCGTAATTGCGTTACATTTCAACGTGTTAAAAAAGGATTCCTGTCACTTGCAGTAAAGGTATGACCCTGTTTCGTTTGTGCATCTCCTGATGCAGCTTTCCAAGTTGCAGTTTCCTCTGATCTCTTCCGCTATATTCACCTCCTCAATTCTCTACCCTGTCTTCATAATCAGTGTGTGTCGAACAGAGCAAGAAATAAAAGATCAACTGAAGTAGCAGGTAAGAAATACCTAGACAAATCACCATAAATAGTTACTATTTTTGTGAAGATCTGACAATGTTGTAGAGTTGGAATGTTAGATTTATAGCTTATATCACCCTACTTTAGGTTAAAATGATACAATTGTCATGAAGACATAGAAACATATAATAAAGTGGTAGTAAAAGACGATTATAGGCCTAATTGTTATTTATATCTGTATAAGTTTAAATTTGAATGGGTTTTCCGAGGTAGGCTATGGGTAACAAAACGCAAATTAAGGAAAACTGTGGTCATGCAAAACCACGATTTTCAATAGAAAATAACGTTTTTTTTCGACTTTCGCATTGTTAGCAAAAATATATACAAAAGTTATGGATGGGTTCATTAGCCCAATTTAGTTTTGTTTTACAGTTTACTCGCGAAGAGCAGTTATTGTAGGCTATTATAGCCTACGATTATTATTTTTTTTATAGGATATTTAAAAATCCATACGATTTACATGTAGGCCTATCGTTTCCAGCCAAATGTGCCAACTCAATTAGACTAATAACTCATTATAACCTATAGGCCTATAGACTTATTAAAAGTTTAACGAACTTCTCCCACGTTTGTTGACTGAAGGAAATCAGTTTGCCCTATTTAGGTTTGTTGTTAGGCCTATGTTGCAGGGGACTCTGCAGAGAATTTTTCCAATATTGAAATCGTATTTTATTCATTACGATCACCAGTAGGCCTATTATGATACTCTTGGATTTGGCTTAATCTCAATCCGTTAAATCATTTTACATTTAATGTAATCTATTGAGTTTAAAATGTATTTGCCTAGTAATGTAGCCTATTCGTTATCTAGGCCGCTTCAATGCCACGTGTCGTGCCATGTCATTTATACAAACAAATCTACTTCTCTCTAAAATATTATATTCTTCTTAAATTCTTCAAAATGCATTCACGTATCTCAGAAGGAGAGAAAGAGAGCAAACGAGGAGAGAGGAAGTTGCTATGTGGTCAGGCACCTCAAATGTTGATTCGTACTGAACAGAAGCTGTGTGCGGTGACTTGATGTTGCAGCTTCTCACACTGGAAGTATCCATGGATACGTACAGTTTAATCTGATGCATCGTTTCTCATATCTCTGTTCACAATTTCTTTCAGAAAGAAGAAAATGAAGACCGTGTTTTTATTTTGTGGTGAGTGAAAATATAACCCACTGTTTTGGCATACAATTACTGTAGATGATTCTCATTGTGTTGTACAATATAACAATAACTCGCCTCTACATTTGTGTCACAGCCTTCCTTTCAGTTCTAGTTCCATTAGAAGGGACACTTTTGTTTGTGAAACAAGGGGCGTCCGCCCAAATCAACTGTGGGGTCAAAATCAAAAACCAGAATGTAGAGTGGACATACAGTGACCAGAAATCTTTGATTGGACGGATCAATGGGAGATCTGGAAAACAGACTAAAGGTAAACTAAGAGCAACGACTACTTCAAAATCATATTCAAAATTGCATACACCTCTACACCTTTCTATATCACATGTTCTTTCTAAATAAAGGACAATATAACATAGATTAATGAATACAAATAGACTTACAGGTAAGATAAATCTGTGCAGGGTCTTCTTTTCTGACAGATGCTCATTGATGTGGTCATGGCCTTTGTGTGTTTCCCATGTTAGGTAATTTCCCCAACATCGAGGTAAAGGGTTCGGGACAATATCTGGTGATCCCAAGCATAGGTGGTGGAGATATGGGGCTGTACACCTGCAAGGAGGACAACAGAGAGCACAGCCACAGGCTCTACATGGTTACAGGTACTCGTCCTCTAACGGGTCACGTCTATTCGTCTATATCGGGAGTCAGGTGGCTGAGCGGTTAGGGAATCGGGCTAGTAATCAGAAGGTTGCTAGTTCGATTCCCGGGCCGTGACAATTGACGTTGTGTCCTTGGGCAAGGCACTTCACCCTACTTGCCTCGGGGGAATGTTCCTGTACGTACTGTAAGTCGCTCTGGATAAGAGCGTCTGTTAATGACTAAATGTAAATGTATATGGATGCCACGGCCTGGATCTCTCCTCTCACGGGAGACGACTAAGGAACAGCTGAACAGTACATGTGACTGGACGCATGATACGTCTGGGTTCTCACTTACATGTCATCTCTTGTTTTCCTTCCTTCCTCTGCTTCTTTCTTTTTCATCCCCCCCTCCCCCCCAATTCTCCCCCCTGCTGACCCCAGCCTCAGCGTCCCCCTCCAGTGACGTCCTCCCGGGCAGCGCTGCCTCTC
>CAEFZP010002935.1:7500-36722 GCA_903064625.1 Mallotus villosus
GTGTGATATGTGTGTGTGTGTGTGATATGTGTGTGTGTGTGTGTGATATGTGTGTGTGTGTGTGATATGTGTGTGTGGTGTGATATGTGTGTGTGTGTGATATGTGTGTGCGTGTGATATGTGTGTGTGTGTGTGTGATATGTGTGTGTGTGTGCGTGTGTGTGTACCTGCTCTATGATCTGTCTGATGGTGTTGAGTCTCACCACCCCGGAGGATTTCTCTGAACCAGCGTCCTTAGGCTCCGTCTCTGGGGAGGTTAGAGGTCAGGAACACAGCTAACACACACACACACACACACACACACACACACACACACACACACACACACACCACACACACACACACACACACACACACACACCACACACACACACACACACACACACACACACACACACACACACACACACCTCTGTACACACTAACACACACACACACACACATACACACACACACACACACATACACACACACACACACACACACACACACACACACACACACACACACACACACACACTCCATCTCTGTACACACACACACACACACTCCATCTCTGTACACACTAACACACACACACACTCCATCTCTGTACACACTAACACACACACACACTCCATCTCTGTACACACTAACACACACACACACACTCCATCTCTGTACACACTAACACACACCACACTCCATCTCTGTACACACTAACACACACACACACTCCATCTCTGTACACACTAACACACACACACCCATCTCTGTACACACTAACACACACACACTCCATCTCTGTACACACTAACACACACACACTCCATCTCTGTACACACACACACACACACACACTCCATCTCTGTACACACTAACACACACACACTTCATCTCTGTACACACACACACACACACTCCATCTCTGTACACACACACACACACACACACTCCATCTCTGTACACACACACACACACACTCCATCTCTGTACACACTAACACACACACACTTCATCTCTGTACACACTAACACACACACACTTCATCTCTGTACACACTAACACACACACACTTCATCTCTGTACACACTAACACACACACACTCCATCTCTGTACACACTAACACACACACACTCCATCTCTGTACTCACTGGCAATGACAAACTGGTCAGGCAGTTCAGTAGCCAGCTTTTCGTTGGCTGCATCAGCGATGGGTCCAAAACAGCACAACAGGACGTCTGAAACCAGCTGTAGAACACACACACACTTACACCTGAAACCAGCTGTAGAACACACACACACTTACGTCTGAAACCAGCTGTAGAACACACACACACTTACACCTGAAACCAGCTGTAGAACACACACACTTACGCCTGAAACCAGCTGTAGAACACACACACACTTACACCTGAAACCAGCTGTAGAACACACACACACTTGATGTTTCAGAGAGGACAGGTATAGCACAATGGTGGTGTCTGCCGAGTATGTGAGTGTGTGAGTGTGTGAGTGTGTGTGAGTGTGTGTGTGTGTGAGTGTGTGAGTGTCAGGCTGCTCCAGATGCTTTAATCAATAAGGTAAAGTATCCTCTGTTAGCTGTCTGGGTCTGTCAAGCTCCATCACAACACTGGCCTGCAACGGTTGTGTGGTGTGTGTGTGTGTGTGTGTGGTGTGTGTGTGTGTGTCTGTGTGGTGTGTGTGTGTAAGGTACCTCACTCTTTTGGTTGTACTTCTCCCTAGTTTTATTCTCTCTTTTCCTTCTTGACACACACACACACACACACCACACACACACACACACACACACCACACACACACCACACACACACACACACACACACACACACCACACACACACACACACACACACACACACACACACACCACACTGCATCCCACCTTCTCGCAACACCACCCTCTCATAGGCTGGGAAGCGTGTTGCCACGGGGACGGCGCTGACATCCTCCCTGCTCTTCCTCAGGTCTTTCCTCTTCGCCGACCTCTGACCCCGCAGACGCCAGAAATCTGCCCGGTCACGAAACCCCCCCGCCCTCTGGGAACCCTGGACACTGGCCATCTGGTCCGCCCTGGAACCAGGGGAGGAGGGGAGGAGAGGAGAGAGGGGGAGGAGAGAGGAAGAGAGGGCGGAGAGAGACGAGAGAGGAGAGAGAGGGGAGAGAGAGGGGAGAGAGGGGAGAGGGGGAGAGAGGAGAGAGGGGAGAGGGGGAAGAGAGGGGAGAGAGGGGAGAGAGGGGGAGAGAGAGAGGGGAGAGAGCGGGGGAGAGAGGGGAGAGAGGGGAGAGGGGACGAGAGGGGAGAGAGGGGAGAGAGGGGAGAGAGGGGAGAGAGGGGAGAGAGAGGGGAGAGGGGAGAGAGGAGAGAGGAGAGAGGGAGAGAGGACGAGAGGGGAGAGAGAGGGGGAGAGAGGGGAGAGAGGGGAGAGAGGAAGGGATAGGAACATGTCACATATACATCTCAGAAGAGAGAAGAAAAGGAATGAGAGCGATAAAGGGAGAGGGGTGTGTGTATGTGTGTATGTGTATCAGGCTAGTTGTCCAGACCAGCTCTCCATGCTAGTTCTCCATGCTACTTCTCCATGCTAGCTCTCCATGCTAGTCTGTTCTCCATGGCAACCAGCTATGTGTCCCACCTGCTCTTGTTGGGGATGATGCCCTTCTCCAGCAGCTGGTTGTCCTTGCCCATGCGGATGGCCAGCCAGCTGCCCAGCTTGCCGTCGTACAACGTGTCCAGCACCTTGAAGACCTCCCCGCGGGGGAACGCCAAGCTCTGAGGAACCTCCTTCTCGTACTCAAAGTGTGTCCTGATGAAGAAGGAGTCACCTCGCCCTGACACCAGGATGTCTCTGTACACTGGAGGAGCAGAGGGAGGAACGGGGCAACATGTGTCAGGATGTCTCTGTACACTGGAGGAGCAGAGGGAGGAACGGGGCAACATGTGTCAGGATGTCTCTGTACACTGGAGGAGCAGAGGGAGGAACGGGACAACATGTGTCAGGATGTCTCTGTACACTGGAGGAGCAGAGGGAGGAACGGGGCAACATGTGTCAGGATGTCTCTGTACACTGGAGGAGCAGAGGGGAGAGGAACGGGACAACATGTGTCAGGATGTCTCTGTACACTGGAGGAGCAGAGGGAGGAACGGGACAACATGTGTCAGGATGTCTCTGTACACTGGAGGAGCAGAGGGAGGAACGGGGGAACATGTGTCAGGATGTCTCTGTACACTGGAGGAGCAGAGGGAGGAACGGGGGGGGAACATGTGTCAGGATGTCTCTGTACACTGGAGGAGCAGAGGGAGGAACGGGACAACATGTGTTTCATCATGCTAGTGTGAAAATGAGGTCTGCTGGGTCTGTTGTAGGCAGAGGTAGACACTATACCTCCATAACCCTGAAGAGGTGTTGGAGTGTTGGTGACAGTAGAGATCAGGTATGTCCTCCTTTCCCGGACTGACTGCCTCCTGTCAATGAGTGTGTGTGTTCTACTGTGTGCGTGTGTGTTCTACTGTGTGTGTGTGTGTTCTACTGTTGGTGTGTGTGTGTGTTCTACTGTTGGGGGTGTGTGTGTGTTCTACTGTGTGTGTGTGTGGTTCTACTGTGTGTGTGTGTGTTCTACTGTGGTGTGTGTGGTGTTCTACTGTTGGTGTGTGTGGTGTGTTTCTACTGTTGGTGTGGTGTGTGTGTTCTACTGTTGGGGTGTGTGTGGTGTGTTCTACTGTTGGGTGTGTGTGTGTGTGTGTTCTACTGTGGGTGTGTGTGTGTGTTCTACTGTTGGGTGTGTGTGTGGTGTTCTACTGTTGGTGTGTGTGTGTGTGTTCTACTGTTGGTGTGTGTGTGTGTGTTCTACTGTTGGTGTGTGTGTGTGTTCTACTGTTGGTGTGTGTGTGTGTGTGTGTTCTACTGTTGGTGTGTGTGGTGTGTTCTACTGTTGGTGTGTGTGTGTTGTGTTGGACCAGAAGTTAGACCTCCAGTGCTTAAGTAATGCGCAGTAAGAACAGAGAGGACAGCTAGACTAGAGTAGAACACAATCCAGTAGAGCAGAGTCTCACCCTCTGGTTTGCTCTGGGCCAGGATGGTGACGCTCTCTCCTCTAGGGATCTCCAACAGGAACAACACCGCCTCCTCCCTCACCACGCCCCTGAAGTCCACCTGGTTCACCTGAAACACATCACTCATTAACCCTAACACCACCACAACAGATCAATAACTAACCCTAACACCACCACAACAGATCAATAACTAACCCTAACTAACTAGGGTAAGGTTAGGAACCTTCATGATCTGGTCTATAGAGGTTAGGGTTAGGAACCTTCATGATCTGGTCTATAGAGGTTAGGGTTAGGAACCTTCATGATCTGGTCTATAGAGGGTAGGGTTAGGAACCTTCATGATCTGGTCTCCGGTGCGGAGGCCCTCCTCCTCGGCAGGGCTGCCTCCTGGACGCCAGCGATGAAGATCCCCACATCATTCCCTCCAGCCAGCCTCAGACCCACACTGTCTCCCTTCTGGAAGCTCACCATCACCGTGTTAGCCCTGTGGGAGGAAGGAGGGAGGGGAGAGAGAACAAGAGACAGATGGACCTATGATGGGTTACTATAATACTAAGGAGTAGACAATGTGATATGCTCATCTATCATGCTGTACCTCTGTGATTCCAGGGAAGGAGCGATGAGGTGAGGAGGAGAGAGAAGGAGGAGAAGAGAGGAGGTGAGGAAGAGAGAGGATGGGAGGAGACTCACCCATAAATCTCCTCATCTTCAGGGCTGGGCCGCAGCAGGATCTTAGGAGTGGTTGTTACAGCAGCTATAAATCAAATCAAATCAACATTATTTGTATAGCCCTTTTTACATGCAAGCATGTCACAGAGGGCTTCACATACGCCCATAGAACTGCCCCTCAACCAACCTAAACCCTCAAGGAAGACAAGGAAAAACTCCCAGAGAAACTCAATGCAAGAGAAAAAATGGAAGAAACTTTGGGAGTTATAAAAGACACAAGCAGATGAAGGATCACGGTGTGAAAGAAGAGACAGTCAAGTCCTTCCTCTACCTCGTGGCAGAAGGTGGCATACTCCAGGTGCATTGTGGGTACCTGGGGGCGGGGCGGAGGTGTCATACTCCAGGTGCATTGTGGGTACCTGGGGGGCGGGGTCGGAGTGCGGTGTCTCTTGGTCCATCTGAACAGAGGCGGTGGGGGGGGACCCTGAAGGGGGAGGCAGGTGCAGGCCCTCGCTGGCCGTCCTCCCTGCCAATACAGACAGGCACATTAACATTAACCATCATTATAACTCTAAATAAACAATAAACAACATTTTAACAGAACCAGGGGGTTGTTCCATCAACTTATATTAAGGGAAAGCCAGGCTTACTTCAGCGAGAGTTCCTTTCCATTAAAGTGTTAACCAAGGTAACTTATCATTCTGAACTAGCCTGCTGCGTGTCACGCTAAAAGCCGAGCTAAATAAAAAATTTGCTTTGGTTATTAGTGGAACGGAACATTAGTGGAACGGCTTGAGGCTTAAGTCCAAGTTGACGTTTACCTAAGCGAGGCTTTTTCGTGTAAGCGCGGCTTTTGTTAGCGACGTTGATGGAATACCCCCCAGATCTCTCTTCACTCATCAGTCCTCCCCTCTGCCTTTCACCACCCAGTCCCCCTCTCACCTGATGAGGTCTCTCTCCTCCTCTCACCTGGTGAGGTCTCTCTCCCTCTCACATGGTGAGGTCTCTCTCTCCCTCTCACCTGGTGAGGTCTCTCTCCTCCTCTCACTGTGAGGTCTCTCCCTCCACTGGTGAGGTCTCTCTCTCCCTCACCTGGTGAGGTCTCTCTCTCCTCTCACCTGGTGAGGTCTCTCTCCTCCTCTCACCTGGTGAGGTCTCTCTCCCTCTCACCTGGTGAGGTCTCTCTCTCCCTCTCACCTGGTGAGGTCTCTCTCTCTCCCTCTCACCTGGTGAGGTCTCTCTCTCCCTCTCACCTGGTGAGGTCTCTCTCTCCCTCTCACCTAATGAGGTCTCTCTCCCTCTCACCTGGTGAGGTCTCTCTCTCCCTCTCACCTGGTGAGGTCTCTCTCTCCCTCTCACCTAATGAGGTCTCTCTCTCCCTCTCACCTGGTGAGGTCTCTCTCTCCCTCTCACCTGGTGAGGTCTCTCTCCCCTGGTGAGTCTCCCTCTCACCTGGTGAGGTCTCTCTCTCCCTCTCACCTAATGAGGTCTCTCTCTCCCTCTCACCTGGTGAGGTCTCTCTCTCCCTCTCACCTAATGAGGTCTCTCTCTCCCTCTCACCTGGTGAGGTCTCTCTCTCTCCCTCTCACCTGGTGAGGTCTCTCTCTCTCTCTCACCTGGTGAGGTCTCTCTCTCTCACCTATGAGGTCTCTCTCCCCCTCTCACCTGGTGAGGTCTCTCTCGTTGGAGGAGTGGGAGGACAGGTCCGACTGCCTCCTGTCTGTCTCAGGGGAGTAGGAGCGGAGGGACTCCATCTCTGACATCTCTAGGGGAGGGGGAGGGGGAGGGGGAGGGGAGAGAAGGAGAGGAGGGAGGGTGAAGGAGGGTGAAGGAGGGAGAGAGGGAGATAGAAGGGGAGGAACAGAGAAAGAGGTTAGAGACACAAAGCAGTTTAAACCACCACCTTCACCAGATAAGTCACCACAGAACGAAGGTACCTGATTGGTTATCCCAGAAACCCAACCACCTTGTGACAGTGAGGAGGAAGACCATTTGGGTCCCAAAGCCCTACAGATTACCCTCTGATACTAGCATACCAATTCCACAGACAGTACACAGTTAATGGCTGTGGAAGTAGTACACTAATACAGTTAGTATTTTCACCAAGCTGATAAAGTATGACATGTAGGACTGAGACATTTGAAATGTAGAGCAGCGGCTCTCTAACAGACTCTGACAGTCAATCAGCAGAGGAAGACAGGGAGGAGAAGAGCGAAGGAGGGGAGGGAGTGAGGGGGGGAGGGAGGGAGGGAGGGAGGAGTGAGGGGGGGGTGAGGGAAGGAAATGAATACACAAACAGACATCAAAACTGAGAGAACTCATAAAGCATTGAGTGAGAGGGAACAGGGCTGCACTGCAGGACACACAGCTACAGCTCAGTTTAGAGTTAGGTTAGAGCTCCAGAGACGCACGTCTGGAACACTGCAGAGCTCTAGGCCCAGAACACTGCAGAGACCCAGAACACTGCAGAGCTCTAGACCCAGAACACTGCAGAGCTCTAGGCCCAGAACACTGCAGAGCTCTAGACCCAGAACACTGCAGAGCTCTAGACCCAGAACACTGCAGAGCTCTAGACCCAAACACTGCAGAGCTCTAGGCCCAGAACACTGCAGAGCTCTAGACCCCAGAACACTGCAGAGCTCTAGACCCAGAACACTGCAGAGCTCTAGGCCCAGAACACTGCAGAGCTCTAGACCCAGAACACTGCAGAGCTCTAGACCCAGAACACTGCAGAGCTCTAGACCCAGAACACTGCAGAGCTCTAGACCCAGAACACTGCAGAGCTCTAGGCCCAGAACACTGCAGAGCTCTAGACCCATAAAACTGCAGAGCTCTAGGCCCCAGAACACTGCAGAGCTCTAGGCCCAGAACACTGCAGAGCTCTAGGCCCAGAACACTGCAGAGCTCTAGACCCAGAACACTGCAGAGCTCTAGGCCCAGAACACTGCAGAGCTCTAGGCCCAGAACACTGCAGAGCTCTAGGCCCAGAACACTGCAGAGCTCTAGGCCCAGAACACTGCAGAGCTCTAGACCCAGAACACTGCAGAGACCCAGAACACTGCAGAGCTCTAGACCCAGAACACTGCAGAGCTCTAGACCCAGAACACTGCAGAGCTCTAGGCCCAGAACACTGCAGAGCTCTAGGCCCAGAACACTGCAGAGACCCAGAACACTGCAGAGCTCTAGACCCATAACACTGCAGAGCTCTAGACCCAGAACACTGCAGAGCTCTAGACCAGAACACTGCAGAGCTCTAGACCCAGAACACTGCAGAGACCCAGAACACTGCAGAGCTCTAGACCCAGAACACTGCAGAGCTCTAGACCCAGATCACTGCAGAGCTCTAGACCCAGAACACTGCAGAGCTCTAGACCCATAACACTGCAGAGCTCTAGACCCAGAACACTGCAGAGCTCTAGACCCAGAACACTGCAGAGCTCTAGACCCATAACACTGCAGAGCTCTAGACCCAGAACACTGCAGAGCTCTAGACCCAGAACACTGCAGAGCTCTAGACCCAGAACACTGCAGAGCTCTAGACCCAGAACACTGCAGAGCTCTAGGCCCAGAACACTGCAGAGCTCTTGACCCAGAACACTGCAGAGCTCTAGCCCAGAACACTGCAGAGCTCTAGACCCAGAACAGGGTAACCAGCTCCTGAAGGAGGGAAGGGAGACTGGGCGAGGAAGGAGAGAGGAAGGAGGTAGAGAGAGAGAGAGATGGATAGAGATGAACCGATAAGGGGTGAGGGGTAGAGAGGGAGGTTGGTTTACTGAGTGGTGCTTCTGTGAATGCTTCCTTGTGGGTTAACATGCTACACATGCTGACGGACAGACAGACAGACAAATATATTCACAAAAGATTAGCATTTGCAAGTCATTCTCACTAGTAAAGGATGGATGAGGTTTATTGCTGTGGGTTAGGGTTGCTGTGGGGTTTCAGATAGAGACAGTACTGGCAGGGGAGGGTGGATGAAGTATAATAACATCAGACAACAGGAAGGTCACAGCACAGAGGGCACATAGGATTAGGGCTGTGCGTGTGTAAACGCGTGTGTCTATGAATGTGTGTTACTATGTGAGTGTGCGTGTGTGTACTTGTGTGCACATGTTGGACTGGAGGTCTGTTTGATGTCATGTTTTGATCTGACTGGTCTTGTACAGAACACTATGTACTCTGCACTGTCTTTCTCCCACTCTATCTCTTTCTCTCCCTCCCACTCTCCTCTCTCTTCTTCTCCTTCTGTCCCTCATTATCTCTCTCTCCCTTCAATCCCTCTTTCTCTCTCTCCTCTCTCTCTCTCTCTCTCTGCTTCCCTCTCTCCACATTGCTCCTGTCTCTTTAATCAGAGTGTTGGCACAGGCTGCCAGGCTGGGGGTGAGGCTGGTAGAGTGTTGGCACAGGCTGCCACAGGCTGCACAGGCTGCCAGGCTGCCAGGTTACACAGGCTGCACAGGCTACACAGGCTGCCAGGTTACACAGGCTGCACAGGCTGCACGGGCTGCCAGGTTACACAGGCTGCACAGGCTACACAGGCTGCCAGGTTACCACAGGCTGCACAGGCTGCACGGGCTGCCAGGTTACACAGGCTGCACAGGCTACACAGGCTGCCAGGTTACACAGGCTACACAGGCTGCACGGGCTGCCAGGTTACACAGGCTACACAGGCTACACAGGCTGCCAGGTTACACAGGCTACACAGGCTGCACAGGTTGCACAGGCTGCACAGGCTGCACAGCTGCACAGGCTGCACAGGCTGCACAGGCTACACAGGCTGCCAGGTACACAGGCTGCACAGGCTGCCAGGTTACACAGGTTACACAGGCTACACAGGCTGCCAGGCTGCACGGGCTGCCAGGTTACACAGGTTACACAGGTTACACAGGCTACCAGGTTACACAGGCTGCACGGGCTGCCAGGCTACACAGGCTGCCAGACTGCCAGGTTGGGGGTGAGGCTGGAGGGAACTCCGTGGAGTAAGGGGTGAAAGAGAGGGTTTTAATACTTTCCCTCTGAGCACACACACACACACACACACACACACTGAGCCTACAAACTTCAGGGCTAGCTAGTGTTGGCCATGAGATCTGTCACAAGGAGGGGTGGGGAGGGATTAATACGTCTGGATTATGAGTTGGGATGTAGAAAGAGAGGAGGAGGGGGGGGAGCAGGAGAGAGGGAGGGATGTAGAAAGAAACATTTTCTCGCTCAAATCCTCCACTGCCCTCTATTCCCGCTGAACCAATAGGGGGCCTGACATGACTTTTTACGAATGGAGCTCTCAGATAAGAGAGTGAGCGGTGAGCCCTCATGATGACCTTCTTAGCAGGAAGTGAGGTCATACAGGTCATGGGATCAGGTTTCAACAGTCTTAATTGAGATACATGAGTCATGGGCAGTGGCAAGGTAGGGGTTATGGAAACATGAGCCTGAGGAATATTAAAAACCTGTTAAACACAGACGTAGGTTAATAACATTGTGTTACTATGTTTATGTCATCTTACCCACTTTGACACCGTGGTCTCATGCAACTTTCTGTGCTCAGAAGAATGTCAGGATCTTTCGACACAACATGATCTTACTACACACAACATGATCTTACTACACACAGATCTTACTACACCCATGATCTTACTACACACAACATGATCTTACTACCACACAGATCTACACACACTGATCTTACTACACACAACATGATCTTACACACAACTATCTTACACACAACAAGTAAACACATCTAAAGTGGAATTAACCCCACCATCAAGATAAAATGTTATTCTAAGTTCATTAAAATCGTGTTTTCCACTGGCATTATTCAACTTAGTCTGGGTATAAAAATCACACAATACAAAATAAAGTGATTAAAATACTTTATTGGTTTAGGAAAAGTATTAAAAATGTTAAGCTATAGCAAAAACAAAGCTGTGCAAGCTTTCCATGTGGTTGCAGCTTTAAGACCAAGCAAGCACACAGCATGTCCTGGGGGTCCTTCATCTAAAAGTATGACATTTTATCTGGAAGAGAGAACACAAAAAAGGATTTCTCTTTTCGTACGGTGGAAGAAATCTCTTTTTGTAGTTAAAATGCTGTTCTTGTCTAGGCAGCTTGGAGAACAGTCCTCACTTGCAGGCTGGTTATTTATATCAATGCTTCACCAAGGGCTAAGGTTAGGTTAGTGCTCTCTAACCCTAACCCTTCACCAAGGTGTGTGTGTGCAGGCCTGGGTCCTCTCTAGGAATGTTGAAATAATGCCACTGGATTTCTGATGACATGAATGTTAATGGACCTTGTAGCATCCACACTTCCATGGACTAAACTCTGACCACACTTCCATAGCACAGGCTACATCCACACAGCTACAGTACAGGCTGGTTTCCAAGACACATTAAACCCCCAAATGGAATAAATAAGTACATCTATATTCTCAGGGTTAGACAGCTAACCCTAACCCTATCGATATGCTCTAATAAAAGATTCCTGGTAACATGTGTGTGGGAAACCGCCCCATCTCTATGGCAACTACACACTACTGTTATTGTCCGGGTCACATGACTCACCGTCAGGCTCGGAGTCGGAGTCGAGCAGCGGGGGGATTCGGACCAGGACCTGGCGAGTGTCTCTCTGCACCACCAGCTGCAGCTTCCCCCGGGAGCGCTCGATCAGACGGCCAGCGTCACTCAGGGACAGGTTCTCTGTCACTGTGCCGTTTATCTGAGGGGGACAGGGTTACAGTGTTACACTTACAGTCACAGACATTGGGTTACAGTGTTACACTTACAGTCACAGACATTGTGTTACAGTGTTACACTTAGTCAGAGACATTGTGTTACAGTGTTACACTTAGTCAGAGACATTGTGTTACAGTGTTACACTTAGTCAGAGACATTGTGTTACAGTGTTACACTTAGTCAGATACATTGTGTTACAGTGTTACACTTACAGTCAGAGACATTGTGTTACAGTATTACACTTACAGTCAGAGACATTGTGTTACAGTGTTACACTTACGGTCAGAGACATTGTGTTACAGTGTTACACTTACAGTCAGAGACATTGTGTTACAGTGTTACACTTACAGTCAGAGACATTGTGTTACAGCGTTACACTTACAGTCAGAGACATTGTGTTACAGCGTTACACTTACAGTCAGATACATTGTGTTACAGTGTTACACTTACATTCAGAGACATTGTGTTACAGTTCTACAGTTTTACAGCTACATTGTTCCAGTGTTTCAGTGTTACAGTCAGAGAGTTGCAATGTTACGATGTTACAGTGTAACAATCCTCAAGGTCCAAGGTGAGAGTAACTGACCTTAAGGATGATGTCTCCCTCCTGCAGGCTGCCGTCCCTGGCGGCCAGGCCCGTGCTGCTCATCTCCTTAATGAAGATCTGACTCCCCAACCTCAGACCGTACTCTACACACACACACACACACACACACACACACCACACACAGATACACACACACACACACACACACACACACACAGATACACACACACACACACACACACACACCACAGATACACACACACACACACACACACACACACAGATACACACACACACAGACACACACAGATACACACACACACACACACACAGATACACACACACACAGATACACACACACACCACACACACACACACACACACAGATACACGCACACACACACAGATACACACACACACACACACATTAAGACTCACGACAACTGTGAAGGTAAACAACAACATCCTTACAGCCCTTCAGTCTGCACTGTCCTTGTCTGATCTGTGTCATTGTGTTTAGAACAGAACTGGTGAATACAGACCTTGACTCTGACCATGGAAATACAGTCCAAACTGTCTGCCCTGTTTCTACATTGCTGTGGCTCAAAGTGTCGCTCTATGATAACAGGTGTAAAGTGACACAAGAGGAGGGTGGGGGTGAGGGGCGGTGGGGGTGAGGGGCAAGAGGGCAGGAAGGGGTAGGGGGGAGGCGGGAGGGGGAGGGGCAGGAAGGGGGTAGGGGGAGGCGGGAGGGGGGAGGGGGGAGGGGCGGGAGGGGGGAGGGGGGAGGGGGGAGGGTCGGGATGGGGGGGAGGGGGGAGGCTGGTACCTTCGTTGGGGCGGTTCTTGACCAGCAGGACGTTGACAGGTTTCTCCAGAGGCTCCAGGCCGCGGGGTGCGGTTTCTCCCAGGCTCAGGGGAGGGGGTCCTGATCCCGGCTCCTCCCCCTCGCCGTCCTGGGCGCGTCGGGACTGTACCTCCCTCCTCCTCCTCCCCCACGCTCGTGGCTGTCCCCCTGGCCATAGCCCCCCCCCCTCTCTCCGCTGCGCCCCCTCTCTGGGACGCCCGGCTCACGGTCCAAGCTCCTTCCCCGGCTCCCGTCACGCCGGTCGTCCGGGCTGGGCGACGCCCTCTCTTGGCTCCGCCCCCGGCTCCGCCCACGGTTACGGTCGTAATCGCGAGCGTGGTACTCGGGTTCCAGGTGGGTCTTGTTGTCGGGGGTGTGGTCACGGGGGCGGGGGAAGCCAGGGCCCCCGTTGTCCTGGGGCCAGGGGGCGTCGGAGTCATAGTAACGGGTGGACGGGTCTGGAGACGGAGGCTGCTTCAAGGAGTGGAGAGAAACCTTCCTGGGTCTCTTCACTGTCTGTCACACAAACAACAACAATAAAGGTTAAGTAAGTGTTATTTTCCCAAATGACAGAGCATACTTTTATTGTATTTTACTGCACGGAAACACTGTGGGTAATGTTCCAACTAGTCAACTAGCAGCAACATCACATTTGAAGGGGCTGGGCCTAATACAGAGATATTCTGCTCTACACCGGAGCACTGGGTTACATAACACGTGTTTCCCTGAACCCAAGAGATTAGAGCATGTACTAACTCACTCTCTCTCTATCTCTCTCTCACACACACGCACACACACTCTCTCACCTGATCTTTCTTTACAAACAAACACATCAGATCAAACCCAACACACACACATGCAAACAAACCAAGCGCATGCACACACTTACATGCACACTGTGCAGCTGTTCCCTGTGCCCTCCACTGTCACCATGACAACATCCAGACTAGCAGCCTCCTGTAGGCTCCACTGTCACCATGACAACATCCAGACTAGCAGCCTCCTGTAGGCTCTACTGTCACCATGACAACATCCGCGAGAAAATCATGTACTAGAATAGCGTCACTAGCGTCACAGAGACCCCAATCATGTAACTAGTCTTCACCAGGGTTAAGGCCGGGGTCAGGGTTATGGCCGGGGTCAGGGGTCAGGGTTAAGGCCGGGGTCAGGGGTCAGGGTTATGGCCGGGGTCAGGGTTAAGGCCGGGGTCAGGGGTCAGGGTTAAGGCCGGGATCAGGGTTAAGGCCGAGGTCAGGGGTCAGGGTTAAGGCCGGGATCAGGGTTAAGGCCGGGGTCAGGGTTAAGGCCGGGGTCAGGGTTAAGGCCGGGGTCAGGGGTCAGGGTTAAGGCCGGGGTCAGGGTTAAGGCCGGGGTCAGGGGTCAGGGTTAAGGCCGGGGTCAGGGGTCAGGGTTAAGGCCGGGGTCAGGGGTCAGGGTTAAGGCCAGGGTGAGGGTTAAGGCCAGGGTCAGGGTACTCACTATCTTTGCGACCTTCCCACATTTCCGCAGCTGCTGCACAGCGAAGGAATGAGGCACGTTGTCCATGAGGATGCTGTTGACCTGGATGACCCGGTCACTCTCACTGGAGGACGGAAACTTTCAGTCAGAAAGATTTTTGCCTCAGACATTTTCATGTGACATAAACTTGTGTGAATAAGGTATGTGAGGTGTTACTGCATGTGTTCTGATGTAGATGTGGCAGGATGTTTCCTAACAATGTGGATGTGGCTGGATGTGGCTGGATGTTTCCTAACAACGTGGATGTGGCTGGATGTTTCCTAACAACGTGGATGTGGCTGGATGTTTCCTAACAACGTGGATGTGGCTGGATGTGGCTGGATGTGGCTGGATGCTTCCTATCAACAAGGATGTGGCTGGATGTGGCTGGATGTGGCAGGATGCTTCCTAACAACGTGGATGTGGCTGGATGTGGCTGGATGTGGCAGGATGCTTCCTAACAACGTGGATTTGGCTGGATGTGGCTGGATGTGGCTGGATGTGGTTTGATGTGGCTGGATGTGGTTTTATGTGGCTGGATGTGGTTGGATGTGGCTGGATGTGGTTGGATGTGGCTGGATGTGGCTGGATGTGGCTGGATGTGGCTGGATGTGGCTGGATGCTTCCTAACAACGTGGATTTGGCTGGATGTGGCTGGATGTGGCTGGATGTGGCTAGATTTGGTTTGATGTGGCTGGATGTGGTTTGATGTGGCTGGATGTGGCTGGATGTGGCTGGATATGGTTGGATGTGGCTGTATGTGGCTGGATGTGGCTGGATGTGGCTGGATGTGGTTGGATGTGGCTGGATGTGGTTTGATGTGGCTGGATGTGGCTGGATGTGGCTGGATGTGGTTGGATGTGGCTGGATGTGGTTTGATGTGGATGGATGTGGCTGGATGTGGATGGATGTGGTTTGATGTGGCTGGATGTGGTTGGATGTGGCTGGATGTGGCTAGATGTGGCTGGATGTGGCTGGATGTGGACTAACAACAGCAGGCCGTCAGCGGGGCCTCCCTGCAGGACGTCAGACACGATGATGGACGTCTCTCCGCTGTCCACGTTGGGATTGTCCCGCCCCCCCGACACGGCAATGCCAAAACCCATCTTGGCATCCTGATGAGATGGAGATATGGAGAGGGGGGAAGGGAGAGAGAGGGAGGAGAGAGAGAGGGAGGAGAGAGAGGAGAGAGAGAGGGAGGAGAGAGAGGGAGAGAGAGGAGAGAGAGAGGGGAGGAGAGAGAGGAGAGAGAGAGGGAGGAGAGAGAGGGAGAGCGAGAGAGAGAGTTGTGTTGAGGGGTAAATGTATAGAGAAGGAAGGACAGACAGATGTTTATGTCACCTGCTCTTAACGTTCATTCTCCTGACAGTCACACCACACGTAGATGCAAAGATGCAGAGGGATGGAGAGGGGAGAGAGAAAGATAAATTATCACACAAAGAGAGAGAGAAGAGAGGGAGAAAAGAGTTGGGGGGAGAAGAGAGGGAGTTTAGGGGAGAGAAGAGAGTGAAAAGGGGGGAGAAGAGAGAGGGAAGTTTAGGGGAGAGAGTAGAGGGTTGAACTCACCCTCTGTAGAGTCACAGTAAACTGCTCCCAGACAGTCTCCTCCATTCCTGAGCTCTGTGAGGAGAGAGACACCGTGGGTTAAAACCTCATCACCCCCCACCCTCTCCACCAGCTGGACCCTGGCCCCACCCCCTCCACCAGCTGGCCCCTGGCCCCAGCCTCTCTCTACACAGAGGCTTCATACCTGACCTGAAGCTACTGTGTTCATTCCTTTGCACAAGCAAGTGCAAAAACACACACACAAAGAAAAACAATGGTTCTGCAGCAGCTGACTGAAAATAGAAAGCACCAAGAGCACACTAACTCCTCCCTCTCTGGGATGTGGTTGGCATAGAAACACTTCCTGGATGGTGGGGGCGGAGCCAGGCTGGATAGAGGACCTATCAGCTCAGAGAGGCTCTGGGCTCTAAGACAGTTAAACCTTCAAGCTCATCCTACTATAGGTAAACAGGATTTAGATCTGAACCTTATAAGCGTACACACACACGTTTACCCAGACACACACACGTTACCCAGACACACACACGTTACCCAGACACACACACGTTTACCCAGACGTTACCCAGACACACACACGTTACCCAGACACACACACGTTTACCCAGACACACACATGTTTACCCAGACGTTACCCAGACACACACACACGTTACCCAGACACACACACGTTACCCACACACACTACCCAGACACACACACGTTTACCCAGACACACACACGTTTACCCAGACACACACACGTTACTCAGACACACACGTTACCCAGACACACACACGTTTACCCAGACACACACACGTTACCCAGACACACACACACGTTTACCCAGACACACACACGTTACCCAGACACACACACGTTACCCAGACACACACACGTTACCCAGACACACACGTTACCCAGACACACACACGTTACCCAGACACACACACGTTACCCAGACCCACACACGTTACCCAGACACACACACACGTTTACCCAGACACACACACGTTACCCAGACACACACCACGTTACCCAGACACACACACGTTTACCCAGACGTTACCCAGACACACACACGTTACCCAGACACACACACACGTTTACCCAGACACACACACGTTACCCAGACACACACACGTTACCCAGACACACACACGTTTACCCAGACGTTACCCAGACACACACACGTTACCCAGACACACACACACATTTACCCAGACACACACACTTTACCCAGACACACACACGTTACCCAGACACACACACGTTTACCCAGACGTTACCCAGACACACACACGTTACCCAGACACACACACACACAAAAATACATTCTGTACGACCTCCATCATGGTTAGGGTTACACACACACAGACACAGATGGTGTTGCACGGTTTACGGTGTACAGGGTTGTCAAGTAACAACAACAATCATGTTCAATCCCCAGGTCACATGATGAGGGTGGAGTGAATACTGGTCTGTTTATCCTTCTGACGGCTTTACAAGGTAAAGCGGCATGTGTGTGTGTGTGTGTGTGTGTACATGTGTGTATGTGTGTGTCTCCCATGCTGGCATCCACTGCTGCACTTACAGTCTCTCAGCTAGAGGAGCTATGCTCCCACGAGCACTGACCCAAAAACCTGAAGGAGGGAGGGGCGCGCACACACACATACCTACACACACATGTACGTACACACACACGTAAACACACAAACATTCATACACACACACACGCACACCCACATACAAGCAGCAACCAACGTTAACAGCTAAGAAGACTGGTCATAAGTGGATCAGACCGACATCAACCCTGCCAGGAGATAAGATGTTCTCTGTATCCAAAAGCTGCAAACCTCATTTACAGTTCACCGTAACACTAACACCTCAAACACACACACACAAAGATGCAGACTCAGAGTGGCACAAGATGCATCAGCACGCTATCCTAAACTCAGACTCAGCACTCTTAAAGATCACACACACATTCACACTCTCTCTCTCCTACCTGGTGAAGCAAAGCTGCAACCCTAAGAGCTGGCGCAGAATCACTACTGTTAACTTCAGCCACACATCCTCCCTCTATCCCCTTCTCTCTCCATCTGATCCTCCCTCTCTGCCCTTCTCTCCCCCTCCCTCTCTCTCTCCCCCTCTATCTCACACATGGTCAGGCAGTATAACTAGCGGTGCATGACTCGACATCGTTCATCAACAGTTCCACCTCTGCAGAGATCCTTTCTCACACAGTCACCTTCCCCCTCGGGGATCAACACCAGGTCTGTTTGGGGGATTTACAGGGAGGACAAGCCAGCTATTCACCGTGAGCTATCACTGTGCTGCTGGCAGTGCTGTTAGCAGTAGCACTCATCATTAGCTTCTAGCGCTAGCAGGAGCGTATGGTACCAGTGCTTCACTTCAGACAAGCTGGAAGTCAACCTGCTCTCCTCTCTGCTGTGATTCTGATCTCTGAGAGACACAACCTTCAGACACGTAACAGAAAAACACCTGCACATTTAAACAACACACTTCCAAATAAGTAGTGCTAGGTAGAAGAAGATTAGGCTTGATGATACAGCAGCTACTGGACACATAGCAAGACAGCAAAGAACAAAACCAGCAAGCTACTGGGAGAGAGGAGAAGAGATGAGGAGAGGAGAGGATGGATAGAGGAGGAGAGGAGGGAGAGAGGAGAAGAGGAGGGAGAGAGGAGAGGAGGTAGAGAGGAGGAGAGAAGGGAGAGAGGAGGAGGAGGAGAGGAGGGAGAGAGGAGGAGGGAGAGAGGAGGAGAGGAGGGAGAGACGAGGGAGAGAGGAGGGAGAGGAGGGAGAGAGGAGGAGGGAGAGAGGAGGAGAGGAGGGAGAGAGGAGGAAGAGAGGAAGGATCTACAAGGAGAGAGCAGAGATCAGAGTCTGCATACTCTCTCCCTCTACCCCCCCTCCTGTATCTCTCCCCACCAGTTTGAGCAGACAGGTGTTCCCAGCTGGAGAGTAGATCAGCACCACACTGGTCCTCAGGTCTCCCAGCCCAGTCAGGTCCAGCCTGCACACTCCTCTCTCCCCCTCTACTCCTCCTCTCTCCCCCTCTCCTTCGTCCAGGCTCTGTGTTCGAGGCCATTGCCGGCTGCCTGTGCAGCACCCCAGAGGCAGCCAGTCCAGACGATGGTTCATGCTGTGTCCAGGTGCGGGCCTCCTACCCTGTCCGGCTCAGCCCCCCTCACAGCGGAGGGTCGGGTCCATCCCGGAGCAGATCTGCATGGCTCCTGCTCAGGTCAGGGTCACACTCTGTGACAACCTGTCGTCGTCGGTGGCGACGTGGCGGCTACCGTGGTGACAGACCGAGGCGGTCCTCTCTCTCTCTCTTTGATCAGGCTGGCTAAGCCCTGGAGGCGGGCTGGATTAGGCCACGCCCCCTGGATTAGGCCTCGCCCCCTGGAGGGAGACTAAAAATAGCAGCGACTCACAGAGAATCGTCTCAGCACCCTCGCTGCACTCAAACCTCGCTGTCAGTTCCTCATCCTCCACTGTCTCCCTCTCTAGTCTGACCCTCCCTGGTTCTCCCTCTCTCTGGTGGGTGGATGGATGGATGGAGAGAAAAAGAAAGGAGACACTAGGCTTCACACACAAAAACACTTCAATCTGTCATACTCACATCCTCACATAGCTGAAGGCTTAGCACATCTACATGTATCAGTTTATTAAATATACACAATAAGTGTGTGTGTGTGTGTGTGTGTGTGTGTGTGTGTGTGTGTGTGGTGTGTGTGTGTGTGTGTGTGTGTGTGTGTGTGTGTTTGTGTTTGTGTTTGTGTTTGTGTTTGTGTGTGTGTGTAATAACCCCCCCCTCCGCAGGTGCCTGTGTCCAGGGAAGGAACACACAGTATGACCAGTTAGCGGTGACCTAAAGAAGATTACTCTGGGATTAAAGTGTGTGTGATGCATTCAAGGTTAAACCTGATCCCATGACCTTTAGGTGACCTCCAGCCCGTCACCCCGCTCTTGTGGTCCAGGTGGAGCTCAGTGGTAAGAACACAAACTGCAAGAGCTCACAGGTTCAAATTCCCCCCTAGGTCGCTTTGGAGAAAAGCATCCGCTAAATGACTCCAGTATTATAAATCTGAATATTGTACTTGTCCACTGAGACATGACCCAGGTCAAGGTGCGCTCCGGTCAAGGTTCAGTCCAGCCCTCTCTGACTCTTCAAGGTTCAGTCCAGCCCTCTCTGACTCTTTAAGGTTCAGTCCAGCCCTCTCTGACTCTTCAAGGTTCAGTCCAGCCCTCTCTGACTCCTCAAGGTTCAGTCCAGCCCTCTCTGACTCTTTAAGGTTCAGTCCAGACCCTCTCTGCCTCCTCAAGGTTCAGTCCAGACCCTCTCTGACTCCTCAAGGTTCAGTCCAGCCCTCTCTGACTCCTCAAGGTTCAGTCCAGCCCTCTCTGACTCCTCAAGGTTCAGTCCAGCCCTCTCTGACTCCTCAAGGTTCAGTCCAGACCCTCTCTGACTCCTCAAGGTTCAGTCCAGCCCTCTCTGACTCCTCAAGGTTCAGTCCAGACCCTCTCTGACTCTTTAAGGTTCAGTCCAGCCCTCTCTGACTCCTCAAGGTTCAGTCCAGACCCTCTCTGACTCTTTAAGGTTCAGTCCAGCCCTCTCTGACTCCTCAAGGTTCAGTCCAGCCCTCTCTGACTCTTTAAGGTTCAGTCCAGCCCTCTCTGACTCTTCAAGGTTCAGTCCAGCCCTCTCTGACTCTTTAAGGTTCAGTCCAGAACCCTCTCTGACTCCTCAAGGTTCAGTCCAGACCCTCTCTGACTCCTCAAGGTTCAGTCCAGCCCTCTCTGACTCCTCAAGGTTCAGTCCAGACCCTCTCTGACTCTTTAAGGTTCAGTCCAGCCCTCTCTGACTCTTCAAGGTTCAGTCCAGCCCTCTCTGACTCTTTAAGGTTCAGTCCAGCCCTCTCTGACTCCTCAAGGTTCAGTCCAGACCCTCTCTGACTCCTCAAGGTTCAGTCCAGCCCTCTCTGACTCCTCAAGGTTCAGTCCAGACCCTCTCTGACTCCTCAAGGTCAGTCCAGCCCTCTCTGACTCCTCAAGGTTCAGTCCAGCCCCTCTCTGACTCCTCAAGGTTCAGTCCAGCCCTCTCTGACTCCTCAAGGTTCAGTCCAGCCCTCTCTGACTCTCAAGGTTCAGTCAGACCCTCTCTGACTCCTCAAGGTTCAGTCCAGACCCTCTCTGACTCTTCAAGGTTCAGTCCAGCCCCTCTCTGACTCCTCAAGGTTCAGTCAGACCTCTCTGACTCCTCAAGGTTCAGTCCAGACCTCTCTGACTCTTCAAGGTTCAGTCCAGCCCCTCTCTGACTCCTCATGGTTCAGTCCAGCCCTCTCTGACTCTTCAAAGACTTTTCCAGAGACAACTCAAGAATAGACGACACGTCACCTCACTTGGCAGGCGAGAGAGAGAGAGAGAGAGAGAGAGAGAGGAGAGAGAGAGAGAGGGAGAGGGAGGAGATGAGGAGAGAGAGAGAGGAGAGAGGAGAGAGAGAGAGAGAGAGAGGAGGGTGGGAGGCAGACAGGTAAAGTTCCTTAATAATTTATGGAAGAAAAACCAAAGAGTGCCTTCGTAAGACATCAGTCAGCCCATCACATCAGCACTCTGGCTGTGGTGCAGGAGGAGGGAGACAGAGTCTTAAAGAGAGGCTCTATAAGGGGTTAGACAGAGAGAGAGAAGGAAGGGTTGAAGTGTGAAACTCAGACAGTCTTCATGTCTGTGTACACAGCGTTGCCATGACAGCAGCCTAGCATTGTCATCAGTTTGACCAATAGGAGCAGGTGCAGGTGATGCTGAGACTGGAATCTGCTTGTTCAGGCAACCGGAGATTTACCATAGTGATTCTGACATGCTTCCAAACACACTCAACTTTCACTGTCATGTTCTTCATATCTCCTCTCCTCTCATGTCGTGAATATTCATGAGTCCAACACCACATGACTCACTGACCCATGCCGTGTCATACTGTTCCCCTCTCCTCCCTCCTCCCTTCTCCTCCTCCCTTCTCCTCCCCCCTCTCTCCTCCTCCCCCCTCTCTCCTCGTCCCCCCTCTCTCTCCTCCCTTCTCGCTCCCCCATTGCTGCTGTAGAGTTCATGGGGTCCAGTAGTAGCTGACAGGGTAAGGGTTGGGCTGGAGAGTGTGTAGTTCTCTGTAGTGCATCTAGCCTTCTGCAGGAAGCTCATTACCATGCTAGCATGTCATTAGCATGCTAGCATGTCATTAGCATGCTAGCATGTCATTAGCGTGCTAGCATGTCATTAGCGTGCTAGCATGTCATTAGCATGCTAGCATGTCATTAGCAGCTGTGGTTTGGACTGTTACAGAGCTGTGGACAGAATCTAGAGGACTCTGAACACAGTGGAGGACCTGGGTGTAGAACCAGACAGGTAGAGTCACAGGTGAGGACCTGGGTGTAGAACCGACAGGTAGAGTCACAGAGAGGAACAGCTTCCATGTTTCTTCCTTTTTTACATCTCTAAGAGCTTGAGTTTCTAAGGTTGGTCTAAACCCAGATCAGCACTCACACAGAGACAAGCTCATCAGGTCTGATTGGCTCCTAAGCTTCGCCTGGTGGTCATTAATATGTATTTTCTTATATAATGAAACACTGAACTCGGATGTGTTCCTCAGTAAGTTGGGGAGAGACAGAGGGCCGGTGTGAGCCAGGCTCCACTGCTGCTCTTCTCTAAACCAGACTTTTCTATCAGAGGCACTCCCAGCCCCCCAAGAGCCCTGGGCTGCTTTCAAAGTGGAAAGAAACCTCTCGATTGTTGGAGCTCATGTCTTATTGAACGCTCCTCTTCCTTCTCTGGTGTAAATATTTCAGACGTTGTATATTTTTGTGTCTGAATAAGGATGAAGGAGGAGGAGGAGGAGAAGGCAAGTGACAGCAGGAGGTTTGGAGAACACCCAGAGCTGACGTGGCCAGCAGGTAGGAGAGGGTTCCACTGTCTCCACTGTGTCCAGGCCTCAATACAGACAAGAACCTCACTCAGAAACACCAAGCCTGGAGGTCTGGCCTGGTGGTCTGGCCTGGTTCTGACAGGTCCCCCCATGACCTGCGTACTGAAGTATTAAATCGCTAGACACTTTTCCTTTGCCCCCCAATCAAATCAACCGTTTTCCAATCCCACCACAAAAAAGGAGCTAAATCGGTCTCAGAATAACCCAGCTAGTCTCCCTTTGACATTGCTGAATAGAGGCAATTAAACCACTGACAAGATCATGAGAACGACAGGAAGAGGAGGCAGAAAGAGAGGAAGAGAGGAAGAAAGGAAGAGTAAGATGAGACAGAGACAGAGAGAGATAGTGGGGCTACATCAGAATCATTAAGAGTCTAATCTTCAAAGAGGGGCTGGAGTCTCTCTGTGTCACCAGAGGTTCCATATCACCATGGTGACCTTTCAGCTGTGACCGGTCAGGGAAGAGGAGAGGAGGGGAGAGAGAGGAGGAGGAGAGGAGGAGAGGAGGAGAGGATGGGGAGGAGAGAGGGGAAGGAGAGGAGGAGAGGAGGGGAGAGAGGGGAAGCAGAAGGAAGGGAGGAGGGAGATCAAGTTCTGTGTCAGTTATAACCATCAGGGGTTCTTCCCCAGAGCTCTACACCTGTCATGATGTGACAGTAGAGGTCGCTGTGGCAGCTTACATTACTTTGCAAAGCAGTGTGTGTGTGTGTGTGTGTGAGTGTGTGTGTGGTGTGTCTGAGTGTTGTGTGTGTGTGTGTGTGTGTGTGTGTGTGAGTGTGTGTGTGTGTGTCTGAGTGTGTGTGTGTGTGTGTGTGTGTCTGAGTGTGGTGTGTGTTGTGTGGTGTGTGTCTGAGTGTGTGGTCTGCGTGTGTGTGTGTGTGTGTCATGAGTGTGTGTGTGTGTGTGTGTCTGATGTGCTGCTGTGTGTGTGTAGTGCGTGTCGTGTGTGGTGTCGGAGTGTGTGTGTGTGTGTGTCGGGCTGTGTGTGTCTGAGTGTGCCTGTGTGAGTGGTCTGAGTGTGTGTGGGTGTGTGATGTGTGTAGTGTGTGTCTGAGTGGCTGTGTGCTGTGTCTGAGTGTGTGTGTGTGTGTGTGTGTGTGTCTGAGGGTGTGTGTGTGTGTGTCTGAGTCTGTGTGTGTGTGTGTCTGTGTCTGAGTGTGTGGTGTGTGGCTGAGTGTGTGTGTGTGGGTCTGCGTGTGTGTGTGTGTCTAGAGTGTGTGGTGTGTGTGTGTGGTGTCAATACTGAGAACAACAAAGCAATTCCAGCCCCCAGGGCGTGGGGTAGTACACTTCCTCCTCTACTAACTAACCCCCTAATAAATACCACTCGTCTCAATATCTTCTACACTAAAACATAATACACCAAGAGATAGGACCCGCCCGACCAGACACCAAAGACCCCACCACTACAAACTAAAATAAGGTCGAATCAAAAACCCTGCGCCTGCCTGGTCATACCATCTTTCCATGCTCGTACTAAGACCAGCAACAATAACTATCTCAACATCGTCTCACAATACTGACAAAACGGTAGAGCTGATCTCTCCTATGCACTAATACCTACAGACTCGACGGCAAGAGTGTGGGTCTAGGCAGATCTGCGACCAAAAAAAAAAAATACGCGAACGAACGGGAAGAAGATTACAGGGAGGGCACCTCGTCAGAAAGGAAAAAAGCCGTGAGAGGAGGTCGCCTTAGTTCTCGGCCCCAGAGGATAACCACAGAACAAAGAGCAGAGCCCCCATCACCCACCGTTCATAATCAGCAGAGCTGTAGACCCGGAGAGGAGAAAAACCCAGCAAACCATATAAAGCAAGGCCAGGCACAAAGTGTAACGGAAGAAAAGACAGGAGAGCATGGAAGAGACTGGGCAGATGAAGGAAAACCCCACAAAGGGGAAGAATAACCGCGTCCTATCTCATGGACGTACAATGATATACAAACAAACACAGTAACACATCACCCCGGCCATGAAAGGCTGGAGCTACAAAAGGACGGTCGCAACGTTCCGCACACCCCTCCGGTTCCATGAACTACTCCGTCCCTTTCCGTTCTTTGTTAGCCGCTATATATCCAATTTAGTCTATCTTATCTTTTCATTCGTTTTTTTGTTCAACCCTTATCTTCTCCTTCATTTGTAGTTTTCTTTTTGTTTTGGTTTTTCTTTCCTCTTTCTTTTCTGGGCGCCAGGGGTGGTGGAGGGGATGGTTACTGGGGGGTGGGGGGGGGGGTGGAGGGGTGGGTGGGGTGTTTGGGGACGAAATGATCTGTGTGTTTTATCGCCGCTGCCTGTGGTCACAGGCTACCACAGAAACACACACACACAAGATAGAGTAAGTAGATGTTTCAATGAGGATGAGAGAGCAGAGACAGTGATAAGGATGGATATTCTTTTATCTCCCATCTCCATGCGTGACACCTGTAGACACACACACCACAGGGGGGTAGTAGGTCGAGTAGAGCACACCCGAGGACAGTAGGACACACAGGGGTGAGCCTGTCTGAGTCATCACAGACCAATTCATCCATCACTGATAGAAACACCAGGACGAGCGGTGGGGCGGTAGAGCTGAGTGTGGGGGGAGAGTAGAGGCGGGTGGGGGGAGAGGGTGGATGAGTGGGTGGGGCGCGTCCGAGAGTGTAGAGCGGGTGGGTAAGAGGGCGTGGGGGGAGATGTGGTAGACGGGGTAGGAGAGGTCGAGTGCTGTAGTGTCTGGTGAGAGGCTGCGCGCGCTTTTTGCTACTTTGAGAGCTTTTGCTCAGAGCTCGCGCGCGCGTGCGCGGGTTGGTATGACTCGTCGCTGTGTGCACGCGCGTGCGCGCTAGGAAACAATAACATGATTCTCATGGCCTGTAGCTGTGTTTGGCCGTCATGACCTGGTGTTTGGTTCACATGCTAGAACATAAATGGGCAATTTAAACACAAATATTTCCCATGAGTGTGTTCAGGGTGTGCTGTGTGTTGTGACTACATGGAAGATAGAAGGCGTGACATGGGAATGGGCCTTGGCTTGTCTGTGGTTCCGGCTGGACCATTTTAGTTTCAGCGTCACAGACTAGCACGTACGGAGCGCACACACACACACACACACACACTGAGTGGAATAGGTCGAGCCACTCGTTCTCTTAACAACAGCAGTGAACAAAGCCCCAGTCAGAGGCTACCCACAGTGGCAAGGGGATAGAGAGGGCAGGAGAGAGAGAGTTGAGAGAGAGGGCATAGAGCAGGGGAGAGAGAGTGAGAGTGAGAGGATGAGATATCAGAAAGTGCAGAGAGCTTTTCAGTATGCTCATATTAGTTGAGAGTAGTGGGGATGAGTAGATAAGAAGGATGAATTTAGACATTCACACCAACAAAAGCAGCTCTTGTTTTTTTCAGTTTTTTTCTTCCCTGGGGCAAGCCCTGCTAGGCTAGCTTGTAGTCAGACTAACCCTGCCTGCTAGGCTAGCTGAGTCAGACTAACCTGCCTGTAGGTCTGTAGTCAGACTAACCCAGCCCTGCTAGCTAGCTGTAAGCCTAGTAGCAGACTACCCAGCCTGCTAGCTAGCTGTAGCAGACTAACCCGCTGCTAGGCTAGCTGAGCTAGCTGTATCGACTAACCCAGCCCTGCTAGGCTAGCTTTAGTCGGACTAACCCAGCCTGCTAGGCTAGCTGTAGTCAGACTAACCCAGCCCTGCTAGGCAGCTGTAGTCAGACTACCCTGCCCTGCTAGGCTAGCTGTAGTCAGACTAACCCAGCCCTGCTAGGCTAGCTGTATCTGCTGTAGTCAGACTAAACCCAGCCCTGCTAGGCTAGCTGTAGTCAGACTAACCCTGCCCTGCTAGGCTAGCTGTAGTCAGACTAACCCAGCCCTGCAGGCGCTGTAGCTAGTGTAGTCAGACTAACACAGCCCTGCTAGGCTAACAGCTAGCCTGGGTCATCATCACCCTGACAAACAGCCTGTGTTTGAACACTGATACTCTCTGTGATGTCATAATGTTAGGAGTGGAATCAGAGAATGCTATGTGACATCACAGAGACACAGAGTCTCCATTCTGTCTTCCGGCATTGTGACAACACAATCACAACACAATGCCCTCCACAACAACTAGCACGTCTGTTTCAGTAACGACTGCATCTCTGTCACAGTCCACTGGTACTCCTGCTGTTGTGACAGCTTGCTCTCTGTGCAGTCTGAAAGCATGTAATACAACGCTGTCCTAATAATGCTGCTACAGCATAGCCACACACACAAACACTAAATGCTTCCACACACAGTTTCTCACGCACACACTGCCCCTGTGTAGCCGGTTCTGAACAGGCATTGTTTACGTTCCAGAGAGCGAGTCACAGCTCTCTCCTGCGCGATGAACATGCAGCAGAAAACACACAAACACCATAAGAAGTTATAAAGTATGAGCTCACTCCGAGTCTCAGGCCGGCTCCTGGACACGAGAGACTCTAGTAGAGCGTTGCCACGGTGACACAGCAAGGAGCTGACACACTGTGCATGAGGAGCTGGGGGTACACACACACACTATACACACACACTATACACACCCCACTATACACACAACCTGGAGGGTACACGCACACTATACACACCACACTATACACACACCATACACACACACTATACACACACACATCCTGGAGGGTATATACACACACAAACACACGCTACACACTCCACAGCTCAAACACTCCACATTCCTAGGCTTACCTGGTCTAGGAATCTCACCGCCATCTTGCCTCCCTTGTGTGCCCTGCACTCACACACACACACACTCACACACACACCACTCACACACACACTCACAGCCGCTGCTTTTACTCTACAGGTAAACACACCTGCGTCAGTCTGATTTGGGGCATTGCGTCATCCTGACCACACACACATCACACACTCGCTACACTTCCAGTTCCCAGGTTCTCGACTACCAACGTTACGAAACAGCCGACCCAGGAGAGGGACACCTGTCTATCCCACAATGCTTTGCATACTGATAATAAGCGACACGCACCCACACCACATCAGCTGACTGCTCCTGACCAATCCCGTCTCTCTCTGCCCGTCCACCAACCAGTGAGATGAGAGATGTCTCGACCTGTCAGAAAGGTGATACTGTTCCCTCACAGCAACAAAGCACAGACAAAAACCATAAAACCCTGGCTTGTGCATCGCTATAATCCTAACATTCGTCAAACACGAAACTATATTAACTATTACATGTACCTTTCCCAACCAACAAAACATCATTTACCACGCTACTGTACTATTTCAAACTCATTGAAAACTCAAATGTTTTAGAGTTCAAACGGATTATTTAAGACTAAAAGCACTTGTAGGACTCAGTGTCCATGAGTGCAGGAAGGAATGCTGTGGCCTGTCTCACAATGGTCCCACTGCATTCTGGGAGATCAGGGGGCGGGGTTACAGTCCCACTGCATTCCTGGGAGAAGCAGAGGGCGGGGTTACAGTCCCACTGCACTGCTGGGAGATCATGGGGCGGGGTTCATCCCACTGATGCTGGAGAATCAGGGGCGTTCACGTCCCACTGCATCGGATATAAAACAGGGTTACAGTCGAGTCCCACTGCATGCTGGGAGAGCAGGGGGCGTGGGTACAGTCCCACTGCATGCTGGGAGATCAGCGGGGTTACAGTCCCACTGCATGCTGGGAGATCAGGGGGCGGGGTTACAGTCCCACTGCATGCTGGGAGAGCACTCTCTCTCTCCAACTTGTCCCCTATTGTGATTCATCTCATTATTGACTCATTCTATTCACATGTTCTGAATTCCTATTGACCCATGTGACCTGTTTACTATTCAGAGCGTGGAGGTGATTGCATGGTGAATTGAATGTAGCTATTGTTTTCATGTCATTGTTAAAAGTATACACAAGAGATTGGCCTTAAAACTTACTGTTAAGTGTCCTCGAATGAAAGTATGTTTTACACTAGTTTATTGATTTAGTGGTGAGGAGGAGGTGGTCTTGATAGACTGATCAAGTGGCTACACTGTCAGAACCATAAGATCTTACTGATGGAGGTGATGTTTAGTGTGCTGGAGTTCTCATATGATAGAGGAGACTCTATATACCTACTCTCCCCAAGAAGATCACACACTCTCTGGCTGTGTGTGTGTGTCCCGTTGATCAATATTTCCCTGTCAACCTGCCAAACACAGCCTGTATAAGTCACTCCCATACTAACCCACCCCACAGCCCGGTAGATATCACTCCCTTCTAACCCCACAACCCGTATATCCCATCACTCACCCCTATCTAAACCATCTCTCTTCCCTTCTCTCCTCACCTGCCTGCCTGGCCTCTCTACCCTCCATCCCTCTCCCCTC
>CAEFZP010002936.1:0-87016 GCA_903064625.1 Mallotus villosus
GCACGGCGGCGGGAATCACGCGTGTCAAAAGTGACAGCGACAAGTCACATCGCCCTGCAGAGGGATATGTTAATGAGCTGTTTACCGGAGCCAGGAAGAGGGAAAGGTTGTTGGCACAGATATATGGGGGAAATACTGGGTGCTGACAGGCAGCCATTAGAGCGAGTGGAAGACAACAGAAGCTGGTAACTGCTTATTGTATTAGCCAATACAGCAAGTTTATTAAAGTTTGGGAAGTGATTCCGTCTCCAGCCTTCCTTATTATTCGACAGAGAGAGAAATCCCTTCATACTTACAGACTATTTTCCCCCGCGGTCAGCAATGTAGGCCTCACACCCAACTGATCATTTCTCTTTATTCTTCTTCATTCCCCGAAAGATCTAACAGCGATCATCCACGAATTGAATAAGACTGCCCAAATGATGGAGTAGGGTTTATACTTCACGGAAAAACACAGTTATGGGGCCGGGACCAGGGAAGAGAAAGAATTCAGGAGTCCCGACATTTGTTTGCGGTGTTGAAGTCAATCTGCTTCCCTGGTTTGGATGCACCTGAACGACCCCCCATCTCTCCAACACCTTTAAATCAGGACAAACAACAACACGGGTCAAGCACACCGTGAAACATTGAATTTCTTCATTTTGACACACGGACACAGTTTGACTCCAAAATATAGACTTTGTGCCAAGCGCTTTTTCTGCTTGTCTATCAAAGGCCTGCCGAGCGTATTGTGGTGTCCAGGCAACTCTCCGACTGAACCACGGAGACAAACAGCCTCACCGATTCTTCGACTTGTCTTGAGGCCCAAGGTCAGGGAGTTGGGGGCTGGTTGAGGGCGGGGCGTGGCGTGGGCTGACGGAGGCGGTCCCCAAGCGGGCCTAAGTCACCTCCACGCAGCGGTGAAGCGGAGCGGAGGAGTGATGGGCGCCAGGCGGCAACACAGGGCCCTTAATGGGATTACACAGGGAGACGATCATCGAGGGAGAGCAGGTGGAGAATTAAACAGATCAGAGACCGGAAACACAAAGAGGAGGGGCAGAGGGAGGGAGAGAGGGGGAGAGAGGGGGAGAGACGGGAGAGAGACAGGGGGCATGTGTGGAAGAGAGAGAGAGAGAGACGGGTGAGAGAGACAGAGGGCATGTGTGTGAAGAGAGAGAGGGCGGGAGAACGGGGATAGAGACAGATGTCATGTGTGAGAAGATAGATGCGTATGAGAGCTCGCTTGATGATGATAGACTGAGAGAGTAGAGTAGATCGTCGATCGCGAGAGATACACGAAACACACGAAAGCAAAGAGATACAGCACCGCAGAATAGCGACATAAAGATAATACCTACCCTAAAGAGATAGATGCTTGGGAAGGTAGCTTTGTTGGAGGACAACAGACACTCAGAGGACAGAACACATCATTAGACAACAGTTCCCTTCATTACCATCACTTTCTAGCCCCCAGTTCCATATTCCGTATTTCTCTACCAACTCCAATGATGTTATGCATGAAATTAGATGGAAGAAATGTCTCATTTACTTGTGAGGCTGAGCTACACATTTTTTTAAATGGCCCATTTGTATGTTCTTGGAATAGTGTGTGAGGTTTCTAGTTGGTTGTACAGACAATCACAAGTAAGAGACAGTAACTTTCAGGCCAAATCCCATTAAGAGACACAGTGCAGAATGTGTTTTCAATTGAAAGAGCCCTCAGATAATCAGCAAACCCCAGAGGACAGCGAACGCTTCATTTGAATGAAATAACAATTAAATTACTGCCCTCAGTTTGCCGGGTTTATTACATTTTCCACTGCGAATTAGCAATTTCCCTCCGCGCCCCGCGATACAGCTGTGAAAGCTCAATATCTGCTGAACAAATCGGCCTCTTTAGTTGCAGTTTGCGGACTTCTTAACCTTGCCCCCCGAACAAACATGACCGCGGCGTGTGAGTGCCGCGGTGGAACACACACACACAACACCGCTCAAACTACACACTCCAATGAGCTCCTCCCAGCCATGAAAAGGACTTAATTGTGGTGGGTCGGGGAGTGCGGCGGTGGTGGTGGACACAGTTCTGTGTTAATTAAAGAGATACTGTTGTGACCAAATCGGAACTAGTGGTCCAGAACCATGTTTCCAAAGCTCATTTGGAAATATTTGGATGTGGGTAGGACTTGTCCCAAGTCGACCGCCACCCCCGGAAACTCCCGTCTGAATGATAACACCCCAATTCTGACGAGACAAAGATATAGACAGTGTTATGTTCTACCACGGAGCCTGGACAGACGCCAAATCGTATTCGTTGACTTGTCTTTAATTCCTCTGTAATTTCTCATTTCATGGATCAGCCGTATTGCTTCCTAGTCGTCAGACTGACTCTCTCTGCTCCTCTACTGACGACAGAGTCAGACTGACTCTCTCTGCTCCTCTACTGACGACAGAGTCTGTCAGACTGACTATCTCTGCTCCTCTACTGACGACAGAGTCAGACTGACTCTCTCTGCTCCTCTACTGACGACAGAGTCTGTCTGACTGACTCTCTCTGCTCCTCTACTGACGACAGAGTCAGACTGACTCTCTCTGCTCCTCTACAGACGACAGAGTCAGACTGACTCTCTCTGCTCCTCTACTGACGACAGAGTCTGACTGACTCTCTCTGCTTCTCTACTGACGACAGTCTGACTGACTCTCTCTGCTCCTCTACTGACGACAGAGTCAGACTGACTCTCTCTGCTCCTCTACTGACGACAGAGTCTGTCTGACTCTCTCTCTGCTCCTCTACTGACGACAGAGTCTGACTGACTCTCTCTGCTCCTCTACTGACGACAGTCTGACTGACTCTCTCTGCTCCTCTACTGACGACAGAGTCTGACTGACTCTCTCTCTGCTCCTCTACTGACGACAGAGTCTGACTGACTCTCTCTGCTCCTCTACTGACGACAGAGTCTGACTGACTCTCTCTGCTCCTCTACTGACGACAGAGTCTGACTGACTCTCTCTGCTCCTCTACTGACGACAGAGTCAGACTGACTCTCTCTGCTCCTTTACTGACGACAGAGTCTGTCTGACTGACTCTCTCTGCTCCTTTACTGACGACAGAGTCTGACTGACTCTCTCTGCTCCTCTACAGACGACAGAGTCTGACTGACTCTCTCTGCTCCTCTACTGACGACAGAGTCAGACTGACTCTCTCTGCTCCTTTACTGACGACAGAGTCTGTCTGACTGACTCTCTCTCTGCTCCTCTACTGACGACAGTCTGACTGACTCTCTCTGCTCCTCTACTGACGACAGAGTCAGACTGACTCTCTCTGCTCCTCTACTGAAGACAGAGTCTGACTGACTCTCTCTGCTCCTTTACTGACGACAGTCTGACTGACTCTCTCTGCTCCTCTACTGACGACAGAGTCTGACTGACTCTCTCTGCTCCTCTACTGACGACAGAGTCTGACTGACTCTCTCTGCTCCTCTACAGACGACAGAGTCAGACTGACTCTCTCTGCTCCTCTACTGACGACAGAGTCTGACTGACTCTCTCTGCTCCTCTACAGACGACAGAGTCTGCTACTGACTCTCTCTGCTCCTCTACTGACGACAGAGTCTGACTGACTATCTCTGCTCCTCTACTGACGACAGAGTCCACACACAGGGACCCGAGCTGAACATGACTTGGTCCGCTAACACTAGCGTCCATGTTTCTCAGCTGGAACATTATGACCTTTGCACCATTTCAGTTGCTGAATCAGTCTATCGTCGCAGAGTTTTCATGTTGGCTGTTCAACACGTGACCCACATGTTTTATGTAATTGTCCATGAGAATTATATGTTGACACGGAGCAGAGCAAATTACCTTCTGGAGCAGTTCAAATTTACTGTTACCTATAAATGTGAATTATGAACTATAAGTCACTTGGCTATGTTTCACGAAACATAACAACACTAAGCAGTTATTCATTTTAAATGCAGTTTACATTCTGATTTCGACAATATGAATTGTTTACCATCAAGATTCATATTGTAGTACGGCCTGCTTACAATCAATGCAGGCTTTGCGAAAAGAGTTGTGGACATACTAAAGACCCGTTAGACTTCTGTGTGGTGTGTGTGTGTCTGTGCGTGAGCGAGCGAAGGTTTAATACGTGTGTGTGCTTGGATGTGTGTACGTATGTGTGCTTGGATGTGTGTGTGTGTGTGTGTGTGCTTCTTCGGAACGGGATGAAATCTATAAATCCAAATTCCCATGAAAGCCCCAATTCAATTTGCTGGTTTCAAACTTTACTGACTCCCAGCCCTGTTAAACCAGCCCAACAAACACTCCGACGGTCGGAATTGCCAACAGCGTCCCTGTTAAACAAGGTCGCAATCTGATCTCCAGCAGCACTGAGTGATGACCTGCGTCATCAGGCCTTCAGGGCGATGATACGACGCTTCGTATGAGTAGCCTGGAGCGGGGTTAGGGCTGCGTGTTAGGGATACGTGTTTAGGGTATGTGTTAGGAGACACGTGTTAGCGGTGTGTGTGTGTGTGTGTGGGGCATGTGTGCTGGTCTGGAGAGTGCTTCGGAGGTCTGGGGAGGTTAGGGGCAGGCGGTCCCCAGGATGGAGGCTCTGGTGAGGGCAGATTAATCCCACTCAGACGGGAGAGAGCAGCATGTGGACAGTGTTTGATGAGCCTGCGGGTTCAATCAGCCCTCCCCGGAGATGGGGAAATCAGCAGCCAATAATGGCCGGGGCCCCAACTGGAAAAGGGCTGAACAAGCAACGCGGAGGTAAGTGGTCTCTCCCTCATCCCTCCCCTCTCCCTCTCCCTCTCCCTCTCCCTCTCCCTCTCCCCTCTCCCTCTCCCTCTCCCTCTCCCTCTCCCTCTCCCTCTCTCCCTCTCTCTATCTCTCTCTCTCTCTCTCCTCTCTCTCTCTCTCTCTCTCTCTCTCCCCAATCTCAGCTCGCAATCACTCTCTTAACCCAACTGGGCCAACAAGCAGTACAATGCAGTGTACACAGGTACACAGTTAACACACTTTTGCACGCACACGCACGTACACACACACACGCGCACCAAAGCACTGAAGCACGGAACACTTCTAGGTACAGCCGTAACCACGACAACAAATGCTCTCACACACGGGCTGTACAACAGCCTTTCGAAACATCTTACCGTAACAAACCTCAAGTGATTGTTGGTTTGCAAAAACAAGACTGATATTAGACTCTTTCCCTCCAGGCACGATTAGGCTCCTGATTTTCTCATACTGCAATATGCAGGTCATGTGATGGGAAAATAGGGGTAATCAAGCAACCTTCGCCAACTGCAAGGACTAGTGTTGACATGAAATGCATGACCAAGTTTGTTAGTGGCTGGTTCAGACGCGCTCAGTGTATTTCCAGAAGGCCAGTGATCTAACTCCCCTATAGGAGGCTAAAGCCCCAGTCAAGGTGCACGGGCTGCGATTGTTCAAATCCGAGCAGGATTAGGCGACAATGCCCCGGAAAATAGGTAGCATGGATACCTGGGGTGAGTATAAATGAGTCCTATGGGTCTGGACAAAGCCTCTTAGCTCGGGAGGCTGGCAGCTCTTTGGAACCGCTGGGGCCTTATGCGTGTGCTCCTTTGACATTTCATACAGTGTGTGTGTGTGAGATTTCACAAAGTGTGTGTGTGTTTGTGTGTGTGAGTGTGCGCACAATGTGTGTGCGAGTGTGTTTGTGTGAGTGTGTGTGTGTGTTTTTGCGAGTGCGACAAAGAACAGAGCCAGTTCTAAACGGCAGAGCTGGATTATGGACCTGACGACATGTAGGTATTTAAACCCTGGCGCTTTTAAAACACACAGACAAGACACTAATCCGTTTCGCCCCGGAAACCAACGCAAGGCCTCGGCTCCAGCCCGCGTCGGCTCCCCCGGGGGGAGGGAGGGCCGGAGGGATGGGAGGAGGGGTGCCCAGATAGAGGGCTGGAGGGATAGAGGGAGGGGCGGAGAGGGGATAAAGAGGTCGAGGTGGCTGGAATCATGTCTCCTCAGATTGTTTTACTGTGGCCACTTTTTCTTTCGCCCCCGCCCAGAAACGGTATCCAACCCACGAAGGCATCATGGGAAATGAGAAAATACCAGAGAGAGAGAGAGAGCAAGGTGAGAGAAGGATGCAGGTTCAAGGGAAAGGGCAGCATTTCCTCATCTATCACCCGGTACCTGTGGTACCAGTCCTGGGTAGTGAGATGTAGTGGATTAAGATTCGGTGGAGAGAAAAACCCATTGGGAAGCATTCACACAGTCAAAGAAAAAGAGGAAAAAACCTTAAGCCCCCCCCCATCGCACCCCCCCTCCCCACCCCCCCTCCTTCACCACCAACTCTTTCATATCTCTCTGCTCGCTATCTGCGAGCTTTCGCCCCTTTCGCTTGCATTAGATTCTTCCCCCTTCTTCTGCCCTTTTATGTCTCTCTCTCTCTTTGTCTCGATCTCCCATCTCCGCCTCTGCCCCTCTCTCTCTTTTCAGTCTACTCTGCCCGCCTTCCCTCCACTGCTCTCTCCTCTCTCTCCCCTCTCTCTCCCCCTCTTCAACTCTCTCTCCTCCGTCTCTCCCTCGTGCAACGCTCCGTCCCCTAACGTCTGACCCAGAGGGCGGTTCTCTTACGAGTGCCTTCATTTTCCGGGTTCCTCGACGGTTCTCGGTGCGGCTGTTGGCTTCCCGCCGGCCTCGACGCCACTTTAGCGCTCGAGCTCTGCGGGCCCGGCTGTGTGTGTGTGTGTGTGTGGGGGCGGGGGGGGGGTCGCTGGCTCCGCTGAGACTCAGCCAGAAGAAATAACAAAAAATATAAAAACGAGCGAAAAGGCCTCATAAACAAGGTCTGACAAACACTTGATCTGAGAGTGCGGGCGAGGCGGTGGGAGAGAGGGAGAAGGTGTGCCCGGGAGCGATGCTGCGCCGTCGCCTGCTTCATCATCGCACTGCCGCAGGGAATTACAAATCCCTCTCCCTCTCTCTCTCTCTCCCTCTCTCTCTGCCTCTCCCTCTATCTCTCTCCCTCTCTCTCTCTCCCCCCTCTCTCTCTCTCTCTCTATCTCTCTCCCTCTCTCTCTCCCCCCTCTCTCTCTCTTTCTATCTCTCTCCCTCTGCCTCTCCCTCTATCTCTCTCCTCTCCTCTCTCTCTCTCTGCCTCTCCCTCTCTCTCTCTCTCCTCTCTCTCTGCCTCTGCCTCTCCCTCTCTCTCTCTCTCTCCTTCTCTCTCTCCCTCTCTCTCTCTCTGCCTCTTTCCCATTCCCTCGTTGCTTTTTCCTCCCCACTTCCTCATATGAATGCCCCGTGCATTTTTGATTCATAACTTCAGACATTTTATGACTCTGCCACATACCTCTCACATTTAATGCCGACTGGTATCTTTTATTTATGGCCGAGGTGAAAGCTATACGGGGACAGTATATAAAATGTCTTCATGATGCCTGGGCGTGCTGACAGGGCTATTGGCACTTGTTTCATGTTATTTGTTTTTTAAATGACTGATTTACGGATGGCCCGCTACCTCTCTGAGAAGTCCTCTATGTCGCCGACCCGCTTCTCTCTTCTCCTCTTGCTGCCGGTGCCAGCTCCACCCCTCCCAGGGCCCCAGGGACACCCGGTGGTGAAAATGAAGCGCTGCTTTTGTGGAGGCTATCGGAGGATGGCTGTACGTGTGGATGTTAAACACCGCCCACAGAACGTTCCAGACATCTCAGAGTCCACCACTGTGAGGAATGGATTGTTTGCAAGCGTCGACTTCCACACGTTAATGGGGCCGGGACGAGCTGCGTGTTTATATGACAGATGCAAACGCAGCGTGGCGGGAGCGACGAGCAAGGAGGTCGATGGGGGCGAAAGCAAGCCGGCGAGACGGCAGGTGTTGCTGTGGCGATGTCGAATCACACTTGGGCATAATTGCCTGAATAAAACGTATAGGCCATTAAAACATTATGTCACCGTATGACCAGTGACACTCTGCTTCACACTGTTATTTTCATAATCTAATTTGAATATATAAATGTTTTTGCTACGACAGAACAAATGCTCTTTAGCGAGGCGACGTCAACGTCTTGTTGATCATTACCAACATGACAGATGGCACGAAGTTGACATATTTGAACTCTGGCAGCAATTCCAGTGTCCCTTGATGGTCGATAGCAGTCACTGTCATTCCCAACAGCATATGCCTCGATACAATGGCGCCCACTTTGCAGCCTAACCCGTACTAGCACGACACAGCCAAGCTGCCCCCCCCGCAGCATGTCACTCCGCACAGTCATGCAACTGAGAGACGGATTCGACCGACCGACCGACCCTCCCTCGCTCCCTCCCTCTCTCCGTCACCCCCAGGGACCCGATAGATGAAGACGTAGAGCGGGGGAAATGGGAGGTGCCATCTGTGTTCAAGGACAGGAGAGGATCCCGACGATAAGCTTGTCACGAGTCGTCACCGGGAGATCCGGCGACGCTGGCGTTCTGGGCCCGCACACGGCGACACGGAGACAGCAGACAAACACCGTTTAGGATTTTGCCGCAGGCGGGTAAGACCTCGCGATAAGCCTTCGAGCAGGGATGTTTGAAAGAGCTGATATTTCTGACGGAGAGAAAAGGTACATAACACGCCTCTTTTTATTCAGGCCGCCTTCGGAAAAGTACAGAGTACAGAAAGTGCTTTTCTTGTTTGGGTTTTACAGGGACGCAGAGGGGCTTTGTCGAGAGGTGGAGAGGATGTCAGAAGCCTGAATACAGAGGCGTTTGTTTCTGTGGACGGGTTTCCGAAAGGAACGTGACCGTTAACAGTGAAGGTCCGGCCCAGGACCGGAGGGGGGCGGTCGATCGGTCGAGGTTAGCATCTCTCCCGCTCCAGACTGACGGGTGGGGACGGACAATAGCCGGAGAGCCGTCTTTCCTCGCTCCTCCTGCCTCGCTCCTCTTGTGTCCAGCAGCCGGCTAAAAATAGCGGGGCTGGCGAGGAGGCGCTTTCCCCCCGTCGCTCGGCATCAAAAGCCGACGAGCCGGTGCTGACGAGGTCGGCGGCGACGGCCGCTCCCCCCCCCCGCCCCCCCCCCGTTGCCTCGGGAACCGGGGCCCCACCGGGGAGGGACGCCCTCTGTTCCCCGCCACCTCGCCGCCGCTGACGTCCGCCCGTCGCCTCGGGGATGCGGAGGTGTGGAAGGAAAGAGGATGGGACCAATGTAAGGGCGCGCGCTGACAGGTGCTCCACTGTCCTGAGGCTGCAGCGATAGCAGGCTCTGCGGGACCGCTCCAACACTACCTGGGCTCTCATTAAGCAGCCGTCATGGCCGCCGTTCAAGTTCACTTCATTTCCATTCCATTTTTGATCTTGAAGGAACTTCCAGAATCTTCTACTTGTTTAGAATGTACAAGTGGAGGTTGGGGACTTCTGAGGGTGGCTTGAAGTACTTTTTATGGCAGGCTATTATTCAATATCAGGTATACTGTACCTGAATTATGCAAGTCATGCATAATGAAACATGTAGAGACATATTTCCGCTGGAACCATTGGAAGAGTTATTTCTGTATTTCTTGTTTGTGGCCTAGTATTACAGTTCCTACCAGCTGAGAATGCATAAGTAGCCTTCAGAACAATGCATTTTCGTCTCAATAATGAGCTCGTTTTCAAATGGCGGATTGATCTTTTTATTCACTGTCGGAGCCAGAGCTATTACATGTAAAGAAGGTGAGCTCGTTGTATTGCTCTCTCAATCTATTTATCTTTTTGATCTCTCTCTTTCTCTCTCTCTCCCTTCCTCTCTCTCTCTCTCTTTCTCTCTCTCTCTCTCTCTCTCTCTCTCTCTCTCTATCCTCCCATCTCTCTCTCTCTCTCTCTATCCTCCCATCTCTGTCATCTCAGATCTACATTCAGGATTATTCTCTCTTAGCTCTTACAGAGTCTTTAAGCATTCATCGCTGGTAGATAACGTTTGTGTGCCTATCTGTAAGTTGGTCATGCATAGGCGTTAAATGAATCAGTAATAGGCCTGGGCGACCAAACGATAGAGATATGCCCTGCAACAGACTCTTCATCTGCGGCAGTGAGGAAATGGTTTGATAGTTGAATTCAGTTTTAACTTTAGTTTTGGAAATCAAACCACCAGGAAAGCAAAATGACAAACAAGCAAAGTTTGGTTGCATGAACAGACCTCAAGTATGCTCCCTCCCTGACTTGTAAACAGCCAATCGCATCCCTGTATGATGGAGCATGCTAGGAGTGGCACGGATATATCCAATCATTGAACAGGTGCATTGTTAGACGACATGTGACAGCTGGGAGTGATTAAATGAGTGAGAAAGGCTTTTTTTGTCCAAACTGATATCCAGGTGTAAACTGTTTAACACCCAGAAATACATGTGTTTTTAATTGCCTCGGATGCTACCACCCTTTGGAGTAACCATCGTGTCTGTCACAACCTACATCTGCTAGATCTGGAGACAAAATTAGGACTTGTGTATCTTGATACAGATATTACATTCAAATTAAGGTTGAACTAAATATGTTTTCTTTATTTTATTTTATTTTTTCTTCTCTATTATCAACCAAACTCTATATAGATAGACATTTTCAACATTTGATCATGATAATATATTCTCTGTCTTCCCCAGCCCTAATTCAGCAGCACAAATCCCAGTTGTTTGCAAACAACTCTACTATTAGGCAGGCGCACTCTGATGACATCACCACCTCTGGAACAGAACCAAGCTCCGAGCTACAAGACCCTGATTTTGGATTTTGGACCTCCGGAACTTCTCAGAGCTCATTTTATTTTTTTCCTCCAAGTCTACACCACTCCTCTTCGTCCTTTCGGCTGCTGTGAGTTCCACAATGCCCACCCCCCCCTCCCCCCCCCCGCTCCCTCCCTCGCACCACCCCGTGTCCCCGAAAGGCCCCGGGTTGCAGTGGCTCATCTAATGGGGTCCAATCATGTTGAACCCTGCCAACCCTGCCACTCTGCCCCCTGCCACTCTGCCCCCTGCCACGGCTCTGAGCTCGCCTCTACCCTGCTCTCCCCTCCTCCCACTCCCCCCCCACCACCACCACCTCGCTGAGGTCATCACCTCCCATCATCCTCTGCCGGTGGACAGACAGACACAGCGCCGACCTCACATCCACCAGCCTCTCGCAGCACTCTCACACGCATCACCACACACACACACACACACACACGCACACCACACGCACACGCACACGCACACGCACACGCACAGACATGCCATGCGGATGGATTACACGTCTCATTTTCTGTGTCTGCTTCTTCCACGGTTTGGAGGGTGTGTGTGTGTGTGGGAGGTGCAGGCATGTGGTGTCAAAACAACCCGGAACACAAATTCCCAACTGAGAGGATTCACATGAACAACCTCCGCAACAACTCAACTACTCATCACAACTCAAATACCAAGCCCATTTTAGTCCCTGGGTTGGCAATTGTTTTTTCACAGCAAACACAAAGAGAACAGAAAAGTGGATGCTTTGGCAGAGGGCAAGAAATGTCTTATTGATTACTGTTTCACTTTCACAAACTATGTTTCAAACTAGGAACGACCACATCTACAACGTCTTCTTGTACAGCGACGATGCAGTGTCCGTGTTCTCACTTAAAAGCACCTTATTCCATATGTGCTTCTCATGTTCTGACAAAAACACTCCAAACTGAAATGTCCTTTGAAATGCGACGAAGAGCCTGTGTATTTCCACACCGCAAACTGTATAGTCAGACTAGTCAGTGGGAATCAGGTGTAATTGATGTTTGACTGAGGTGGCAGATGAGAGCTGTGTTATCCTCCAGAACCATAGTCATATCCAACTCACATTCCCAGGTGTTTCCTAGTAACATGAATCCCCCCAAAACTAGGATTAGTACAAGCCTAGTAGCATCTGTGAATAATAACATGATCTCACTAGTTAGCTGTATGTGGTTTGGAATGTTTCCAAACGGCTGTTTAGTAGGCACTATGTCAATTCTCGATTTAGCCAAGATAGTATTCAATACAGTGGCCACTTTCAAAGGTGACCGCAAAGTGGCCACTCAATTAAAGATTTGGAGGGTTCTATCTCTCTTCCTCAGGTTCTCTCTCTTTCTCGCCCTGTCGCTCTCTCTCTCTCTCTCTGTCGTGTGTGTGTTCTCTTTGCTGTGCAGGCACCCCCTGCACATGGCTCAGTGAATTATCCCTCGAAATGAGCAGCGTGTGTGTGTGTGGGGGTGGTGGGGGGTGGGGTGACTGGCCGGTCTGTCAGGCCCTGATAACACAGCAGGAGGATCATCAATGCTGTCGATCTCTCTCTCTCTGGCCCTTGTCCCCCTCCACCCCCACCCCCTACACACCTCCACGTCACCCGGAGGTGCGGGGAGCGCTTCATACCTGACCGCCACGGTCGAGTTCGCAGCCGAAGCGCACACACGCGCTCATAAACGTGAACACACACACGCGAGTGCGGACACACACACAGGGTCCACGCTCTCTTGTCTTCCCTCACGTCTGTTTCCGACGCGCGGGGGGGGGGAACAAAGCAAACTCTCACATTGAGGGTTGTCACGGTGATGAAATGAAACAGCTAATCCATGCAACTCGAGCGGAGCTCAAAACAAGCACGTGGCATCGACGGAGTGTTTTTCCACGGCTTTGACATCGAGTCAAGAACAGAGAACCAAGAGCTCTCATGTACCAATTCTGCTATGACAAACTCTCCAGTCAGGAGAAGTCCAGACCACCGGTCTAATTCCAACGGTCTATTGACCTGTACAGTACAGTGTGTGACTCATTCATATCCTCGTAAATTGAGTTATCCAATGGGTTGGTGCCCCTTGTGAACTGGCCCAGTGGGTAACTGGCTTCAAATATCTTCAAAGGTCTTCAATCAGAATGAACTGATCCGACAACCCCACCCCCCCACCCCCACCTCTCTCTGCAAACACACCCCTCACCCAGCATCATCAAGACTCGTGTCCAGCAGAGCTGCCATGGAAAAGCCAGAAAATGTGGCCCGGTCTGACCTGCTTCGTCTGAGGACGGCTCGCCTCACCGCGATCCCCGCTCCACTCTGGAGACGGTCATCGGAAGGCTCGGCCGTGCCTGTGGAGGGGCACAAACCCGACTGTGTCGCACGCGAGAGAGGCCCATTAACCGGAGCCACGGGCTGACCAGGAGTGTGGAGTCGGGAGCTCGAAAGCCGGTGCGTGAAAGACCCGAGCCCTCTGTGTGTGTGTGTGTGTGTGTGTGTGTGTGTGTGTGTGTGTGTGTGTGTGTGTGTGTGTGTGTGTGTGTGTGTGTGTGTGTGTGTGAGAGTGAGAAACACATACACACAGAAATAGGGAGAGAGCAAGAGAGAGAGAGAAGACAAGAGAATTCAATACTCATTTAAACAACAAAACAGAGAAGAACCCTTTTGTATTTCCAAGGGTTGAGGGTTTGCCATTTCAGATGAAATGTGTATCGGATTGCCTCTGAGGCGACTGTGAGAAGCTGGGGTGGGGGGGAGGGTTGTTTGGTACTGTAAAACACATCCTGACAATTCTGTTGACCACAACCACAGAAGCAGGGCCACAGGTCAGGGTGAAAACAGGGGACGGAGGTCGACAGACTCTTTGTGTACTCTCAAGGGGGGATTGTACTTAGTAGGGGGCGTGTGTGTGTGTGTGTGTGTGGGGGGTGTGTGGGGGGATGGGGGGAGAGAGAGAGAATCAAGGTCGCACCAGTGCAGAGACAGACAGGAGGGGAGGCAGTAGGATCCTCTCCAATACTCAGATCAGCAGCTCTTTATTGGTCTGCTTTATTCCCTCACATGTCGGCCTTCCGTACTGTACGTGTGGGTGTGTGTTTGTACATGCCTTCGCATGAGAATGCACCCGCGTAAATCTTTAGCAATTTCGACTCCATGTAGGACTCACGGAGTATCACATGCGTGTGAGCGTGCGTGTGTGTGTGTGTGCCGGTGTGTGTGTGTGTGTGCATCTCAACAAGGGTTTTTCAGCAGCAGCTAATTCTCACATCTTTTTTTCCTTGCCTGCATTTTTCACCCTGGGTCATTACATTGAAACAGTCCAATGAAGCCGCAAATTACTCTTTTTTGGCAGCAAAGACGTTCTTCCTCGAGAGTTATTTTTCACCAGACAATAATTGGCAGGGTATGGTTGCAGCTGTAATAAGCCAAATCTCTACCACTTAATATGTTAACATCTATTCACATTCTCTGTCCACATTGATCGTTAAGACCTATTACTGCAATATCTTGCTTTGATTCGATAAAGAAAAATATTTTTTTAAAAGTCATGTCAACAGCGTGGTATAAAAAGCGTTTCACTTTGATCGTTGTTGAAATGGAGAAGCGTGTCTGAACGCAACCTCTATCGGAGCTCCTGCATTCTGCACACACACACACACACACACACAGACACACACACACACACACACACCACACACACACACACACACACACACACACACACACACAGACACACAGACACTTACACACACACACACAGACACACACACACACACACACACACACACACACACAGACACACAGACACACACACACACACACACACACACACACAGACACACAGACACCTACACACACACACACACACACACACAGACAGACACACACAGACACACACACACAGACAGACACACACACCCACACACACAGACAAACACACATACTCAATTGCTAAACACAACACAACCCGCTCCTCAACACCCTATTGAGCTTTTTGTGTTGGAAAAGCATGTCAGGAGCTCTGAGGCCCCTCATCAGACTCACCTGACCAGCTGACCACATCCCTCCACAGTGCTGTTTGATCAGACTGACCAGCTGACCACATCCCTCCACAGTGCTGTTTGATCAGACTGACCAGCTGACCACATCCCTCCACAGTGCTGTTTGATCAGACTGACCAGTTGACCACATCCCTCCACAGTGCTGTTTGATCAGACTGACCAGCTGACCACATCCCTCCACAGTGCTGTTTGATCAGACTGACCAGCTGACCACATCCCTCCAACAGTGCTGTTTGATCAGACTGACCAGCTGACCACATCCCTCCAACAGTGCTGTTTGATCAGACTGACCAGACCAGCAGACCACATCCCTCCACAGTGCTGTTTGATCAGACTGACCAGCTGACCACATCCCTCCACAGTGCTGTTTGATCAGACTGACCAGCTGACCACATCCCTCCACAGTGCTGTTTGATCAGACTGACCAGCAGACCACATCCCTCCACAGTGCTGTTTGATCAGACTCACCAGACCAGCTGACCACAGCCCTCCAACAGTGCTGTTTGATCAGACAGACCAGCTGACCACATCCCTCCACAGTGCTGTTTGATCAGACTGACCAGCTGACCACATCCCTCCACAGTGCTGTTTGATCAGACTGACCAGACCAGCAGACCACATCCCTCCACAGTGCTGTTTGATCAGACTGACCAGACCAGCTGACCACATCCCTCCACAGTGCTGTTTGATCAGACTGACCAGACCAGCAGACCACATCCCTCCACAGTGCTGTTTGATCAGACTGACCAGCTGACCACATCCCTCCAACAGTGCTGTTTGATCAGACTGACCAGCTGACCACATCCCTCCACAGTGCTGTTTGATCAGACTGACCAGACCAGCAGACCACATCCCTCCACAGTGCTGTTTGATCAGACTGACCAGCTGACCACATCCCTCCACAGTGCTGTTTGATCAGACTGACCAGCAGACCACATCCCTCCACAGTGCTGTTTGATCAGACTGACCAGACCAGCAGACCACATCCCTCCACAGTGCTGTTTGATCAGACTGACCAGCAGACCACATCCCTCCACAGTGCTGTTTGATCAGACTGACCAGCAGACCACATCCCTCCACAGTGCTGTTTGATCAGACTGACCAGCTGACCACATCCCTCCACAGTGCTGTTTGATCAGACTGACCAGCAGACCACATCCCTCCACAGTGCTGTTTGATCAGACTGACCAGACCAGCAGACCACATCCCTCCACAGTGCTGTTTGATCAGACTGACCAGCTGACCACATCCCTCCACAGTGCTGTTTGATCAGACTGACCAGACCAGCAGACCACTTCCCTCCACAGTGCTGTTTGATCAGACTGACCAGCTGACCACATCCCTCCACAGTGCTGTTTGATCAGACTGACCAGACCAGCAGACCACATCCCTCCACAGTGCTGTTTGATCAGACTGACCAGCTGACCACATCCCTCCACAGTGCTGTTTGATCAGACTGACCAGCAGACCACATCCCTCCACAGTGCTGTTTGATCAGACTGACCAGACCAGCAGACCACATCCCTCCACAGTGCTGTTTGATCAGACTGACCAGCTGACCACATCCCTCCACAGTGCTGTTTGATCAGACTGACCAGCTGACCACATCCCTCCACAGTGCTGTTTGATCAGACTGACCAGCTGACCACATCCCTCCACAGTGCTGTTTGATCAGACTGACCAGACCAGCAGACCACTTCCCTCCACAGTGCTGTTTGATCAGACTGACCAGCTGACCACATCCCTCCACAGTGCTGTTTGATCAGACTGACCAGACCAGCAGACCACATCCCTCCACATTGCTGTTTGATCAGACTGACCAGCTGACCACATCCCTCCACAGTGCTGTTTGATCAGACTGACCAGCAGACCACATCCCTCCACAGTGCTGTTTGATAAGACTCGCCAGACCAGTTGACCACAGCCCTCTAACAGTGCTGTTTGCGTGGTGAACGCTCTGGGCTTCGGTAGCCTGGCAACAGAGCGTCAAGCGAGAACTGAGCGGCGGTCCCGTGTTTTCCCTGTCGGCCCTACCCACTGGGCCGTGGGACCGCGGGTGGAGAGGCACGCGCCCTCTGCTCACCTGAAATAAAGGAACATGAAAACGTTAAACAAGATATGGATTCTGGTGTTGCCCGTCGGCGCAGGTGGAATGGGCTGAGCGGACCACACGGCCTGAAACGGACTCTGGCCGGACGGCGCTCGATCGATACCCGGTTGAAAAACACAGACGCTTCGGAAAAAACAGCCTTTTTGCCTGCATGGGTGATGGTGTGTGTTGGCGTTTGTCTGTTTGTTTGTGCTTATGAGTTTGTGTGGAGAGGGTGAAGTGGGGCGGGGGACAGATTTGAGAATGCTGCTGTGGTGATGGGTTTGCCTCATATAGAGAGACCGTGTGTGTGTGTGTTTGAGTGTTTGTGTTTGTGTGTGTTTGTGTGTGTGTGTTTGTGAGTGTTTGTGTGTGTTTGTGTGTGTTTGTGTGTGTGTCACTGGGTGTCACCAGGCCTCCCTCTCCCATCCCTCCTCGGCTCCTCTCCTCTCCCACTCCCTCTGTTTATTTATTTACCCCACTCTCATCCAATCCGGCGACAGATCACTCTGTGAAAAGGGCAAGTTGCCAAGGTAGCCCTCTGTGACAGAGCAATGCATTAGGACATTAAGACACCCGGCTCCTGCGCCAAAAATCAATCACACACCCCGGATGCATTAAAGGCACAGAAGGGCACCGCTCACCTCTCTCCTGAACACCACGCCACGCCTGCCTCTCTCTCCTCTCTCTCTCTCTCTCCTCTCTCTCATCTCTCTCTCTCTCTCTCTCTCTCTCTCTCTCTCTCTCTCTCCCGCACGTCCCTGTCCCTCCGTGGTCGGGCTTCATTTTGTCGTCGCCGGCGGTTGTTTATCCGCCGTCCGGGGACGTTTAGGTGGCTTGCGGGTAGATTAACGCACTCCTCTCAAGGGGGTAGGGAGGCAGGGGGGGGTGGAGCTAGTCTTAACAACCCGTAGCAACCTTGCCTGCCTACCGCCAATTGATTTACCAGTGTCTGGGCATTGCATTTTCTGTTTACTCCCCGAATCTTCCTTCTTTTCGTTCGCCCGAGGGGACGGAGAGTCATTGGGAGAGAGAAGGCAAACCGTGACCTCGCCATTCAAATGAGGCAGGGGCTAAAACAACAGCAGCCGGAATCAAGGTAGAGCTCCCTCCTCTGACGGAGGTAACCAGCCAATCCTGGACGCGAGCAGGCTTAGGTCTTAACCTGCAGCAAAGAGGCCCTCCAGCCAATCGCGTCGTCTGTGTGGGAGCCCGGGAGACACGGCCCCTAAAGTTGCGGCTATAAAAACAGGCGTGATTGATGGACACCTATTTGCTCCCTGCTCTAATGGCCTCCCAGCTCTCCCCTCACCAGGAGCGGAGCTCTCTGACTCACGCCACTGCGGAGGGCGAGTGAGGGAGAGCGAGAAGAGGAGAAATTGAGGAGAGCGTGGGGAATGAAATGGGAAGGTAGACAAAATAACAATCCCATGCATGAGGGAGAGGGGAGCGTCCGAGATTGCATCTATCTTCCCTATTTTGGGAAGGGAATTAGTTCTATTTGATGGCGTTTTCTTATTTACATGTAGATTGGATGGGTTCCAGATGCCATTTGTCATACAGAAGGTGAAAATGCGAGGGTCAATGTAAATTGCCATTATATGTCTAACTGCGCTTTTTTTTTAACCAAGCAAGATACTGGGCTCACCTGGGCACAATTTGAACCTCACACAAACCTACAGAGCCGTGTAACAGTGTCACGGGACATCATTGGCACAATTAAGTTCTCTGTCTCCCTGTCTAATTACTGCTGTGTTTCGAGTGTCTAACCAGAGGAAGGCAAGAGAGGCAGAGAGACAATAAGCGTGCGAGTGTGAGAGAGAGAGAGAGAGAGAGAGAGGAGAGAGAGAGAGAGAGAGATGAGAGAGAGAGAGAGAGACGAGAGAGAGATGAGAGAGAGAGAGTAGAGAGAGAGAGAGACAGAGAGAGAGAGAGAGAGAGAGAGAGATGGGAGAGAGACAGAGGGGGAGAACAAGAAGAGAGATAAACAAGAGACAGAGAGAGAGAAACAAGAGAGTAGAGAGAGTGCATTAGAGTTAGGTGGGTGGGTGGGTGGTGTTGGCCGGGGTCCTCTGCTTGTCTGCCTGCCCCACCCCAGTGTTAATCACCCTGTCTCTGAGGCAGCCTTTGAAGGCATGTCTACAGCTGGGATCCCCACCAAGGCAGACCGCCTCATTAAAAGGCCCGCCCGTCATTTCCACAGGCCCATTATTTAGCATATAATTATTCATTAATTACAAAGTGCTGCACTCTGCCTTAGTGTGAGCAGACACTGAAGCGAATTAGAATGTTTATTCAGGTGGTTTAAGGTGGCCACGACCTGGGTCCAGCCTGTTATGATACGAGGTGATCTTCCAGTGCGGGAAAGGTCATTTCTTAGTATGTCAAACTGTTTCCCGTGAAAAGTTCAACACTTTTGAAATTGGGCGGTGAACTTGCCATATCATAATTGTGGAACTTAGACTGGGCCCTGTATAATAAGCAGCTGAAAGGGATTTGAGGAATTCATACATCTCTAAAAGCCATGCTCATACGAAAGTGTCACCCATTTAACTGCACTATTAAATTAATAATGACCCCCTCTTAAAGGGCAGCCATAGGAAAAAAAGAGTCTTATATCGCCTTAAATAAGAGATGTTGAACATCAAACCTTAAAATAACCCTAATCCTGATGTCAAAAATGCAGAAGGCCAGTTAGTCCTACCTTGAAAAATGCGCCCAAATCTTTTCACTCGCGAATCCTTTTTGGATGTTTTGAAAATCTGACTTTGTCTTGCTGGAAATGCTCTGCAGGACATGAAATCCTTATAACAGGAAGTAACGCCAGTACATTATCTATGGAATGAAAACCCCATTACCAAATGAATATTGCTTTTCCATTTCCCCCAGTTCAGTTCCAGATAATGTCAAAACAAATAAATAAATAAAGTGTGTAAATAAGCCGAGCCTGTTGCTCCTCTCAGTTCTCCATTACTTTGACCACTGGAGTGAGACCAACTTCTTATTTCTTGCTCTGAGAAACAGCTCTCAATTTCTCTGATAAAAAGAGTAAAAGAAAGGAAATAAGTAGAAGGGGGGTGGGGGGGGGTAGGGGGTGGTGAGAGCGACAGGAGTTGTGATATTTTTTTTTGTCAGGACTTGCATCGTGCACTACTGTCAGCTCTCTCTCTCTCTCTCTCTCTCTCTCTCTCTCTCTCTCTCTCTCTCGCCCCCACGCACACGATCCTGCCTGCACATACTGTACTTGTCACACACATACCTTTGGTCATGCCATTGAACTCTTGTGGCGGCGTGTGTGTGTGTGTGGTGGTGGTGGGGTTAGTGGCTGTTAGTTAGTGGCCATGCACACCAAGGAGATGAGAACAGGGTAGACGACATCAAATCGCACCTCGGTAATGAGAATGGGTGTGAAAATCATACCCTTGTCATCAGTGATGGAACAGCGAGGAAAAGTGTCTGATATGAAAAGTGACATTTTTAACAAAGCTTTAATGGCGAGAGTGCTTCCGTAATGGGCCTGAGATGAATCACCGGGGGCGACACACACACAGCCTGATAAAGGCAGGTGGCCTCAAAGCCTCGCCGGATCCATTTGAACTCCGGCCCGAGGCTGCCTTTGTTCGGCGAGTCACCTTCTTTTACGTAGGTCTACACACGGCCAAGTTGCTCCAATCAATTTGCCACTTAGCCTCCCCAAAACATGCTAAATGACTCTGCGTACGAACACCTGGCTGGGAAACAGCAGGCTCGTAAACAGAGGCGGGGCTCAACGTCGGAGAACAATCTCTCTCCTCTATTTTCAACCGCCAGGAGGTTGACCGGGGTCGGGAGAGTTTCGGCGTGCTGCTGGCGGACTCCTAGTGGTCGCCGATGGAAGCGGCGCCCAGGTGCGGTTCTCTTTTGAGACGTCCTCAGGACCCGTCAGAAGAAGCAGGCCCCTGCTCAGGCTGGCCGCCGAATAGCTGTTTTACCACCACGGAGAATGTTTTGTTAAGCTCACCCACACAGCTTTTTGAAATTCACCGAAAGTTGTCGTCGCCCTCTTTGGAGCCCAGAGATAATCTCAACAGTACCGGGCGCCTCACTTTCCCGTCTGTTGTTGAATGTGTTTGCGTATTAGGCTTTTAATACGTCAAGAGCATCATTTCCTCTGGGCTGAGAGATTTCCAGTGATTTCCAGAGCTTTGTGAATGCTACCATCTGGTAATGTTTGAATTCCTTCATCCAGATTAATGAAACAGATATTTATACACACATAAATCTTACCCGTTACGTTTGTATTTATTTATTGTTTCTTTGGAGCAGAACTGTTTGGAACTCTTTGTTTTCTGTTATACGAATACTTAACCCTGTGTATGCCACTTTGTCTTTGTGACATCACTGGTAACCTTTGGTATCGAGTTTGCTCATGTCGAGCTCCCCTTTCCGAGAACCGCAAAGGGGAGACGCTTGAACCGAACGGGAGGCAGTTGACATTCAGGTCCCGGATGCCCAGCAGCACTACCTTATAGACACGCAGCGTACCCCCGGCCAGACCGAGTGACAACAACCACATTCGGTGGGAGACGAGGCCGGCTGAGCATGACTCCAATCTAATTCCATGTCAGTTACCGCAAAGCCCGGGGAAAGCCCAGATGACCCTATTCACCGGCCAAATGAGAAGAAACCACGATGGAGTTGGAGGGCCGTTGGTCTAAAAGATGGCTTCGGAACACGTTTCATTCCTCGTTCCGTCGAAGTCGCCAGTGGTGTCGCCAGTGGTGTAGGGGTTTGGCTTAGACAAAAATATTTGTACCCATGAGAACACAGTGAAAAGGGTTGGTGTTACTGTTCATGTTTATGCGGTCACATCAGTGTCGACCGCTGAAGTCAGGGTTGATTGTTTCCTTTGTGGATATGCTTTACAAAACAAGCGTCTGGCCAATATGCACTCGGGCAGAGATGACTCGAGGCCACATCCACTTTAATGTCACCGTAAGTGACCCAAAGATAAGACTTGTGTCAGGATAATCAAACATGACCTGGATGGAACGAGGCCAGGGACACTCCAGAATGTCGAGTTGTGATCCGGTGGAAGGGGGTGACATCAGGTGAGATATGAGCGCAGGTGCCGAGAATTCCACGCGCACGAGCTTCCTGACAATTCTATCCTCCTGATAGCGTTCGAGTGCTATAGGCTTCATCTCTGGCAACACACTTTACATTGGGTAAGAATACTTCCAACTTCTAAATGCCATCTGAACTGAGACATCCTCCATTTGCAGTTGAGTTCAGTACCAAAGGTCAGATCGCTAACTCTCCTGTCGAAACAGTTTGAAAGGATGGGTAGTGTACATCTTTTCTTCTTGTGTCAGGGAAGAAAGACCACCGAAAAGTGAGTCATTACACAATACCTTGATGTCAATACATTACAAAAACAACAAAAAGAATCAGACCAGCCTTTCAAAAGCCAGAGAAAGGGCCTACAGCCAAGGGTATCAAATATATGACTGTACCGTCCCTACCCACACACCCCCTCCCCTTAGTGTGGGAGCCAGCTCTTTCAAAACCCCTTAAAGGTCATCCACACTTTAAAAGAATTCATTTGAATATGGTCGAGAGAGGAAGGAGCGAGGGATAAGGTCTGGACCGTGGCGGATGAGAAGAGTGGTTTAATCTGTCCTTTCATCCCTCCACTGGCTCCGTCCACTAATGGCTCCTTCCCGAGTCACCGGAGAGGGGGAGAGAGAGAAGGGAGGGAGGGAGGGAGGAGAGAGGACAGGGAGCGTCGAAGAGAGGGAGATGAGAAAGGAGGCTGGCGCCAGGAGGGCATCGGACCGCGGCGAGAGGACGCAGAGCGCCACCATGGGGCCGGTCGGGTCGCCTGCCCGAGGCGCCGTCACGCCCAGCTTCACCCCGGAGGATCGGCGGCTCTCGGAGAAGCTTAACAACACGGCACACGCGGCGCTACCGTCGGACGGCATGTATCTCTTCTTCGGTTTCACCCAACTTCGTTTGGAATGCCAACCACCACAGTCCCAGAGTGCTGCCTCAGTTGGAGGGGTGTACGGTGTTCTCTAATAGCCCAGTGAGGTCTCTTTAATAATTCCTGATTCTGCTGGGAACGTTTCCCCACTCACAGGAGGTCATTCAGGATCACTTTGTAAAGCAAGCTGTCTGCGTTAAGTCGAGCTTTGTTAGCAATTATTTGCCTATTAATTTTTAACATAGACCCCGCTGCTCAATAAATAAACAAAAGCGTGTAATGAAACAAATTGGTTCCATACCCAAATAATTGTTCATAAATCATTCAGAGCATGTGTATGGATTAAACATGCTCGGGCTGTCTGCTTTCATCAGAAAGGGGCCGTGCGGAATTCTTAACTATCGGCTTTGCGTCCCCCAAAGGTGTCTGCTAATCAATATGGCCAACTGCAGTGTTTGTGTCTGTAGGGAGGACAGAGAACGTCCGCATACAACTGAAGTAAACAGATCTTCCCTCGTGCTTGGGCCCGCAGAGGAACGGAGAGTCAGCTAAGGCGAGGTGTGGGCGTGCATTCGGAGCGCCGACGGGGCGAGACAGTTGAACGTCCGTTGAACGGAGCTTCGTCGCTTCTGAAGGCAGACGGATAATGTTCTGACCGATTGTTGCAGTTAGCTATGTTTGAGGGTTCTATTCAGACCCTCTTGTTCTTTGACTTTTTGTTTGGTTGATTGTTCCGGAACAAAAAAAAACAACCTCGAGGGGATCTCGTTTCTTTCGACTGTTTTGCTAACTTGTCTGTATTTTTCTTTTTTTGTCCTAACTATAAGTGTACATAGAGTAACTATAAGTAACACTATATGCACAATCTCACCACATCAATTATTGCCAGACCTTTTCAACAATATAGTTGTTGACGACCCCCTCCCACTCCATGGTGGCTATGTTAGTGCGCTGCCATCTGACAGCCTTATTAAGATGTTCTCCCTAAACCACCAGAGAGATATCCCACAGATTGCCTTTAATTGCATTTCTCTGGTCGCCTACGTGCAGACTAAAATTACCACGGATGCAGAAAATGTCATCGGGGCTCTGGTGGTTACAAATCCCTTTCAGAGGGTGTTTCACCGACACAAACATTGACATCATTTCAGGGTTTTTTCTTCTTCCTGCCCACGACGACAGGTCCCCTGTGGTGCTCCCCCACGCACCTCCACCCAGGAAAGCACATTCTCCAGTCTCTCAGTCCTCTTATGCTCTGCAGCTAATCACATCGTCCGTCCTCTCTCTGATGGACATTTGTCACGGGCTGTCGTGAACGGTTACAAATGGCTCTTGTCTGTGTTCTGTCAGCCCCGTGACAGCTGGCTGAGGAGCGGGTGATGGAGGGGCTTTTCACCTCATCCTCCACCACCCCCGCCCCCACTTCCCCCCCGACAGGTACGCCAGTGTCCGTCGCCTCCGCTCCAGCCCACACCTCGTCCAATCCGACAGCGCCTTCGTCATCGCTTTGTCTGCAACCCCAGTTCTCCGCAAACGTCTGAGTGGCGGGGGTGATCTCGGCACATGAGGACTCGTTCAGGCGTGCGCAATTTAGCTATCAAAACGTCCATTTCGCCGACATCGCCGATACGGCACGCTTTGTGAAAGCGCTGATTGTGTTGACTTGCACACGGCTGGCCGACCCAGTGAGCGAGATCAGATCTTCCCGTGCGTCTGATGTGTTGGATAATGAAGCCAGTCAGAGTTCAAACTGCATTCGACAAACTCCCGAGCACCACTTGACTCGTAGAACCGCCTGACTGATGTCGAGGCACTGATCTAGTCCACTTTCATCGTCCAGATTGCTGGCTGTTGACAGGGAGACCTCCTGCCGTGGTCCTTGTCTTTCAAAGGGCCCGTTCTTGTGTTTTGGCAACATATGCTGACACCGACATTGACGCAATGTGCCTCGAACCAACCAACATAACACGTTATCTTTGTGATGTCAGACCAGTAGGGGACGATGACTCACACAACACACAAAAAACCCCCCACGCGCAAGCAGAAAAAACACAAGCGCGACACCCCAGCCCGCAGAACACACAAGAGCGCACCACCCCACGCCCGCAGACAACAAGCAGCGAAACACCACACGCCCAGAGACAACACAGCAGAGACAAACACACACGCGACACCCACTCACATAAACAACACACAGTCCCCACCCCTCACTCATAAACACACACACCCCCCCCCTCCCTCATACACACACACCCCCCCCACACACACACATACACAACACATCTCTCCCCCCCCTCCCTCATACACACACATCTCCCCCCCCTCCCTCATACACACACACCCCCCCCACACACACACATACACACATACACACTCACTTTGAACGATGTCGAGAGATTCCATCTGTGCCGGCTGTGAGTCTCACCAGATTGCGATTAAAGCGAAACGCTCCCGACATCAGTCATCGTTTTATGAACTCTTGAGCTTTTGAGAAACCTCAAGGGGCACCTGCGGGGAGCAATGCATTATTGACGTATTAATCTCCGAGTTAAAAGCGACATACGGGCAGGGGTGTCGCCGGCCTCCATCTTGGTTTCCGCGGGTCGCGGGGAGACGCCAACCGACAGAGCCTCGTTGAAGCCGGCTGTGTCGGGCTAGCGAGGAGGAACGCTAAGCTAACAAGCGAAAGGCCTCGGTGGAGGACGAAACAACACGGTTTATCCAAAACGCCAGCGCTCCGTGTGATGTCTCAGCACGTGTAGCTCTTCATTTCAAGTGGCGAGCCCCCCTGCTCACCTCTCCCTTGATTAATCGGGCGGCGGCAGATGCTCGCGTTGCACAACGATTAAAGCAGGAAATGGCCCCTCACCGCCTCCCTACACGACTCCGGCCCTCGCGTCTGTGTGCGAGCGAGCGCTCGTTTGAGTGTGTGTGTGTGTGTGTGTGTGTAGGATTGGGGCAGCTGAGGAAATGTAGGGGGTCCATGCCAGCTGGGTTAGTGAGACAGCCTTGAGGGCAGCGGAAGGACTGGTGGGTATGGAGTCAGGCTCTCCATGCAGTGCAATCAGGGCAAAAATCTGCCAAACCTGAAAAGACTGAATCACGGCAGACATGTGACCCCCTGTGTGGCCTCAGCAGTCTTACCATGTCGTCTTGGTTACCGCTCTTTTTTGAGTGAAAACGTCATCGTGATATATGTGTGTGTTTTCAATATGACACATATTTCAAGGAAGGACATGTGTGCTCCTGTGATTGCTGGACTCCTCCCCCATCCTCAAGGCATCAGTCAAGATGAATTATGGGTTTCGTAGGCCTCACGCCTGCACGTCAATGGCCGCCCTCAGTCCCGACGTTTCATTAGTTTCTTTTTAAATCCTCCGTATAAATAAAGCGTCCTCTCAGTAGGAGGACAGGGTAGGCACGAGTCAAGACAAGCGCTCACCCCACTTCTTCTACACGTGCGTGGAAGTCCTTGTCGAGCAAGGGCGTCCGGAAAGAAAAACGTCACAAACGCGGCGAGCTGGTGCACCCGCACGGGAGAGAACAGCATAATTGAACAGCGGCGGATTACCGACGCAGGAAACAAACGATGTGTACCAGCTTCCTTTTTATAGGAAGTGAACGTGGGCCAATGTATTATTTATGATGAGGGTTATTTTACATCGCGGCGTATTTGCGAGGGGGGGGGGTTCTAAAAATACATCAGAGGGCGCGTCGAGCGGAGAGCCTCTCCGTGGCGGGGGGGGGCACCCGACGCCGTCTCTGATTGTGAGCCCCGGCCCACACAGGCAATCTGACAGGAAAGCTGAAGCCCGTTGGGACCGAGTTTGTCCTTCCAAAGTAGCTCCTGTTTTCCCTGTTGGCCGGTGTTTTGCCTGCGAGGTGAGGGGGAGGTAAAGGTCAGGGCTACACTGGGAGCTGGAGCTGGAGGAGGTGGCAGGGGAGGGGAGGTGCAGGGGGGGGTGAGTTTAACAACTGAGTTTGCCTCTAGCGACCGCCTGGAAGACTGCAGAGAGAGGGAGGGAGGGACGACAGGGGGGGACGTGACTGGTGGAGGCGGAGAACAGCGAGCGAAGGAGTCGAGGGGTTTCGTCTCGCGGAAGGCGTGTCCGTCTCGCGGCCCCGTGGCGGCGCGGTGCCCGCGAGCGTCTGTTGTGGCCGGGACCACGGCAACACGTGCATCATTAATCTGGCTCCGCTCCATAACGGTATCCTCTCGTCTGGCTCGCCGCGGTATGCAAAAATAATGACCCCCTTTCACCGCTGAGGGAACGCAAGTGAGTCGTTCTGCTTGAGTCGACGGCGACTCTCAGGGGGGTTTCATCCACGCTCTCTCCTTCCCCGTCTTGTTTTCTTCGTCGCCCGCACCCCCCCCCCTTTCCCCCGATGAACTGTAACACAATAAACCTGGCTATCACGCAGCTGTAATCTCTCCCGGGCTCGCGCCACAAGCGTTTCCATGCCGTTTCCAAGGGCTGCGGGGTAAAAAGGCGAGAGGAGGAGGCGGTCGAAGACGCACGCTCATTTCTTTTTCTATTTATGTCCCTTCTTTTAATTGAATTCCTGCAGTGGACACGCAGACGGCTCGTAAATCAGGGGGGGGTGGGGCCTTCAATCAGTCAAGATGACTCCTGCCACCTAAATACAGCCAGGGTGATGTGTGTGTGTGTGTGTGTGTGGCGGCGGGCGGGCGGGGAGGGGGCGGGGGGGGAGGGTGTTATGTGGTAGAGCAGAAGCAGGTTATATTTATGTGGACGGGGCACCAGGGTCTATGGATCCTGTCAACCCGGCATCTTTTCCATTACCTTGAGGATTCATAAGTGCTGTATTTCATCCGGAGGGCCTTGGACAGTTAACTCCGGCGACGACAGACGCGGAAGGGGGACTTCTCTTCCTCTTCATTGTCATGAGTGCCGTGTTGATCGTCTCTGAGGCAGTCACGTAGAGCTTATACTCAGATGGCTCTGTCGCTGAACGCACCGCGGTTTCTGCCATGGCCACGTGCTTTCAACCGGTGAATAGGGATTGTATCTTTGAATGGGCAGCCTTCTGTGCCAAGTCAGTGATTACAGAATCAGTCCTCTTTCGAGTCTAAATAGTCTACTTGACGAGGCATCCTTCGATAGCCCTTTTTACCGTTCTGCGGGTATGTTCTCGTGGGAAGCCTAGAATTTGAAATGATACAAATAGGTGAAGATGATATCTCATTTCAATATTATTCATAAAAAAGTTATTATTGTGTTTACGTTTATGATCCTGCCGTTGCAAGGTCTATATTAAATATGAGGCCCTTTACACCTGACGATCATCTTCTGCAAATGATCATATTCTTCTTAGGATCGTTTTTTTTGGGGAAGGTTTATTCAGCTTCATTGTTGGGCTGCATTAAAGCATTAGCCCAATCGGTACGCGTTCTGCTCAGTCGGACGCTGGGAACATTTGTTAAATGAATGTTTAAGCAAAGTCAACATCATTTCTACGAAAAACAACATGTCATGCTGGGAGTTCTGGTCTGTAAAAGGCTTTCAAAGACAGGAAATTCAAAGGACCACCAGAACATTAACTCCATGATGCACAAAGGATTCAGTGAATGGATTTAGTAACGTCTGCCGTAAACAAGGACAACATGGCTGTAGCGCTGTAAACAGCTATAGAAAGGGACAGTTAGAACTGAATGGCCGACTGCCTCTAAATAAGCCATGTCTGCCTTTATGTGAACTAGGCTGATCTGGGAGAGGTCCTTGAGAGAAGGACTGACGTCGCAAAAACATATTATCCATCTAAATGGAAGGTCAAGGAACGAGTGTCCTTATACCCTGAACTCTGCTCCAGGGCTTCTGAGGCCTGTTATGACTGATAAGCCAGTAACAAGGGACTCGTGGGCTCTATCACATGACCAAATTAGGACATTAGAACATGTTACATTTCAGGCCCGACCCCATGGCAATATTGGAAATATTGACAAGAAGGAAAATTGACGGGTTATCTTGCAACACAACTAAGTTTAGAGTGGGCAGACCTTTTATGAGTATGAAACGACCTTGCGGTTGTCCGTCTGTCGGTCTTTTCATGCGTGAAGTACCCAGACGGTGTATAACTTGTTGAAAAGAGTAAAGCCACTTGTGTTTGCACTTATTTAGTCAATCGATGTCGTCTGTCACGTAAATAAACGTGTAACACGAGGCTACCGAGAAAAACCCGATCTAACAGGACCAAACCTTGTTTGCGCACGAGTAGATTCAAGGTTGTGGTGGTCATGGTTCTGTAAGCAAGCGGAATTTACAACCATTTAACTTATTGATTGAAGTAGCACTTCTGAGTAACGGTCCTTTCATCAAGCCAATGACTCATCTTTAAGTCTCCGTCCTTCTCGAAGCACATGGCAACGCTGCAAATTGCCGCCGGCGCGTCGGTGGTGTCGTGTGACAGAGAGCGCTACATGCATTAGCATCAGGAGGTCGCGGCCGGGACTGACTTCAGAACGTGACGCAAAGTCCGGTGCCAACAATTCAATTCCAGTGTTCCGTCGACGCCCCCACCACCCCCCCCACCCACCATCAGGGCCCCGTCACCGGCCCTGGCGGTCCCATCCCCTCTCAGTGTTACACAATAAAAATCACCACTGCAGTGATTGAAGGCCATTCCATCCCAACAGGGACCAGCAGAAAACGGGGGGGGGCGAGTGTGTGTGAGGCGAGTGTGTGTGTGTGTGGGGGGGGCGAGTGTGTGTGTGGGAGCGCAAGGGGGAGGGGTGGGCTGCTAAAATATGACGGCCCGGCCCCACCGGCTTGCCGATCCTAATTAAAAAAAGTTGGAGTGGCTCGGGGTTTATGTGGCGCCCGTCATCGCCTACATAATTCATCCTCCTCCCCTGCCCCACCCACACCACTCCACCCACCAGGGGGTTGCAGGGGCCACGTCCCCTCACTCCCCCCAGCTGACAGTCCTGGTAAATCTTGTAGGTGTGGCGGGTGGGGGGGGTGGGGGGTGGGGGGAAGCTGTTGCGTGCAAATGCAGCTGGCCCCCTTCTGGATCCGTGGAGGATGGAAGAGCCTCTCTCAGACTGAGAGACCTCCTGAACAGGAAGTGCGGAACCCACCCAGGCCACGCCTGGAGTGGCAGAGGGAGATATTTATAATGGGAGGGAGGGGAGGGAGGAGGGGCAGGGGGGGGGCGTCAGCAATCAATGTAATAGCAGCATGCCGAGTTCTTACCCGACTCTTCATCTGGAGATACGAGGCGGGCGCTTGGAGGAGGTGGGGTGTCACGTTATTGAAGATGTCTGTTTGAGTCCAATAGCCTGCCATTTAACTTGATCACACGTCAATACGCTTAAGCTGCTCCCGGAGGTGGAGGAGAGGGGGGGTGGAGGAGAGGAGGAAGAGGGGAGGAGGTGGAGGAGGAGGGGAGGTGGAGGTGGGGGAGAAGGTTGAGTGGAGGAGGGGGGGTGGAGGTGGAGGAGGTGGAGGGGGGGAGGAGGTGGAGGTGGAGGAGGAGGAGGTGGAGGAGGGGGGGTGGAGGAGGTGGAGGTGGAGGAGGAGGGGGGGAGGGGTCTCCGGAGAGTGAGAAACAGAGTCGATGGCTGAGAAGGATTGAAGGTCGTCGGGTGTTGAGGGATTTCATACATGACTGCAGTACATGCGGGCTTCCATGACCTCTCCTTGTTGGCCGTAATCTTAGTAAGGTTAATGAGAGGTAATCATGTTTCTACTGGTCCAAAGGGATGGGGAAAGTGTGGGCGGGGTGTCGGAGGAAGAGGTAGAGATATACATCCAGTTACGTCCATGCTAGAGTAGAGAGGGTGGAATGGCACACTTGTTAAAAACATGCATTTCATTTGAGCTCAGGTGCATGCCAAAGCCAAACCACTGACATGTGGTTCCTCTTGTTCTTCAGGGGAATGTGTTCACAACAAGGAAGTATATTTGATTTGTTCCTTGTTCCTTTGTTCACTTCATAGTGACTTTTAGTTCCACTATACTTCAAACAGGAAGCTAGACGTGAAACAAATATATTTCATGCAACACTGAGTCTACAGTCTTCACCAAGGTAAGGCTAATTCAATTCATATCCTTAGACATTCCCATTGTTTGGATCAGAGGACAATCCGAATCTTTAAACAAATGACTGTAACTGCATTCATCCACCCTACGTAAGTTGCCTCCAGATTCCTGCACTGGAGAGGCAATCAAAGCCCTACCTGTTGTCTGTTGAGAAGTCCCTGCTATTTCACTGCACCGTTCCATCGAGAGATAATGGAGTCCCTTGGCGTAATGGCCCACTTTAATGCTGCCACTAGCCCACAGGGATGAACAAGGTCACATCTGCATGTCTGACAGCCGTTTAACTGTCAGCACTGTCATGGGTCTCTGTTCTGGAGACAGACAGGAGAGAGAGAGAGAGAGAGAGAGAGAGAGAGAGAGAGAGAGAGGAGAGAGAGAGAGAGAGACAGAGACAGACACAGACACAGACACAGACACAGACACAGACACAGACACAGAGAAAGAGGGCCACAGAGAGAGAGAGACACAGAGAGAGAGACACAGTGAGAGAGACATAGAGAGAGAGAGAGACACAGAGAGAGACAGAGAGAGAGAGACACAGAGAGAGAGAGACACAGAGAGAGAGACACAGAGAAAGAGAGAGAGAGAGAGAGTGTGTGGGTGGGTGTGTGTAAATGGGGGCCTGCGTGCAGTGAAGGTAAAGGGAGAGTGATGGAGGAAGGGAAGAGGTTGTAGAGAGGGCCGATGTGAGGAATGACGTTATTGGACATGAGGGAACGAGAAAGAAATTGGTGGAGAAAAACAGAGGTGATGAATAGAAATGATGAGTGAAGAAAGCCGTCGAAAAGAGGGAGGGCGGAGAGGAGAAGCGACTGGAACATTCAAGGGCAAACGAGGAGTTCACCAATAAGAGCATTTAATAGCCATGATTCTTCCCTCCATTTAATTTCATGATGATTTTCTGTTTAAAGCGTTGAGGAATGACAGAGTACATTTCCACTCAGAAACCCAATAACCTGGGAAAATAACCATTTTCAATTAAGCCGGCTTTTGAAGTATATCCAGAGTTTGTACCTCCCTGAGAAATCCATTCAGGCTCTAGCATGACAATGAATTGACACTTGAGACGTTTGTTCGGCTATAACAAATGACATTTAATTGGTTTGCATTGCAGGTGTACCGGCATCAAATTAAAGGTGTCAGAGGACACCGCCGTATTTTTTCATCTCGGCCCGGAAAAACTGTAAATCGATTTGTTTTACGGCACACTTTCTTCATGAAGGATTCCGGAGGATACTTCCAGGGTTGATGAACAGTTTAAAGGACTTTGCTCCAAGGAATATCCATCTTCCACAACACTCAAAGTGCACTTAGATAATGCTCATTCACACTGACAGGAAGCACTGATACTCCTATAAGATTTAGCCCGTGTGATTCTCTAGAATTGTGGGGTCAATTCAAAATATGCTGAATCGATTGGTTACCTGACACACGGCGTGTTGTCCATTCGTCAGATCAAACTCCCTCTAAAATGTAGTCTCGAATGCTAAGCGTCCCACCACTGGTGTAGTACGCAAAGCTGCTACTTGCAACAGAATAAGAACAACATCGTCTCTTACAGACTTCCCAGTGAAAACAAAGCAAGTGGGAAGTGTGTTCAGTAATACGAGTCATGAAAGCCTGGACACACTGTGCACCAACGGGGCTTCCTCTTACTCCTCTTCCAGCGAAATGACAGGTGAAGCCTGCATTCTTAGCCCCATCCATCACTGCCAGCTAGGCTGCCCTCAGGGTCACCTTCCCCTATAGGCAGGGCTGGCAGAAAGGGGCCACCACCCTGACAGCAGGGGCACTTGCCCACGCCAACAGGGGTCACGCAGCCTATCAAAGGCAAGCATCTATCACTGACACCTGGATGGCATGTGTTCATTTTTTCTGGCAGCCAGTAGCTTTACAGTAACCGTGAGGCTAGCTTTGGGAGTTGTAGCTCCCTGAACGCAGTTTTTACTGTGATCTACAGAAGGTTATTCATTCGACAACTGTCGATTTCTGCCTCAACAGAACCACAACGTTTATGATGGAGGCCATGCTCAGGAAGGAGAACTCATCCATACAGGAGGAGACCTCATCCATACAGGAGAAGACCTCATCCATGCAGGAGAATACCTCATCCCCTACAGGAGAAGACCTCATCCATACAGGAGGATACTCGCCCCATGCAGGAGGAGACCTCATCCATACGGAGTACTCGCCCCTGCAGGAGGAGACCTCATCCTTACAGGAAAATACCTCATCCTACAGGAGTGACTCATCCATACAGGAGGAGAACTCGCCCCTGCAGGGGGAGACCTCCTCCATGAAGGAGGACCATGTCTGCATGCACTGTGCCAGCTCCTGTCCCTGAGGGCTGCTCCTGTGCCTGTCACAAAGAAGAGGATTGCGTAGACCGCTGCTGTGACACTTGTTGCACTGCTGTTTGTAACACTTGTTGCACTGCTGTTGATTGGTTGTGCTGTAACACTTGTTGCACTGCTGTTTGTAACACTTGTTGCACTGCTGTTGATTGGTTGTGCTGTAACACTTGCTGCACTGCTGTTTGTAACACTTGTTACACTGCTGTCGATTGGTTGTGCTGTAACACTTGTTGCACTGCTGTTCGTGAGTGTTGCTGCAGCCCTGCCTGCAGTCATGTTTGGTATGTTCTCTGTCACATCATAGCTGGGATTTGTGATTGTTTGTGAGAGACTTTGTTAATACTTATGTTTTGTGCAAACTCAAATAAATTGTATTGGAACCGCCATCTTGGCTATTGAAATGACACAGTGCCGCTAGAATTTTCCTTTACATATCAAAATAATTGATCGTGTTTTAGATTGATTGATTTCATAGCTGACATTGTCAGTCTGGATCATTTGTGAGAGATAGTTATATGATATATACTGTACATCAAACTGAATGATGCATCCCTGTGTCATAGAGATGTTTGCATAACACTCTTGTATCTCCTTTTAATAGAAAAGTTTTCCCGCGCACAGTGTTTTCAAGGGACTATTTGGAAGCATCCCGCGGCTGAATCGATGTGTGCTGCATGTGTGTGTGCATATGTGTGTCGGCTGGAGAGGAGGAGAACCTTCTGGACTCGCTGAGATACGACATACCATCGTTAAGATCCATCTAAGAATCTGACAGTGAAATATTGATCATGAGTTTACAGCCTCGGTTCTTCATTTGCAAGTGTGCACAGAAAACCCACTTGCTGTGTTGCTGGGCTAATTTATTTCACTCAAGACAATCACGTATTAGATTTGAGCATTTATTGTTACATGACATGGACTTGTAGGTTTGACTTTGGCGGAGTGGATGATCCAAGGGAAGTACTCCCTGCCTCCTCGATGCAACACATACATACATGACATATGAGGCAGGGGAGCAATAGAGATATAATCCCCCTGATGGATAGAACATACAGACAGCATGAGGGAGAAAGGGGATGGTGGAGGGCGGCAGCAGCACTGATCATACAACAACCGTTGTGAGTGTGTGTGTGTGCGTATCCGCTCTGCCTTTTAATGCCGTCTTATCGGACTTGGCCCATTGGGCTTGTGCTGGCTAACACAGGTGTGGTAATGAGCGGATGACGCGCGCTGCCCGATTGCCCTGTCTGAAAGAGCTACGCTTATAAAGTGAAAGAAGAAACAAGCTTTGAGCCGACCACACCGGACAAAGAGATTCCAAAGAATGACAACCTTTTTCCCATCGTGTTTAATCCCACAGCTGATTTCCTGCGACAGTTGTGACACAAACAAAGACGACTGGTGTGACGCCGCCCGTCACAATCTGCCATCGAACGAGAAGTACCTTTCGTCCACCCTGAATGGACTGTGGCTTTGTCCTTCACATTTTCAAACACATACAGAGGGCAGAGAGCGTGTCAATGGCAGCAAACTCCGACAAGCAACATTATTTTTGGTCCCTTTTATGTGCTGTGCGGAGTTCTGGTAAACACCACCAGGAGGTAATGTGCTTGTGTGTGGCCAAGGGAGGAAGAAAAAGGGCCGTCTCTCTTTCCAATTTCAGACTGTGTTCCATTGTGCTGGGGCCTGTACTAGCTCCAAGACGTTAGTGTGGCAGGAGGAGGGGTCCCACACTAGCTCCCCCCCCATCCCCCCCACCAAGACTTCATGATGGGGCGGGAGGAGAGAGGACACACAGGGTCCACGCTGGAGCAGTGAGGGGGAGACGGATCACCCTCTGTGCCCATCTAAGGTGTTCGCACCCCTGCCAAGTCAGATCTGTAGCTCCGCGCCACGACTGGTACAGCCCCACTATGACCCTTAAACAGTAGAAGGTAGGTACACCCCCTGACGAACACATTCTCTAGGGGTTAGTAGGGGTTATTTTTGATGTTCACGATGACCTGACCCGAATACCCACCTGATTAGGCCAGATGACCAAACATTATAGGTGGTACAGTAGGATCTCTGGAATGCTCTGGAACATTAGTTCTCATTAAGTACTTTAGTTGTCTGGAGAGATGATGTCATACAGTCAAACTTGACTCTTAACACTACTGCAGAATCTAAGTGATGAAAGTCATGCTGTCTCTTGAAATAATTGTTCAGTTCGTGCTTTGCTTTTGTACAAAATGAAAGACTATTGAGCAATGACTTAACGCAGGCAACTCAATTCTAAAGTGACACATTTGTACAGTCATTCCAGATAAAGGGATGACCCTTAATAATGGCTCAGGGGGTAGAGAGGGTCATCTGCTAATTGGAAGGTTGGTGGTTTGATCCCCGATTCCTGCTGGCCGTGTGTCAAAGCGTCCTTCAGCAAGACACTGAACACCATGTTGCTCTCGATGGGCAGGCCAGCACATGGCAGTTCCAACATCAATAAGTGAGTGTGTGTGTGTGTGTCTGTGTGTGTGTGTGTGAATGGGTAAACGAGAGGCAAAAATGTAAGCGCTTTGAGTGCCACTATGAGAGTCCATTTACCATTTACTCATTAAGAGTTGAGCAGGTTCTGAGATTCAGCCAACGTTTGACTCAAGACCAACAAGCACACATGAAAATGTCCTAACAACACAATTACAGTACACTGTCTTGTGGTTGGCCGATTCAGCCAACGTGTACATTTAGCTTGCTAACACAGCTAACCTCACACCACTTTAGATGATACAAAAAAAAGAATTCAGTAATGTTCACGGACTCATCGGTCAGACAAGTGAAGCTTGTTGTCCCATTTCCTTGCTGCTTGTGCAAAAACCCAGCAGTGCCTGGTTTCCCATTGTGGGAAAACACTACCAGGAGGTAATACGGTTTTGTGGCCAAGATGAAAAATACTTCTCTCTTTTCAATTTCAGACTGTTGTCCCCCGTGTTGAGGCACGTGCCTGTGTTTGACCTCAAACCTGCTTCGTGATGAGTAGACACACCGGTAGACAAATGATGTCTTGGCTGAAAAAGTGTCTGGCAAAAAGCAGGTGAGTTCATATCAACACTTGGTTGAGAGAGGACCTTCAGATACAGGAGCATTCTGTCGCATGGCTACATGGTTTCATTCTCTCAACACCTTTTCAATTGAGGATTTGACGACTTATCGCCTTGTAGGCTTATGACGAACGAAATATCTGTATCTCCCCATAAGGATGAGGGAGTTCTTAGTCACTGATAAATTGAAAAATGTCAATTGTTAAATCATTCTATTTGTTACTTGAAGATTCGGCTTGACATTTACCTTTTATACATTTAGCAAACCCTGGAATCCTAAGCTTCTCGCAAATACAGTTAGAAAGTACAGCACAAGATCAAGGATCAGAAGTGCACAGTTCTGCAGAATTTAAATAACTGGGGCCCAATGATATAAATAATGTCGGGCTTGTGAACAATACAGTGTATGTACTAGTCTGCCGTTGTTTTGTTTTTGAGAACTTTAACAAAGTTTGCATTGACTTTAGTTCAGGTTCAAGTTCTATTGTCTCATTTCACCATAAGCAGTAACAGTACAGACAGCATAATGAAATGTCACGCCTCACAGGCCCAAGGTGCTACATAGTGAAACCGAATAGTCAATACCATTCGAAAGAGAACTAAATCAGGTGGGAGGAAGGCTCCTGGTGTCTACATAGAGGACGCGTGTGGCATCATCTCGGGTCAGTCACTGGGCGTTCAGAGTCCTCGCAGCGTGGGGGAAGAAGCCTGTAATCAGTCCAGCAGTGTGGGCCCGTGATGCTCTGCAACCGTCTGCCCGATGGCAGGAGCTGGGAGAGGCCACGGGAGGGGAGGAAGGTGTTCGCTCACGACGCCAGAGGCTTGAGCTGTGGCACCGTGAAGCCACCCAGGATAGGAGGGAGGGGGTGCAACACTTAAGCTTTGCAGCTGCGCTCACTGTTCGCCGAAGGGCATCTCTTGCCTCTGGGCGTCGTCACGACGGCCCACATCAGACACGGACGCGGCCGATCAGCGCGGTTCCAGTGGTTCCTCTGAGAAACCTGGTGCCCTAGTGGAACCTGGGGAACCCTGGAGAACCTGGTGAGGATGGGCGCGGGGAGACTCGCTCTCTTCGGTCTGGCGCAGGTGGTCCAGGGGAGTTCATCCATGATGTCGCCCCTTCCCCCCCCTCCCCCCTCCTCCTCCATTCACAGTTGCATGACTAGCCTCTCGAAGCACTTCCCGATGAATGGGGGTCACACCATCAGTGCCCTTACTGATGAAAGCGTTCACTGCTGCTGTTGTCACAGTTCAGCTCTGCCTCACCACTCTGCACCTGCCTGCTTCAATCTGCCAATCAGACACACCCCTCTCATTAAGCCAACTCCACTCACCTGTGCTCTCTGCTCTGCTCTGGCTGCATTTAAGCTCCAGCTCCACTCTCACTCATTGCCAGATTGTTCTAGATGCTTGCACCAGACTCTTTAGCGATTTTCTGCCTGGTCTCCCGGTTCCGACCCTGCTTGCCTCTGACTATCCTGCCTGACCGATCTCCTGGATATTACCTCAGCCTTCTGTCTTCGACCACGAGTTTCGCCTATCCCCTCTTGGTTACACACCTGCTCGGCTCTGCGGCTACACAGCCCACCACTGGACCTGTCTGCCTGCTAGGTAATCCACCTGTAGCCGGCTTTGCCTTCAGTCGGCAACACCAGACTCACTCCTTCACTGATCTTGCAGATCACTGTGAGCAAAGACTTTTCTCCTCATCACTGTATATACTGTTTAAGACTCCGGTGATAAATAAAGGTCATTACCGACTGATATCCTGTCTGCCTGTGCTGCTTTTGGGTCCTCACCATACCCGTGACAGTTGTGTGTTCCCGAATGTCTGTGTGAGAGAAGAATGTCAGTGTGACCTCTGGCCACAGCTTGGCTTCTGAATGGGCTCGGCCCGTTTAGGAACTGGTCTGTGTGCCAGAATTAGCATTACTGAGGTGTGGTGTTAACATCCGAGATGAGGTACAGGGAGTGGCTTTGTACACTTTGTTTCCCGTTTATCCCTTTGTCAGCAGTTTCTCTGAAACTGAAATGAAATGCGGCGCCCTATTTTAACTTGAACTTTGATATAATTGGGCAAATGCACCCGCCTACATTTTCCAGACTTGAAACAGATGAAATGTGCATTTGAAAACGTTTATAGTTTTGTACATTCAGTCTGTGTGTGGAGTAGAGTAAGTAATTACAGCCATTTTCATCTCAGACATTTCCAATCATAGAATGATGGCTACGTGATTGTGAAAATGAAGCAAATCTGTTGTTGTGATAAAGCAAGCAAGGAGTCAGCGTTTTGGGATGAAAGTGCACGAGAACTTGAGAAATAAACATGATACAGAACAAAAGGGCAAACGCCATCGATAAAGAAACAAAGAATAAGACTTCACAACGAGGTCGGACACAGCTCAGCTCATATAGCCATCCTAACGAGTCAACACAAAACAGGTGCGTCTAATATTCCGGTGACAAAGATCGGCCCTCAGACACGGCTTGTGAACCATGAGAGTTGTTTACAGTAAAATGACCTGTATCCTCCATAGAAACACAAGGTAGCACGAGCCAAGGCATCATCTTACATGAAACCAGATCAGATCAGATCTTATCAACACACCTTCCCAGCTAAGTTGCAACCCCCACTTGGCGTTGAATTTCTGACTGACTTCCATTTGCTGTTCCAATTTCCATGTAAGAGGTGTTCGACTAAGACAGAATAAGGACAGCAAGAGTAAGGATACATAACCAAACCGACTTGAGGTGAGAATCCATTCATAATGCTTCCCTCTCTCTTTTCCGCATCTCATTCACTATGATTAAAGACTCTAATGGAATTTCATTACTTATGATTGAAAACCAATGCGCTTCTGAAAGGGGAATGAGAGGGAAAGGTGCACTCAAAATGCCAACGTTACTCGCCAGATGCCAGCGATCTAATTTTCTGTCATTGATAATAAATGCAGGCCCTGTAAATGGCCCAGATAAGATGTTATTTCAGCATCAGGGTTATCACTCTGTCTCATCCGACAGTTAAAACAAAGGCCCTAACGTTGGCTATAGAAAGTATTAATCACAACCAGAATTATTGTTAACCTGTCAAATGAATGTGATTTTACTAGATAAGGTGCTGACAGAAGTACTTAGTCGGAAATGTTTGAAGTTTGAGGATCGAGCGACGTGCAAGAACCAGTGGTCTGATGATAACAAGAATCTCACCCACATGAGGGTTGCGTTGACAACCCAGTGTCGGGTCTGTTCACCCAACAGTTTCCAGGGTTACAAATTGCCCAGGGGCGCTGCCAGAAAAGTTGGGCCCCATGAAAAAAACGGATTTCTATTTCGTTTTTCAGTTTTTTGGGGGGCCCCTGTCAGTCAATCGTCCTAACTTTCCGTGTTGCAGTGCGCTGACCGTCTCCACCGTCATCTCCACGTGTGTCGGCGCGTGTATCGGCGCGTGTGTAACCGGTGTGAATCGGTGAAACTCACTCCTCAGGTATGTAATGAGCCACCCGCGTCACTGAATAGCTAGCTTTTGTTTGGCGTAGTTGGTAGTGGTCCCGCTTGGCAAGTCGGAGGTCGTGCGATCGAGCCCAGCGAGTGGCTGTCGACGCCTCGTCGGACGGGGCGTGGCTACGTTCGTTGCATACCCGTCACACGTGCATATGTAAGTACGACATAAACAACACAAGGCGTCACCGTGAAAGACGACATGAATATGTTTGCCCAGCTATTATTACGTGTCAGTTTCAATGGCATGTGTGTCATCATAACAGGAAAACAATTGTTTTCTTGAGCGGATAGAATGACTGTCATGACAATGTCATGACAATGTTTCGAGACGCACGGTGAAAAAAGGTGTTGACTGTGTGTGTGTCACCTGCTTGAAATGATTGCCCACTTCAATAAATAGTTATTACACTAGAAATGCTTTTGTGAAATATGCTTTCCAATCTGGGTGGCAATGCTGCTATGGGAAGCATCTAAAAGATTAGGGTTCCATTTTTTATATATTCATGCTAGCTTGCTGAAAGTTAAATGTGTTTTTTCTTTTCATGCAGAATCCCACCTTGGATAAAAGGACCTCATTTTTACAAAGGACAAGCATATTCTCCCCCTCCACCTGGCGGAACACTTAAACGCTCTAATGCATTTTGACATGCTTGTTCTCATTTCAAGGTTATCTGCGGATTGATGTAAATAATAATCCCTTAATCGGAAGTTATATCACACCAAAGCTAGTTTTAGGAAACATTTATCATTGGGTACATTTTCAGGTCACAACGCTCCATAGCTTCCGATGGTGGTTGATACCCGGGTTTGTACCTCAGGATGGTGCTCCAGGAAATCTACATCACACACAACAAAAGAATGATGCAATAGGATACAAAAATATTTGGATCTGGAATGACAATCAATGCACAACCATAATGCCATTTACTTTAAACAGGTATTTGTGTGTGTTTATGTATTTGAAAGTATTTTTAGCTTCCCTCTGGAAAATGAGTGTCAAACATCAGTGTTTGTACTCCCCCCTTTCCCCCACTGTGAAGCATTGTGTTGCCTCCTGGTATGATATGCACTATGTAAATAAAGTTTGATTTGCTTTGATTCGATAGTGGCATAAGCATAAAACTATCAGACCTTATTCGTGTTCCATCTCAAATTGATGTTGCGACTGAATTGAGGAAAAGTTCAGTGTTTTTGGTGAAGAACAGATCACTGTTGCTGCTGCGCTGCTCCCTAAGGCCTCTCCTTGTGTCGAAAATGAGTTTGACACGATAGTGCACTCAGGAGGACGACCTCTCCCAGACACCGCAGGTGAACCATGAGAGTTGTTTACAGTAAGCGGAACATGTAAAATGACCTGTATCCTCCATAGAAACACAAGGTAGCACGGCCCAAGGCATCATCTTACATTAAACGGCTACACGATCCAGTCCAAGGATGCCGTCAAACCAGATCAACCAGGTCCCACACCTTCCCAGCTAAGTTCCAACCCCCACTTGGCGTTGAATTTCTGACTGACTTCATTTCTCTCCAGTCTCCCATGTAAGAGGTGCTCGACTAAGACAGAATAAGGACAGCAAGAGTAAGGACACATAACCAAACCGACTTGAGGTGAGAATTCCTATTATCCATTCATAATGCTTTCCTCTCTCTTTTCCGCATCTCATTCACTATGATTAACTACTCTAATGGAATGTCATTACTTATGATTGAAAACCAATGGACTTCTGAAAGGGGAATGAGAGGGAAACTCAAAATGCCAACGTTACTAGCCAGATGCCAGCGATTTAATTTTCTGTCATTGATAATAAATGCAGGCCCTGTAAATGGCCCAGATAAGATGTTATTTCAGCATCAGGGTTATTACTTCATGTTTGATAATGCCATTTGCGAGCAGTCTCATCCGACAGTTAAAACAAAGGCCCTAACGTTGGCTATAGAAAGTATTCATCACAACCAGAATTATAGTTAACCTGTCAAATGAATGTGATTTTACTACATAAGGTGCTGACAGAAGTACTTAGTCGGATATGTTTGAAGTTTGAGGATCGAGCGAAGTACAAGAACCAGTGGTCTGATGAATTCCAAAGAATCTCACCCACATGAGGGTTGCGTTGGTAACCCACAGTGTCGGGTCTGTTCACCCAACAGTTTCCAGGGTTACGAATTGCCCAGGGGCGCCGCCAGAAATGTTGGGCCCCATGAAAAAAAAGATTTCTATTCGTTTTTCTGTTTTTTGGGGCCCCTGTCAGTCAGGGGCCCTTAGAATCGTCCTAACTCCCCCCCCCCTATACGGCGCCCCTGCCAATGCATCCCCAGAGCTGTCATCTCAACCACCTCCATCTCATCTTGTCCCGTGAATATCTCGGAAGTCAAACCAATCATATTCACGGTTCTCTCCAGCACAAGCAGGATTCCTTTCCCGAAGGCCCGAGGCAGTGCATCATGGGAAAGGGTAGCGGCGATTTCTGGGACGAGAAACACCCGGACACGCGGCAGACGCAGCCGGAGAAAACATCCGATAAGAAGTCGGACGACGAACCGAGCGGCTGTGCGAAATGTTGCCTGGGAACCAGGAAGTGTTTGATGAGTAACGAGTGTGGAAGGGCGCTGAACATCTCCAGCGTCATCGCCATGTGTGGCATGTGTATCGGCATGTGGACATGTAAGTACGACATAAACAACACAAGGCGTCACCGTGAAAGACAACATTAATATGTTTGCCCAGCTATTATTAAGTGTCGGTTTCCATGGCATGTGTGTCATAACAGGAAAACAATTGTGTTTCTTGAGCGGATAGAATGACTGTCATGACAATGTCATGACAAGGCTTTGAGACACACGGTGAAAAAAGGTGTTGACTGTGTGTGTCACCTGCTTGAAATGATTGGCCACTTCTATAAATAGTTATTACACTAAACTAGAAATGCTTTTGTGAAATATGCTTTCCAATCTGGGTGGCCATGTTGCTATGGGAAACATCTAAAAGATTAGGGTTCCATTTTTTATATATTCATGCTAGCTTGCTGAAAGTTAAATGTGTTTTTTCTTTTCATGCAGAATCCCACCTTGGATAAAAGGACCTCATTTTTACAAAGGACAAGCATATTCTCCCCCTCCACCTGGCAGAACACTTAAACGCTCTAATGCATTTTGACATGCTTGTTCTCATTTCAAGGTTATCTGCGGATTGATGTAAATAATAATCCCTTAATCGGAAGTTATATCACACCAAAGCTAGTTTTAGGAAACATTTATCATTGGGTACATTTTCAGGTCACAATGCTCCATAGCTTCCGATGGTGGTTGATACCCGGGTTTGTACCTCAGGATGGTGCTCCAGGAAATCTACATACACAAATCTACACACAACAAAAGAATGATGCAATAGGATACAACAAATATTTGGATCTGGAATGACAATCAATGCACAACCATAATGCCATTTACTTTAAACAGGTATTTTGTGTGTTTATGTATTTGAAAGTATTTTTAGCTTCCCTCTGGAAAATGAGTGTCAAACATCAGTGTTTGTATCCCCCCCCCTCCCCCCCTTTCCCCCACTGTGAAGCATTGTGTTGCCTCCTGGTATGAAATGCACTATGTAAATAAAGATTTGCTTTGATTCGATAGTGGCATAAGCATAAAACTATCATCGAGACCTTATTCGTGTTCCATCTCAAATTGATGTCGCGACTGAATTGAGGAAAAGTTCAAAGTGTTTTTTGGTGAAGAACAGATCACTGTTGCTGCTGCAGCTCCCTAAGGCCTCTCCTTGTGTCGAAAATGAGTTTGACACGAGAGTGCACTCAGGAGGACGACCTCTCCCACCGGCGCTTGGACCACCTGTTGACCGGCGGGGCCGAGTGTGGGCGGGGGGGTCAGAAGACAAGGCATTGTGAGAGGAGTGCTGCCGAGGCGGCACAATGGCCTCTGGGTCTCTGAAAGGAAGTTATTTATGGCCTGGCAGCTTAGACTGTATTCCAATGATTCATTTTCCTTTGATTTCTTTGATTTGAAAGAAGGAAGGAGGGAGGGAGGCAGGGAAGGAAGGAAGGAAAGAAAGAAAGAAAGACAGAGTAAGAGGAAATAGGGCAGGTAGAGGGCTTGGTTATCCAATCCTCAACTCTGTATCAAACATCTCGATCTCTGTGACCAATACTCATGACGTGTTGTGTCCAAGAATGTTCTAATTCCACCTGAACAGACCATGATGTCCACCGTGGGTCACACATTATGACACCACACAGTTTCAACTAACAAACCTCTGTTTACAACCATTATTGGGTTCAAGATGACCATCTCGACTTATTTACGTGTGTGGCGCGATTAGAGGGACATCAGGCACTGCAATTGTAATGCTATTTCTGCGTATGTAACTGTGGAATTGAATTGCTCAAAATTGACATGTGGTCTACTGTAATAAATACAATAGGAATAAATCAATCGTCAAAATGCAAGTGTGTGAATTGAGGAGGGTTGAGGCAGCCCTATAGTATCTGTCCCCCTCTACTGCCTGCCCCCCTCCCACACATACACACAGCCATCCTTCCCTCATCCCAGATGTAGGGGGGTAAAATATGGTCGAAAGAACCAAAACGAATTCCCCTATGGTTTAAAGGAAGATGGGAAACTGAAGTGTATTAGCATGAACCAAATAATGCCAATACAAATATAAAGTATAGTTATTTGACTCTATGGGTTAAATCAGAGCAAGAATGGTCAAAGTACGGTCAAAAGGAATACGCATTTAATAACATTGCAAATGAATGAAATCAATTACAAGGCAAACATGTTACAAATGAAGGCTTTAAATCTTACCTACTCTACCGTGATCATTGTAAATCAGAGAGAAAAGCAAGAGTGAGCAAAGAGTAGGACAGTAGGACAGTAGGCCTAGTACAAGGGAGAACTGAGGAGAAGATCTCAGGAGATGAAGAATCCAACGGACAATGCATTACAATTCCCTTTATACACAAGAACAACCAATCAGACGACATCTTGAATGGGGTGTGAGGGCCATCAAGTTGAGACCGTCCAGCAACTCCAAACTTTAGCATGTGAGAGATGGGGGCAGATTTGACACCCAGCCTTACAATCCTTCCTCTTGGACACAAAAGCACAGGCAGAAGCTGCAGTGTTCAATGTGTGATAACCTGCACCCATAAGGACAAAAGAACTTGATTGCAGACAGGTCAGCATTGAGATTCTAATGGCCATGGCTGTTTGCTCAGAGGATCACTTTTGGATCATGGCTATTGCTCAGAGGACCTTTGTATTGGCATGTAGACGTGCCCTTGGTTAGCATATTCCTGCTACTTAAGTTCTTGTCCTGTTACAGCAGAACACAATTGGAGCACAGCACTTGGTTAACAATGAAAATTGTAAAGTTTGGAGTGGCGTTTGGAGTGGTCTGAGAGAGTCGGATCGGATACAAATGGAAATTAGTGATACAGTGTCCAAAAACTCAAATGGAAGAAATAGGTGAACAACAGTCCTCCCTTTTGATAGATGAGAAGTACACAATCATGTAACATAGATGTGCAATTAAAACAAAACAGTGTCCTTGGGTCCAAAAGAAAGAACAAAAATTAAACAGTAATACAATACAAGTTATACCATCTACATTTACAGGTCCGGAACCATTGTGAGTTTAACTAAAAACCTAGAACATTTACCACCACTCAAACACAAAGATACATCCTCCCTCACCCACACAAACCGACATGGAACCCATGGATGGACAAACCATATGCACTGTGCATATAGTAGCCTACAAGAACAGGAGCAGCAACAACTTAACTGTCCACAACAAATCTTTGAACTACAACAAAGACTAAACACAGGTAATACAGTAGGAATGTAGCAATATCACAATTTGGACCTGAATTAAGTAAATGGAAAAGGTAGAATTGGAAGTCTCAAGTCACAGGTATTGTTGCCCGATGTATCCCCAGCATTTTTTGCTGCATGTAAAATAGAGGAGGCCTGCCCTTCCCCAGATCCCAACATTTTGACTCAGTGTGACCACTTCGTAGACAAGCACGACAAAATCTAACTTTGTTGTTAGCATAAAACAAGCGTGTGGGCGGAATAGGCATACTTTTGCCAAGATCCCAACATCGCATTTCGGTGTGTCCTTGTCTTTTACAGAAGTTACAATGTCTAGTAGGCCTAGTGGGCTGCTGGGGCTTGGGATTTACCTTTGTCGCCATTTTTATGACAGAAATGCATGGCGGATCAGGGGCACGATAGTTCTTTGTAGAACGCGGCTTGGGAATTTGCTCACCAATTCCACTGTCTGTATCTGAAAACGCAGTAGAACCGCTTTTGTTAGCGGTGGGTTGCCGTGAGGCACAAAAAGGTGTCGCTGCTTTGAGGACAGAGTTGAGAAGACATTTGCCAATTAGATGTACAGTAATCTTCAACATTTGTTTCTTTTCTGCTTTCTTTTTATGGACTCCTACTGTTTGCCAATGTTCAATTATTTCAGCTAGCGTACAATCAGTTTTAAGACCGTTCTTGTCTTTCTTGCTCAATTCAGATAACGTTCGGTTAACGCTAACGGTTTCCCATAGGTTAAGTAAATTGTTAACTTCAGTTGCCCATTCCATTTTTGTTCATTTAATGCAGGAGCTAATATCAGAAACTAGTAATAGGTTTCTACCAACAGAATCAGGCGGAATATAATTAATGTAAGCTACATTTTAAAATGCTTAGGCCTACTCACCGCACCATGGTTTGCAACGCCGGTAGCCTATACCAAACTGTAACTGAATTGCTCGAAACATATCACGTAGCCGGGAGTCACCAAACTGTAGGGGGGTAAAATATGGTCGAAAGAACCAAAACGAATTCCCCTATGGTTTAAAGGAAGATGGGAAACTGAAGTGTATTAGCATGAACCAAATAATGCCAATACAAATATAAAGTATAGTTATTTGACTCTATGGGTTAAATCAGAGCAAGAATGGTCAAAGTACGGTCAAAAGGAATACGCATTTAATAACATTGCAAATGAATGAAATCAATTACAAGGCAAACATGTTACAAATGAAGGCTTTAAATCTTACCTACTCTACCGTGATCATTGTAAATCAGAGAGAAAAGCAAGAGTGAGCAAAGAGTAGGACAGTAGGACAGTAGGCCTAGTACAAGGGAGAACTGAGGAGAAGATCTCAGGAGATGAAGAATCCAACGGACAATGCATTACAATTCCCTTTATACACAAGAACAACCAATCAGACGACATCTTGAATGGGGTGTGAGGGCCATCAAGTTGAGACCGTCCAGCGACTCCAAACTTTAGCATGTGAGAGATGGGGGCAGATTTGACACCCAGCCTTACACAGATGAGGAAGAAGGCGAGGCAGACAGAGCCGTGAGAAAACAGCCTCACAGATGAGAGAGGGAGCCACGGCGGAAGAGAACAAGGAAAAGTCCTCTTCTTCTTCTTCCTCCTCCTCCTCCGTCGGTGAGATTACAGGGAGGCTCAGCCCGCTGTAGCCCAGCCTGCCTGCCTCCTCCCGGGGGTGGAGAGAGGCTGGGGTGAGAGACGGCTCCCAGGGGGACAGGGGCGGGACTTTGAAGAACCCTCACGGGCGCAGCCCCGCCTCTTACTCCAGACCAGGGGATAATCACTCTTTGATCATCCTGTGCTTTCCCAACTTTCTCCCTCTCTGTCTTCAACCCCAACCTATCTTGCTCATCTCTCTCTCTCTCTCTCTCTGTCTCTCTCTGTCTCTCTCTCTCACACACACACAGTATTCTAGACGCGTTTGAGAAGAGCGGGAATGCGATGTTCACGTCACCCCTTCTTCTCTGTCACTTTGGTGCAGCGGCAGAGCTTCAAAGAGCCCTACATTGAAATCCACCCCACCCGTGCCCAGTGGGAGCGTTCACAATGGTAATGTTTTTGGTAATTTGCCTGCATTAGTGTGCTAATGTTGAGGTTAGGTAACCACGGGGCGGAGCTGAAAGTTCACACGTGTCTCGGAGCACTTGGAGGAATCCGTGAGACGGGGTGGGGGTGGGGGGGAGGGGGGTATAGCACTCCGGTGGATTCTAAAAGGCTCCCATTTCGTCTTGACGGTGCGACTCTTTGTGCTCTCTCTCTCTCCACCTTTCTCTCTCTCTGACTTTTCACACATATCTTTGTTTCTCTATCTGTTCTTTTTCTTGATCTCTCCCTCCTCTCTCTCTCTTTCTCTCTGTGTCTTCCTCTCCTCCTTTCTCTCTCCTGTTCTCATTCCCTCTCTCTCTCTCTCCCTCTCTCTCTCTCTCCCTCCGACACTCCTGTGGCACAGTGTCAGCTCAGGCATCGCAATACAGGGGTGACATTTCAAGCAGACAGATTAGGCCTCTCTCCAATTAATTTTGCTTTCCTTCCCCCGTTAAACACACAATCAACCGAAGGCAAAATGTCAGCGAAACAAACGAGGAGGCGCCATGCGGCTGACAATTACCGCCAAGCACCTCAGAAATGCCAATATGTTTAGAGAGCGGGAGCACAGCGGCAGGAGACGAATGGAGAGGCAGACATCCGTGTATCAGGCTGGCGAGCGTGTGCTTGTACGCACCCTACCTGCCCTTCACCCTCCCCCACCCCCCCCCGCCCCTTGGCAGGCAGGTTGTAGGGTATGTAGAAGGCTCTCTGGTGGTTTGGAACACATGCTTCGGAGCCCAAGCTGTTCCCAGTAAACATGGAGGTGGACTTTGGCACGCGAGCTCGGGATGCTCCGGTGGAATACTGGATGTTTTTTCCGGAAGCTATGTTGTGAGCCCGGATGTTTCTATGGGGCAGAGAGGACCCGGTATCGTCTGTGACGTGATGCTGTGGAACATTGATGAAATCTGAAGTGGTCGTCAAGGTTACCCTTCCTGTCAGGAAAGGAGCGTTTGTGGTGGTCTGTGAATCACAAAATCACTTGAAATACACTTCACATTTACTCACCCTCAATCATTCTGCAGGTGTAGGGAGGTTGGTTAAACAGTCTTGGAAGGTCAAATGCACACACACACACACATATAATCTGCACGTATAGAAAATAGGGATGCACCGAATCCAGATTTTTGGGGTTCGGCCAAATACCGAATCCACTGGTTAAGATTCGGCTGAATCCGAAGCCGAATACCAAATCCTACTCCCATCCTCAGTCCATGAACACAGTAAACACATTCATGAAGTAAACAACGTCCACAGCAGTGTATATTTCATTTATTTTATTTTTACTGTAAAAAAAAAGAATAGGCAACATTATGCCAGGAAGACAAGTGGGAAAAACCTATTTTATATGCCTATGTTTACCCTATCTCAAGATCCAATCAATATCCAAAATATTAGCCTTTTAGATTTCTTGAATTTCTTTCGGATATTTCATACTCAAATGTTTTAACAGCGGAGATGTTGTGTATTGTTTAGGGTCCTTGCCACCAGACAAATCGGCATTGCAAATTGAACATGTAGCTCGACTTGAATCGCCTTCTTTTGACTGAAAGTACTGCCAAACAACACTTTTTCTGCTCACAAGTTCCATTTTCAATTTCTCTCAGCCTACAGCATTGACTGGTCCACGTACAGTCGTATGCAAAAGTTTGGGCACCCCTGATAATCTCCATTACTTTCATCTATAAAATGTTGGGCGTTTGGATGAGGAACGTCTTTGTCATATATATACACATACGTCATGGACAGTGATATTTTAGCCGTGAAATAAGGTTTATTTGATAAACAGAAAATATGCCATACGCATCATAAGAGAATTAGACACTTGCATAAATTTGGGCACCCCAACAGAAAAATCACATTAATATTTAGTAGAGCCTCCTTTTGCAAAAATAACAGCTTCTAGACGCTTTTTATATCCTCTGATGAGTGTCTGGATTCTGGATTGAGGTAATTTGGACCATTCTTCCTTACAATACATCTCCAGTTGAGTAAGGTTTGATGGGTGCCTAGCGTGGACAGCCCGCTTCAAGTCACCCCATAGATTTTCAATTATATTCAAGTCTGGGGACTGGGATGGCCATTCCAAAACATTGTAGTTGTTCCTCTGCATAAATGCCTTAGTGGATTTGGAGCAATGTTTCGGGTCGTTGTCCTGCTGGAACACCCAACTGCGCCGTAACTTCAGCTTTGTTACAGATTCTTGAACATTATTGTCCAGAATTTGCTGGTACTGAGTTGAATCCATACGACCTTCAACTTTAACTAGATTCCCAGTTCCTGCACTAGCCACACAGCCCCACAGCATGACGGACCCCCCACCAAATTTTACTGTGGGCAGCAAGTGTTTTTCTAGGAATGCTGTGTTCTTTTGCCTCCATGCGTAACGCCTCTTGTTGTGACCGAATAACTCCATCTTTGTCTCATCAGTCCACAGTACTTTGTTCCAAAATGAGCCTGGCTTGTTCAAATGTAGTTTGGCAAACCTCAAGCGAGCCTTTTTGTGGCGCGTGTGCAGAAAAGGCTTCTTCCGCATCACTCTCCCATACAGCTGTTCTCTGTGCAATGTGCGCTGAATGGTCGAGCAATGCACAGTGACACCATCTGCAGCAAGATGACCTTGCAGCTCTTTGGAGGTGGTCTGAGGGTTGTCCTTGACCATTCTGACCATTCTTCGCCTTTGCCTCTTTGTTATTTTTCCTGGCCTGCCACTTCTGGCCTTAACAAGAACTGTGCCTGTTGCCTTCCATTTCCTAATGACATTCCTCACAGTGGAAACTGATAGCTGAAACCTCCGGGATAACTTTTTGTAGCCTTCCCCTAAACCATACTGCTGAACAATCTTTGTTTTTAGATCATTTGATAGCTGTTTTGATGCCCCCATTTTGCCACTGTTCAGAGGAGAATCAAAGAGAAGCAAAACTTGCAATTGGCTAACTTAAATACCCTTTCTAATGATTGAATGCACCTTTTTATGTAATTGAAGGCTTAACGAGTTAATCAGACTAACTATGTGTTGCAGTTAATCAGCATTTAGTAGGCAGAGGTATTCAAATCAAATAAATGATAAGGGTGCCCAAACTTTTGCACAGCCTTTTTTTCACATTTGATTTAATTTCACACAACTAAATACTGCTACACCAAATATCTTTGTCTGGAAAACACCCCAGCACTCAGTGTTAACTAGAAAAGTAATATTACAATATTATATTGATCTTTTTTGGTGAAGACAGGAAATTATCATGCAGCCTCAGAGGGGTGCCTAAACTTTTGCATACGACTGTATATGTAACCAACGGCCCAAGGTTGGCTTGTCAGCAGAACCCCAAGTTCTGTTGAAGAGAAGCCCAACTCAGTTGAAGAGAGTATCAGATTCTTCTGAAGATGGGGCTGGGGATGGGTTTGAGGCTAGGCTGGGCCACGGCTGGGCCTAGGCTGAGGCTAAGTCGAATGCCAGGGCTTGCAAACTCACTTTCAGAGCTAGCGAGACTTCAAGCTGTTTCTGTTGGATAGCGAATCCTTGTGAGCCATCCTCTCCCATCCTCACTAGCACTGCCAACTCCATCTGTTGCTCTCCCCCCACCTCCACTCTTCGCCCCACACAGCCAGCTCACCTCAAACCGGGAGCGACGAGCCAAACCCTATCACAGCTCAGCATGCGCACCGCAGACACAGAAACCCACAGACACACATGGGAGCCTGCTGTCAATTCACACTGGAGAGGGAAAGGTGAGGTGAGGAGGAGAGGAACCCTGGTTCAGGTGTGTTTGTGCAGGTTCCAGCCCGTCTCACCGCGGGAAGCAGACGCGTCCATCAGCCCCGAGTCGCTTTAATCACCTCCCTTTCCGAAGATGCACGGGGCGCCTTTCTGCGTGATTGACTTGGCACGCCGCCATCTGCAATATGGGTCCTTCTCCATTGTTAGGTAAATGCTAAATCGATGGGTCATTACGCTAATGAATGACACGACGGCGGGACATGGCGGTGGAACCGAGGGCCTTCGCCGCTCCTGGAAACGGTGGGGCTGCCAGCAGCCCGATAATGTTGCAGACATTTTTCACGGCATTAAATCACGGGGGTTCCTCGAAGTCGATGATTGAAACGGCCTTGAATCTTGATGAAGATCTGTAGGTCTCGCTCTCTCGACAATGCTTCGTGACAATGACATGCACACACACACACACACACACATACAGACAGACACATACGACAACAGTTGCCCTCATGACTAGGTAAGTTCACCTATCGCTACAAGACGGCATTAACATCTATTTTCAGACACAATAACAGCACTAGCCTTCCCACTACCCAGAAATCCCAAGACGGGGGTATTATTTCATAATACGGGCCCAGACTCCTGGTGGTGAAGGTTGAAAGGTTGTGGGGAGGGATGAGGCGGACTGTGACATGAAAAGGCTATTTTTATAATTATTCCCGGAGCAGGAGGAAGGAAAAATCAAAGGCCACGGCGTCTCGGAAGCACAAAAGGCTGTGTGGCGTCTCCATTCAGAGTCTGCCGCGCTTCGGGTCTTTGTACTGGAAGAGCGAGGCTCTCCGTCCAGGGCCGCCCCAGACACCCCAGCTCCCTCCGGCTCCTCTGCTGCCGCCCTTCACTTCGGTCATTTCTTCCCTTCCGAATCGGACGCGTCTTCCGCGCCTTCCAGTCCGTCTGTCTCCATTGAGACTGAACGGGGGGAGGGGCGGGGGGGGGGAGGGGCGGGGGGGGAGTCAAGGGCGAGGAAGGGAACAAGAGAACGTCGCCATGTTCAGTGTGTGTTTGTGTGTGCGTGCGTGGGAGACAGTGAGAGAGGGAGAGAGGGAGAGAGAGAGAGAGGGAGGGAGAGCGAGAGAGACAGAGAGAGAGAGAGAGAGAGAGAGACAGAGAGAGAGTAGAGAGAGAGAGAGAGAGTAGTAGGGAGGTGATATGAGATTTGTGATCCTCATCTGTCCACGGGGGCTTCTTCCAGGCGGTGTTTGAGCGTCGTCAATCATCTGTATGGGGGTGTCTCCAGACTGAGATTGATGAAGGGGTGGAGGAGGGAGGGTGGGGAGTGGAGTAGGGAGGGTGGGGGGGGGGTAGTAGATGTGGGACTCACACCTCATGTCAGGCCTGGTTACAGTCTCAAGGTAAAAGAGAGACCAGGGAGCACGCCTTGCCGAAAACAAACACCTCGAGGAACACGGGCAGGGACACTGACACACAGGTGTTGATGGCTGGAGGGATACCATACGACGTGATCCATTCAATGATTCAAAATCCATTTGAATACATTCTCGAACGCCACGTGATGGCTGCACACTGAGAAGAGGAACAAATGATAAAGCTGAATGTTCCATGCGTTTGACCTGCGTAGGGAGACGGCTATCTGACGGACGATATAGGGAAGCTCGGGAGCTAGATAACTGTTGGTTGTTTTGGAGGACAAGGCTGGAGGCAGAAGTCCTTGGCTGGCCTCAACCCCCCCCCCTTCCCGTGTCTTGTTTTCCTTTTCTACAAACAAACAAAGCCGGCATAATCCCCGCCTTTCACTCTGTGGCCTGATCAGCATGAGCCGGGGTTAGCAACACAAGACGGCGGAAACGCCAGCGACAGGTCATTAGCTTCGCGGTGCCTTTCCCTCAGGATTAATGGTCCGCATGCTCTGATGACCGTTCGCAGCTGAGACGAACTCCAAGGTTCTGCTTTACCTCTGCGACCCAAAGGGACTGGGCTTAGGGGTCCTGCCTGAAACTTTATGCTCTTCAAATCGCCGAGGAGCCGGAACACGACTTGTCTCGTCTCTGACAGCTTCGCAGCACTTACTTTGTCAGAGTAATTCGTAGCTATTATGTCAGGCGATATAAAAGGGCACCTAAAAGGGGAAGATGACTCACCTTGGGGCTGAGTCTAGGAGACAGGAGCATGTCTCTCTCCCGCCGAAAACAGGCTGCTTCTGAAAATAACAGTCCGAGCAAGCCTTCGGGCGGTACAAGCGATACACATCAAGCTTCCGACACTTTCTCTCCCCAAGTCACAAACCATCTCACTCTCGGACTTGTCGAATGAGTTCTACGTCGACACTTTATTTCAGCTTCTTGTTTCTTTTCTTAAACTTCCGGTGTTGACTTTTCCGATTGACTTTCCGATTTAATATCAGCTGCAATGGAGTGTAAATATTTTCCTTCGTGAAACGAACAGGAGGGTGAACATACCACTCGTGTATGTTGTCCCCGTCGTTCTGTGTGTTCAGCTGGTATCGGATTCAGCGACACGGGGCTTAACTGTACGGAATAGGCTACAGTACGACACGGAACACGCAACACGCAAGCTAGGAGAATGACTTGTCCCTGGTGCTTTAGAAGCATCATTGGTATTCCACAGCCCCACTGCCTTTGTGGCCCCTCCATTCTGTTTGCTTTGCAATGATAAGAAAATGACCAGCTGCTTAATTAAGGATATACAGAACTTTTTGATTTACCTCGCTAGATTAAGGCGGCGATGAAATCCAAAAGAGAAACACATTCTTACTGACAACTTGCAAGTTGCAGGTGTGCAAATGTGTGGAAAGTAAAGAGACAGAGACGGCGAGAGGAGCAGAGCGATTCGCTGAAATATCGGTTAAAGGCGGAGCTCGTGTGTCGCACCTTTCAGCAGTGGGCCCGCACACGCCCAAAGTACATCACACCGAGTCTGACTAGCAATCACATTTCATAGATATTAACATTACCTCGAACGCGCACAAGCCCACGGTGGAATAGCTCAAACTAAACCTTCATTCCCAGACAATTTTACAACCATAGTCAAATCCAACCAATTTCAAACAGTGTAAATAGGTGTGAAATGAAGAGGACGAGTGGTGGAGATTGCCATCCGCTGATACAGAAAGAATAACCAGCAGGCGGACCGGAGTATTCTGACGCTAGCTCAGTTGTCACGTTCATACGGGCGGGAACAGACAGCCTTGTCTTCTGTGATCCGACAGGCAGCGCTCTTCCACTCATGGCGCTTCCGTCAGGGTCGCACGACACACGGTGACATCAAAGCGGAATGGACGGGCGGGTTCGGCACACTGCCGTCTGTGGAACGATGCAGAACTAGGCCTTCTGTAAACACGCACGGCATCAGCCGCTCTTCAATTGTCGGTCGTTATGGGGAAGAAGCCTGTCTGGTGTGTGTCTGTGTGTGTCGGTGTGTGTGTGTGTGTGTTGGAGAGACGGCAGATCAAAAGCATGCTTCCATCTTGTGTGAATCAAAAAGCAATTTGCATGGAATTTGCAAAGCAACCTGGCTGGTTGCACGACCTCTACTCCTACAACATCCCTTGTAGTTTTTATGCCAAGGCTGGTATGCATGTCTGCTGGCTAACTGGCTGCCTGGTATTCTGGCTGGCTAAATGGCTGGCTGGCTGCCTGGTATTCTGGCTGGCTGGCTGTCTGCTGCTCCTGGAGTCTGAGGTGTGATCCGTATCAGTGTGCCTGCTTGCGTGTGTGCGTGTGAATAAGTGTGTAGGTGTCTGTGTGCTTTCAACCCAAACCCCTTGAAGATAGTTTCTGCCTCATGTAAAATCTGATTATGTATAAGAACATTGCCTCCAGAATAGTAAACATCACAAATGCGGCATCTGCGACTGTGTTGGCCCACCGATAAGGTTCTTGTTTATTTACCCAACAGAACATCCATTCACCCCATTGTTCAGGCAAGAGTATAATATCTGTTTTGTTCTCAGTTGTCATTGTGTAAAGTTTTGAAGGTGTGAAAAAAAACAGTTGTTTTCCTTCAAGGGCAGATATCATAAGAGACAGAGAGATAGAGAGATAAAGAGACAGAGAGAGAGAGTTACTAATGTATAACCATGAATTTGAAGTCTCTATCCAGATTTTTGTCCAGAAAGTAATGCATTCCTCTTTGTGAATCCAGACTCCAGCAGAGTCCAGAGTTGGGGCATCTGGACAGAATGTCACCTTATGGACACTAGCCATTCATTTGATATTATATCTGGACAGAATGTCAGCCTTCTGGACACTGGTGGCATCTTTGGATTGCTGTGATCAGACTATGAAACCTCTGTGTTACATGACTGAACATGTCAGAGACAGCAACAGAGCCAGAACCAACACAGAACATTTCAAGCTCTTATATCAACGTCAATTTCAAGGAGGTTATAAAGTTATGAAGGCATCGCTGAATTATAAAATTGTATTTTGTTACCTTGTACTGTACTAAAAGCAGGAAATACATAATTAACTTCAGCTTAAAGAGCCACTAAACTGCTTTGACTTAGGAACATAATAGCGATGGTGCTGTGTATTAAAACGCACAAAACTTTTAATCATTTTTTTTCTAAAACCAGAATGTACTGAGGAATAATTCAACATTTAGCCATGCCCTGGTTTAAACGTACTTTGATCCCCTGTTTTTGCTGGGAGACCAGAATGTTCTTCAACTAGTGTGTTCAAAGTTAATTACTCTCTTCTCAGAGCACAAGGGAGCTAACATGGACGTAACCATGACGAGGCAGCCCCAACCACACATGTGACTCGCCTTCACGTCTTTTACAAAGATAAAAAATAATGACGTGCAAATGTGAACGTTAAAGGCTGTTTGAAATAAACCTTCTAATTGCATTCCTTCCTGTGGTCGATGTCCTCTGAGGTGCTGCATTAACAGGGTTCACACCTGAGTCTTTGAAGTCCTGATGTGAGTCGGGCCGTCTCCAAAGATGAACAAAGTTGAAAGGGACTGAACACAATTCATGACTCCCTCAGAGGGGTGGGGGGGAGGGGGGGCGGGGGGGTGGGGGGATAACCATGTGTGATTACTTCATAAAAATAATCAATGACCAGAATGGCCGGGTGGCGTGGCTGACAATCGTTTCTCTGCATTCGATATGTCGGACTCGTGAATAAAGAGGGATTAAACAGCCCATTAGATTGTGTTTAACAGCAATCAGATTCCGAGCGAAACCGTGAACGCGTTAGGTCAGGTGGAGAACTCGCGAGTAATCAACTAATGTGGGAATTCAGCGGGTGAAGCGCTGGTGGATGTTTGAGACAACAGAGGGTTCTCAATCTGATTCGCAGCGTCATAGAGAAAATGCTAAATAAAATCAGTGATCATTTGGAAGGCTGAGTGAACAAGCAAACCTATCAAATCCAACCGCGCCATCGAGCACTGGGCCAGTGGACATGTTCCAAGGGACGTTGGAAATGACACTGGTGCATTTCATCCTCTGTGGAACTGGCTTCTAAGCTAGCAATCAGACGACGGCAGACTCCGACGCGGCCCATTGTTAATAGCGGTGAGTGATCCGTCAGCTGTTCCTAAACCCATTGCCATCTTGAAAAGTTGGAGCGGCGACAATTGAAGGCACTGGCGTCTCCCTGCGTCTTAAATGCGAGTTCTTGTCTGCGAGTTCTTGTCTGCGTTTCAACGTAGAATGTTACTCTGTTTGTGTTGCCAATGTGTGCTCGGTTTCTTCCAAGATGTATTTTGACGTGGAGTCGCCTCCCTGTGATCCGTCCTGACCAGAAGGCTGCATTTGTTGTCTCTGGAAGCCATCTAGCCCAGCTGGCTCGAGTCGCAACCAGCTAGATGCAGCTGTGGAAAATGACCCCCCCCCTCCTCGGTGCTCTGTCACTGGGCCCCGCCGGGGCCCCCCGGTGGCCCTCGGCCGTCTGGTCCATCTGAAACTTAGCGGTGGCTGACAGATGCCACAGCAAGGCCCCCCCTGGAGCAGCACGTCTGAACCCAGCTGGTGGCTCCTCTCTTCCCACTCCCACCATCAGCTCATCTGGCTGCCTGGTCTGTGCCTCCCTCTCCCACCATCAGCTCATCTGGCTGCCTGGTCTGGCCATTGCTGGAAGTGTGTGTTTGTGTGTGTTTGCGGTTAGGGTCTGCAGGGCAGAGGGTAGCTGAGCAAAGAGCTCAGATATTCTCTCGTTGCCACTGTTGTCTCCCACCCAAGCTAGTGTTGAAAGGTGCCTGAGGATAATTATCTCTCGATGTAGTGCCGTACGTTTTGTTATGCTGAAAAACATTATTTCAGATCCCAGTGCAGGGTTATAGGGTTGGCTTGAATGACATTATTAGTTCAGTACCACATAAAATACCGTATCAGTATCTATTTTAATGATTCACTTTTTTCTGATCTATGCACATTTTGTATTTAAGAGCCCCTCTATGGCCACATTGCTTCATAGCCAATTAGTAAGACAGAAATAGACAAGAGCTGTAGTCAGACATAGTGGAGCTGGGGCTCTGATTGTGGTAATGATGTCCAACACCCACAGCAACCTGCCAATCAAAGTGGACACCGGAATCACTGCTTTAGCTACCTTGGTTATTTGCAAGTTTTACGAGTTCAAAACCAACCGAAACAAGACTTTCTAGAACTGTTTATTTCCCTTCTGTTCTCTCCTGTGACTTTCCCGTAGACTTTTCCTGTGACTACAGTCTCTTCTCCTTTGTCGGTTTCCTCCTCTTCACACAAAAACACACACACACAGTAGGCTTTCAGGCTTCGGAACGGTTTACGTTCTCCAGGAATCCCATTCGAATCCCTTGGAATGAATCTCCCCCCCCCCGTGGCAAACTGTAGTTATGGACGAGTGAATCCCATTCGAATCCCTTGGACTGAATCTCCCCCCGTGGCAAACTGTAGTTATGGACGAGTGAATCCCATTCGAATCCCTTGGACTGAATCTCCCCCCGTGGCAAACTGTAGTTATGGACGAGTGTCCACGCTGAGCGCACAGGAAGAAGAGGCAGGAGTTTCTCTAAAGGGCAGACACGCCGTATGTAAATACAGACGGATGCGCCGCTCCGCCTCCTGATTCCCTGGGCGGTCCCAGCCCTGCCAGGACGTGCAGAGTGTCAGGAGCAGCCCGTGGTGTTATGAGCTGGGAGCGGGGCGTTCACACCGGGAGGCCCCATTCCGCGTGATTGCGACGTCCCCCTGCTTGTCCCCCTGCAGTTTGGAACACATGTTCGCCTCAGGCAGCAGCGGTGGCAGGGACACCTAGGTGGGTTGGCGGAAGACGACAATGCGGCATGCGGTTGACAGTGAGGAGGGGGGGGGGCGGTGGCTCACTACCTACAGGTTAGAGGTGTTCCCGCAGACAGGCCTGCAAATGCGCCTCGCACACACCATTACCCATTCGGCGCAGGCATGCTGGGAAAAGAGCAAGCGGCAGAGGTGAGGCTCACTCAGCCAATGGGAGCGTGGCATTTCTCAGCTCGTTGTTGTGGGCTCATTATGCAGGATATGAATTGTCATATCGCATTCATTTGATGCATTAGACACTAATTATTGCTAATTGGGAGGTGAAAGCTGGCCAGGCCTCCAGTGTTCCAATAATAGCACTGACCTCTATCAGGGAAGCGAAGACGCACAAGAAATCTGTATGTGATTTCAGTATGTTGTTTTCTCTCCCAGTGCCCCGCCCTAGGCTTTCTAGAGGTGAATGCTGGGGGAGAGGGGAGGGGGGGGGGCTCTATGTTGATGGTGTTTTCCTTTAGACCCCAGGTGGTCAGTAGAATTTGGTTTGACTGCACATTGCTCTCTCTTTCCTTGCTAAGTACAAGTGTGAGCCTGGCGGATGTGTTTGGCACTAGGAGCCTTGTGGGCGGGCTCCTCACCACAAACACTTATTGATGGGCAGTAAGTGGAGAGAGAAGCCATGAAATGAGAGCACGGGGAACACGGGTACTTTATGGCGGTGGTAATCAGGTGACCATTTGAATATTCAACCCCAGGGCCAGCGCTCTTAATTCCTTTCCCTCAAAACGCCACGCGAGGAGAGAGAAAGTGACAAAATGGCAATGAGCATCGAGGCAGGAATTTGCATTTTAATGTGCCTGTCGGAATCACTTTGGCTAAGAGCTGGGAGTCTGAGAGGCCGAGCGACCCCAGGGGGCAGCACCAAACAACCAGTAATAGTAGTCTCTGGAAACACATCCTGTGTGGGAGGACGTTGTTTCCAGACAGCATGGGGAGGTCATGGTGATGGGCGTGGGGGATATATTCGGAACCCCTCCGAGAACCAAACTTCCGTAAAAACCAGATGTAGACCGGGGAAGAACCACACGCGGCGGAACACATACATATTCATCGGCCCTTGAAGTGGTTGAAAGTTTACGGCTTTCATAAACATTTTGTAGCGACTCTTTCGAAAGGCTTCGGTGTCTCTGAAATATGTCCCTACCCCTATGGTATTGTTTTTACTGCCAAACGTTTGAGCGAACAAGTTGTATGTCTGATAAACTTCGGACTGTCATGCTAGCAGCCGTCAGTTTAATCAGGCAAAGCTTTCCTAAAACAGCGATGGATACAAAAGTTTGGCAAGTTCCTGAAAGCGCACTCAAAGACATCAATTATTTTGCGTTGCAACGCTGCATTAATACAATTTTCCCTTATCCACATGAGCTAACTAATTCACTGCTAATTAGCCATGTCATGTTATGGCAATGTGAAAAAGACCAGGGGTCAGAAAGCTATTGATGTGTCTGCCGTTATCCCAAAAATAACTGAAGAATAGCCCCTTGATTTTCCCTTGATTTTCCACTGCACTACAATCATTTCGGAGTGATTTGAAGGTGTGAAACCAATTGAAGTTGAGAAAAATCTGCTTTGCAGTTTAATGTCCTCAATCACTTTGTCATTTGGCAGAAGATGAGTTCAGCATTGAGCGTGTTGATTGGTTGATTGTATCTCTTACATATCGATGGCCACAGTGTCCCTCGAGAGGACGCCGAGACACACGTGAGTGACACCTCTGACAGCTTCGAGACGGTCACAGACGGGCAGAGCCAGATGAAAGGAAGTCATTAGGAAACAGGAGCCATCTTGGAAGGGAGACGGTTCAAGGTGATGCCGTCCATCCCAAGCCTCACCTCTGGTCTTGCGTCGTATTTCACCAGACAGCTCTCTTCACAACCGTGTAGCTCCTTGGTTTATCGAACTGATCCCACTCAACCTCCCCCAGTCCCCCCCCCCACCCTACTCCCCTCCCCCACTCCCCTCCCCTTTCCTTGGAGGACTAGGTGAACAAGGCCACACATAATCGCCCCGTCTCTCACAGCCTCCAACTCTCCACCCTGTGCCGGCTCTCGATCTCTCATTGACTCATCTCAAGTTAAAAAGCACACTTCCCGTGACTCTAAACACTGTTATTGTGCACTTTATACTCTCTCTCTCTTTCTCTCTCTCCACTTCTCTCTTCCTCTCCCCTGTCACCTAAACGCGTTACCACGCCTCCATCGAAGGACTGGCTTCCGCCCGATATTACTGCAACACTCCCAGACCCAGGACCTAACTTGATTGGAAAGCCCCATTCTCACAGCTCTCACAGCTCTCTGTATTCACTTAATAAAATCCATCCCATTGTTTCGGGCCTCCAACAGAATTTCGCCCAAATTCAATTTCCATCATTGCACTTCGCAGCAACAACAACAACATCCGGGCTCGCCTCATTGCTTTCCTTAGCGAGGTTTGTTTACTTGAGAGCCGTTACGTAACGTGTTGGAGGAGAGAGAGGGAGGGAGGGCGAGGGAGGGCAGAGGGGATAAACGACCTGACCAGTGTGTTTCCCGCCCCTCTCTCGTTACCTCTTCTCTGTTCTCCTGCTGTGTATCGCAGGCAGGATATCCCTGACCGCAGCAGTTTGATTCCCTAACAACTTCTCTGACTTCGAGAGCCCTTTGATGAATTTCATTACAGAGTGTGTTTGTGTGTGTGTGTGTGTGTGTCTGTCTGTGTAACAGAGACAAAGTGAGAGGGTGGGGAGATAAAGAGCTACAGAACCAGAGAGAGAGACTTATAAACACTAAGAGTATACAGAGCCCCCGCAGCCCCACACACACACACACACACACACAACCCTGGCTGGGCCTGTAGGGAACGGCGCAGACGGAATTAGATTGGGAGGAGATGAGCCCTCTTCCTGTGAGCGCGGAGTCATTTCCTCTGGGGGACGTAGTTCTTGAGGGGTTTGTATGCAGGTGAGCGCTCGGCTGATTACCTGCAGCTCTTTCTCCCGGTCTCCACGTCCCACGGCCTGACCTCATTGATTCACCTCTCCCCCTACTTCAGCTTCCTGCATCTTTCTTGTTTATCCACCCAGCTTTCCAACCAACAGCCCTGACCTGACCCAGAGTGCCCACAATGAAGTGGTGATGTTGTCTGTAATGGCCAAATAAAAAAGTCAAGCAATTGTTCTTCAATTGCTTTGTGGCACAGGAAGTGGCCACTTAAAGCAATCTCTCCTCTGTCTTTCTCTCCCGTTCCCTCGATTTGTCCCCCTCTCCGTCTTTCTGCCTCTCTTTCTTTTTTGCTTTCGCTCTCCAACTCTCTCTCTCTCTCCTTGTCTTTCTTCCTATCTTGGTCTGTCAGTCTGATGGAGATCTCGCTCCCTTTCTGGCACTCCATCTTTGTTCTTATTCTCCTTGTTTCTCTCCCCCTCCCCCTCTCTCTCTCTCCTCCCTCTCTCTCTCTCCCTCTCTCTCCCTGTGAAAGAGTGTGCTCGAGCGGTCGTTTGGGTCAGTGATGAAGAATGCACTGCAGCACCGCAGGACTTCCATGAACGAAGAACGGGCTTTATTGTACAAACAATTACTCTTATAGTGCGTGCTCCTGCCCACCAGCCTCTCACTGAGCTGTGCGGCACACCTTTATTCACCTGGCGATACTCTGTCACGTCAATCAATCAATCAATTAATTAACCGGTTTTCCCCCTTTAACCCCGTAGTGTCCTTTACAACATTATGTCTTTAACCTGGACTACCATAAAATCACTTCATACATTATTCTTTTAAAAGAGTGCGCACAATACACAAATCAAGATTTACGTGGCAGACGCCTCTCTCTCTCTAGCTCGAGTCTATCAATCTCTCAGCTCTCGCATCGAGCTCTCTCGATCGCTCTCTCTCTCTCATCTGCTCTATCTCTCTGCTCTCGCTCTATCTCTCTCTCTCTCATCTCTCTCTCTCTCTATCTCTCTCTCTCTCTCTCTCTCTCTCTCCCTCTCCCCTTGTCTCCCCAGTCCCTCCTGCAACCCCAGTCCCACCAGATGCTGAGTGGTGATTCCCAAGAAATGGCCTGAGAAAACAGCTCACAGTAATTACCCAGGAGTTCAGCGGACCTGAATCCAAAATTGGCCCATTACCCGCCGGGCTTAACGTGAACTGGAACAACACTAGTAGTTAAAGATTTAACAGCAGGCAGCATGGGTAGTGGCAGTTTAAAGACCACAGGACCACTACTGAATACGTTTTGTAGTACTACTTGGAGGTGTACGGATGGATGACTGACGAAGACTGGCTGACAGGGGGGCGTGGCTGACAGGGGGGCGTGGCTGACAGGGGGGCGTGGCTGACAGGGTCTGGAGCTCCTGGAGCTGGGCTAATCCCCTCAAGGTGCCTGCTAGCCTGCTAGCTAGAGGAGCTGGAGAGGTGAGGAGGTAACGGGGAGGGGAGTGAGTAGAGACACACACCTGAAGGGGTGGAACATGTTAACGCAGTGTTCACAGTCACCCGTCGACCGGCGTACACGTTGTGATTAGTCTGCGGGAAGCGGGTGCGTAATGGTGTGTTTGACTGCTAATCAGTTGGGTAATGGATGTGCTGCAGGGTCACCAGATGTGTGGTTGCGATGGCAGATGGGAGTTGGGGTGTGTTGTTCTCCAGAACTTCTATTAGATCGAATTCCACACAAGTAGGAAAGGGTGGCGGGGGGGGTTGGGGGGCGAAATGGCCATTAAACCTCACATGGAAAGTGAACTGATGAAAATGGCAGTACATATGTCTTTTACTCCTGGTCCCATATACTCATGTCGATGATGTGAAGGGAATAGGAAGTTAATGTAATATTCATGAGCTCTGATACAATTACAAATTACACAAACGTCCTCTCTGTCTCACTCGCCGTGTGTGAGGTAATACGATTTACTTCCCGGACACGGGGAAAAAACAATTTTGAAGATGACTCGGTAATCGCGCGGCAGGAAATGAAGAATCCAGGTTGCAGTGGACAAATTACCTCGTTATTGGACGTTTGGCCGAACTGGGATTTAAATTGGGGCTGTTGCGGCAGCCCGGAGTCTGATTGTAATTTATATGACAATGGGGGAGCCTGTGCTGTCGTCTCCATCTCTAAAGGTTGGCAGAAATGATAGCTCATCACCAGCAGCATTCGAGTCTCACAGAGTCATCACACGGGGAGTGAGGAAGCGAGCTTTGATGTAAGTACTTCACTCTGAATTTACCTGCCTGTCTGCCGCCCCGCAAATTGGTTTCCTCTGCGAAATGTGCAACGTTTTAACTCTGCTCCGGCAAAACTAGCCTGCAATGTGTCTCCTTTTATTTCGACTCCTCTGCAATTCAATCGTTCTCTCTCATCGCTCGTTTTTTTTCTCACCTTTCCCACACACACACACAGACACACACACACACCCACATACAAAGCACACACAAGCACACACAAGCACACACACACAAGCACACTACAGTTCTCTCTCGAGCTGCGTTCGGAGGTTGTGAAGCCTGTTCATTCGCATCCTCCGTATTGCTCCGGCCAATTGGCAGCGAGAGTCGAGGTGTGTGGGAGCAGAGGATGTTTATGGGAAGCAGGCAGGACCTCCCCCCACCCTCACTCACACACACAAACCCACACGCACAGCCACACACCGCTGACCCCCCCAAGCGTGACTGGCAGCCAGGTGGAGAGTGTCAGAGATGGAGCCTCCTCCGCTCCTGTCCTTGTGTTCCTCGTCTGGGGCTGCGGGAGGCCAATTAGGCCCCGGCCCACGAGCGGAGCCATTAGAAAAGCACAGATGCATCTCCAAACAAGCCCATCACTCACATGCCTCACTGGGGTCAGAGGGAGAGAAAATGGCCGCCTTCGGAAAACTACCGTTCCTTTTTCCACCACGCGTATTCATTATTTAAATGTGTTGGCTAAAGGTACCCTTGTAATTAGTTGTGTTTGGCAAGGGCGGCACTCGCTTGGCTACAATAGGTTCTCATTTGCGGTTTTGGCACGCAACATGGTTGTCAAATTGTTTGGCTCTGTGTAAAACTAAACGCATAGCAAACCTCTGGGTCTCCAGTAGCCTTGAAAACACACTGTAAATGGTACTACCACGCTTTATATCCACTTCATAAAAGCACAACACAGCAGTTAACATTTGCCCAGGAATCATTTCCTCTCTCACACCTACAGCAGAAGGGCGTATGTCCATCTGGCACATCGAATCAGAGTGGATTTCAACAAAAACAGCGGTGTATCAGATTAAAGTCACTGTCGGATCCACAATCTGTCCATTTGAGTTCTGATATCAGACACAGCGTTGTATTAGGAGAGGAGGAAATGAAGAGACAGTGAAAAGGCTCGCAGAGGTGACGAAAGAGGCTAGCTGAGCTGGAGAAGCTAGCCGAGGTGGAGCAGAAAGTGCAGAGAGCAGCTGAGCTGGAGGAGGAAGTGCAGAGGCCAGCTGAGCTGGAGAAGGAGGAAGTGCAGAGCCTAGCTGAGCTGGAGGAGGAAGTGCAGAGCCTAGCTGAGCTGGAGGAGGAGGAAGTGCAGAGCCTAGCTGAGCTGGAGGAGGAAGTGCAGAGGCTAGCTGAGCTGAAGGAGGAAGTGCAGAGCCTAGCTGAGCTGGAGGAGGAAGTGCAGAGCCTCGCTGAGCTGGAGGAGGAAGTGCAGAGGCTAGCTGAGCTGGAGGAGGAGGAAGTGCAGAGCCTAGCTGACCTGGAGGAGGAGGAAGTGCAGAGCCTAGCTGAGCTGGAGGAGGAGGAAGTGCAGAGCCTAGCTGAGCTGGAGGAGGAAGTGCAGAGGCTAGCTGAGCTGGAGAGGAGGAAGTGCAGAGCCTAGCTGAGCTGGAGAAGGAGGAAGTGCAGAGGCTAGCTGAGCTGGAGGAGGAAGTGCAGAGGCTAGCTGAGCTGGAGGAGGAAGTGCAGAGGATAGCTGAGCTGGAGGAGGAAGTGCAGAGGCTAGCTGGGCTGGAGGAGGAAGTGCAGAGGATAGCTGAGCTGGAGGAGGAAGTGCAGAGGCTAGCTGGGCTGGAGGAGGAAGTGCAGAGCCTAGCTGAGCTGGAGGAGGAGGAAGTGCAGAGGCTAGCTGAGCTGGAGGAGGAGGAAGTGCAGAGGCTAGCTGAGCTGAAGGAGGAAGTGCAGAGGCTAGCTGAGCTGGAGGAGGAAGTGCAGAGCCTAGCTGAGCTGGAGGAGGAGGAAGTGCAGAGCCTAGCTGAGCTGGAGGAGGAGGAAGTGCAGAGGCTAGCTGAGCTGGAGGAGGAGGAAGTGCAGAGCCTAGCTGAGCTGGAGGAGGAGGAAGTGCAGAGGCTAGCTGAGCTGGAGAAGGAGGAAGTGCAGAGCCTAGCTGAGCTGGAGGAGGAAGTGCAGAGCCTAGCTGAGCTGGAGGAGGAGGAAGTGCAGAGGATAGCTGAGCTGGAGGAGGAAGTGCAGAGGCTAGCTGAGCTGGAGGAGGAAGTGCAGAGGCTAGCTGAGCTGGAGGAGGAAGTGCAGAGGCTATAGCTTGGCAGTTTGGAGCGCTCTGCCCAGCCTCCAGACCTGGGACCTCCGCGGTGTTGAGCAGAGCATAAACAGCTGCTGGGTGTCTGACAGGTGCAGATCAGAATCTCGTCAGGAGTTAACGAGCGTAATTAGAGTCGAGGAGACGCGGTTGGGTTTGGACTGTGAAACCTCTGACGTGCATCCACTCCACTCGTGAGAGGCACTTCGGCGTGCTCGCCATGCGATAGATTTGTTTTCCCGACATCAATATGTAGCGCGGCTCTCTCTACCCTTGGCCGTGTGTCTCATTGACAAGGAGGCATAGATAAGCCTCCGAGAGGAGAGAGACAGGGGAACAAACTTGGTGCGGCTGTCGAGATAGTGTATCCTTTAAAAACCTTGTGGGGCACCTCGCTGAAATCAATTAAGTGTAAAAGCAGACGGCTGCTGGAGTCTGCGTGTCTCGTCTTCTGGAGGGAAGAGGAGGTAGCGGCGTGTTTGAAGAAGAACAAAAGAGGAAGGACGACGGGATGAAGGAGGGAAAACAGCGATGGATGGAGGGAGGGATTTGTTGACTATATAAAGAGTTTTTCCCCCTCCTATTCTGACTGTTTGACTAGCAAAAGTAAGCATTAAAGACAACAAAGTGAAACATACCAATTACTAGCAATATTATTTGTGTGTGTGTGTGTGTTTATGAGAGTCCGTTGAGGCCGATATTCAAACTCAGCCTCGCACACACCGTCATTGTCTCTCCCACTCATTATTTTCCTGCACACACCATCCGACTCTCTCACACTACACATCAAACTCGCCTACACACCGTCCTTTTGCATCGTGCGGGCGTGCTGGTGTGTGCGGGAGAGTACACCTGTGAGAGACATGATCGTATGTAGAGTGTGAGGTACTGCGCGAGATGAGTACGACGGTGTGTGTCGAAGTATGTGACAGTGAGCGTGAAAGAGAATGATGGCGTGTGAGAAGTATGAGTTTAGGCCCAAACAGCCTCTCGTATTTACGTGTGGTTTTGCTTCCACCTCTATTCAGTTTGACTGTTTTAAGGGGTAAGACTAAATAAAGTAGAGTACTTTATTTATAAAGTAAAAGGTATATCAAAACATTTACTTCTGAAGGAAAATACTGTGCTCGAGGCCAGTAGGCTACACTCTCTCAAACTCTCTCACTCCACCAACCCCTTCCTCCCCTCCTCCCCCCCACCCCATTTCATCCTTCCACTATTCGCCAATATTTATCTTCTCTCCCCACTGCCTATCCTCTGTTCTTATTTTCTGAGAGTCTCTGAGCGAGGGGGTTGGGGGCGGCCGTCAGGCTGTGTCGCAGGTTGACATCTGACACAGCCTCTGGAATGCAGTCAATAAAGCCGTCTAATTGAGTGCCACTGGCTGCTGTTTATTGACAAAATAAGACCTGGGAATTAGGTGTGTCTCCCGTGGCCGCATCTCGCTCGCCGCATCTCTGCCCCCCCCTCCCCCCGACACCTGTCCTCGCCCCATCCATCACGGGGCTCAGCTTGGTCCTCGACATGTCAACAGATAGCAGCCCGCTTGAAAAAACAACCACTTCTTTGTCTTCCCTTCTTACCAGAGAGGACGTGTGTGTGGGGCAGCGACATGTTGTCGTCGACAAACGTAGTCGTTGGTTTGCCTAGCATTTTGTCTGAATTGTTACGCCCCCTTCCATTTAAAAGGCCCTCTTTCGACCAACGTGTGTCGTTAGAATTGGTCATTTGATTGCTTGTTTATTTAGCCTAGCATTTACGTTGATGTTCCCGCGCACTCTGATTAAATGTTAGTCAATTAAAGAGCAAAATACACTGTAGACTGTTTTGTCGACTGGCCTTTTGAGTAATTTGCGTTTGGTAATTGGAATCAGTATAATATTGCACTGAGCGTGTCAGTGTAGGCTACCTTTCATTATAATTCACGTGATTTTGATTTGTTAATAGCTGCTTAAATGAGTTGTAGCTATAAAGGGGGTTAGGTAGGGGCTTATCATATGTATCTATAATACACCCAAAACAATATCATTTAAACAACAATGACCAAATGTCTGGTGCTGAACGGGAATGTTCAGACAGCAGCAATTCTGCGAAAATTGCCCAGAGACATTAGCATCATAATAGAATGCTTATCTACCGACGTTAGTATACTGTGTATAGTGTGTCCATTTGTCACCGCGTGCTTCTCTTAATATTTATCTCCCAGACGTCCGTCACAATAATAACCAGTCAACGTGGAGCCAAGCAGGTGCATCACAGCGAAGCCGACTCGGCTGGTAATTAATTAGCGTTCCGCGCTTCTAAACACTATCTGTGCCCCGTTGCCGAGGAGCCGCTGATAAGATTCCCCGCTCCTGCAGGGTCTCTCTCTACCTGCTTAATTAGGGGACAAGCTGCAAACACAGGGCCACAGCGGGCCTCTGCCTGCCACTCTGGCGCTCGGCAGGGACGCTCTTATCAGCCCCCTTTACCCCGCACCCCCCCTTTCACTTCCCTCCAAATTTACTTTAACCATATGATAAGGGGAGGGCGCGCGATGGCATCCGCGGGCAGACATGAACCGACTTTATCTGACTGAGTACAGTCCAGTCTCCAGGGGTGAGGTGGCCATTTGGAGGGGGGGGGGTCTGGGAGATTGGAGAACAACATTGAGATTTTTTTTTAAAGGAACAGCTCTGACGACAGTGACTGAGAAATGACCACGCCACCCCCCACCCGCCCCCCCCTCTCACTCTTCCAGCGGTCTCTCCCGACGCTGACCTCCCTCCTCCTCCTCCTCGGTTTCTCTCTTCCTCAGTTCCTCTCCACGCGCTCACACCCACGTTCTGCCCGGGATCTCGGGGGGCCGGGTGGGGGAGATAAGAGGCCGATTGTGGCGGCGAGCGACCGGCGGGGCGGAGGACGGCAGGCGACCGCGTCTCCGGTGACAGTGATGAACGAGCCTGCCGACCCTCTGATAATTCGTCACTCACGGGCCGGAGAGAGGTCCATTAATCAAAAACGAGCGGTGGCGCCACTGCCTTTTTCTAATACCCGCCGGAACCTTCCTTTACCAGCCTCCCGCCCCGTCCCCGAGCGACAACGCTCTGAGACAGTCACTACAATCCCCCGTGTGGTGACTAGCTGCAGTCACCGAGTGGTAGCTGTTTGGTGTCCAAGACATGACACAGCAAGGTGGGAAGAGCCTATCTCTGAGCTCCGTGGATATGTTCTCTATACCCAGCTGGAGAGGTAGGCAGGCCAGCAGACACGGTGAGGGGGCGACCTGACCCTAGGCCCTCCCCACCAGCCAGGACGCTGCCCATACAGCTGGGGGCAGATTGATTGATCCATCTCTGGTGTAATGCATCAGGCGTTCCCCTCCGACAGAGAGAAGCTAGGCCGTGTCCAGAATGCTCGGGTCGTTTTCTCCTCCTCAGACCTGGGTCCGGTCTGAACGCGGCTCATCCTCTCCAGAGAGGTGCCCATTACCCTGGCTATATGGAACAGTAATCTTGTTAAGCCTCCGTCCCCACGGAGGCCTGTCACGGGGGGTTGGGTTTCGTCAATAAGTGACCCCCGTTGCACTGAAAATGAGATTGAAGCGGTTTTCTTTTTTTTTGGTTTGCAGGCGAGACACAGGCGTAAAGGCACAAAGACACATACGCCTCAGGCCAACAGGAAGTGCTCTCGTGTGGGGAACAGATCTCAGTTAATGAGAGACGGGGCCTAACCTGCTCGCTCCGACACGGGCCTCTAATGACAGCCATTTGGAGGCTTTTCTGTTTACCCCATCCTTATGGGGGGAGTGGATTTAATTAGAAATGGCGGTTGTTTTCCAAGCAGAACAGCTCGAGCTGTTGTCCTGAAAGACGCCCCACAAAGAAATGCAGATCTGTCCCGAGCAACAGCTGCTGAAAAGAAACAGTCACAAAATTGTCTTTCGCTGACAGACTAAAGCGACGACGAGTGAAGCGCCGTTTTCCTCCACGGAACAGCGACACGTATACAATCCCCGTACCTCTGCGAGACGGACACATATAGGCCTCGAATCGGCGGAGAAGGAAAAGAGTGACGAGGACGAGCGAGGAGGCAGCCGAGTAAAGCGCAGACTCGTTGCCGCGTGTCAACGTTGCCCTCGACAGACGTCCGGGACTCACTCTCTCCTCCCCCCCCCCACCCCTTCCATCCGCCGCTCCCCTCGCCCCCCCCCCACTCCCTGTTCCTTTCACCATACGGCATAATTTACCCCCCAGGAAAAGCAGCAACCCAAAAAATTCTCCCTCAGAAGTGCTCCCCGTCGACTCCAGCGGTCTGTAACTGCCTATCTGCAAACGCCAGCTCATTTCCCGACGCAGCCTCCACAGTTGGACTCAAACGCGGGTTCCCGCTCATTCTTATGCATGGCTCTTGCCAAACAGCGCATCGACCATGTGGAGGAAAAAGGCCTCGAGTTTTTCCCGAGACCCCATTTTTGCTGCTTGGAGATATCGAGAGGAGCAGCACCATGAGTTTCAGGGAGAAAGTTGCTGTATTTGATGGGTCGAGGGAGCTTCTAAAGAACTGAATTAAACAGGACTGAATGGATGAGTTGGGCCGTGGCAGCTCTGTGCTAACTCTGGCTCCGAATGAGTCGGTGGGAGTCTCTCTCGCGGGCGAAGCGGGGCGAGGTGCGGACGCATATGCAGCTGTTCGCCGGCTAATGGGAATGTATGCTCTGGAAGTGTGCCGGAGAGATGTCACTCCGGGCCCTCCCTCCTCTGCCGTCCTCTTTCCTTACCTTCCTGCCTCCATCCGCTTCCCTCCCTCTCTCTCTCCAGTCTCGTGGGTCGCGCGCCCCTTGTCTTGAGCCGGTGGTCTCTCGACTTTGTCCCTCCTCCGGCCCCCCCGGTCACCAGCTGTTAGCTCCACATGCAGTGCCACCCCACCCCACACACTCCCTCCTCCCATTGGCAACCCAGCCCCAACCCACCCCCACCCCCACCCTCCCCCCGCACTCATCTGCCAAACTATTTAGACATTTATGAGAGTGGCGTTTCCTATCTCCTCCCGTGGCGCGTGCTAAGATGAGCTGTTGGCTGCTGGGGCCTGGGAGAGGCTGCCGCCCTGAGGTCCTTCGACCCCCACGAGGCCTGGGAGAGGCTGCTGTCCTGAGGTCCTTCGACCCTCACAAGGCCTGGGAGAGGCTGCTGTCCTGACGTCCTTCGACCCCCACGAGGCCTGGGAGAGGCTGCCGCCCTGAGGTTCTTCGACCCTCACAAGGCCTGGGAGAGGCTGCTGTCCTGACGTCCTTCGACCCCCACGAGGCCTGGGAGAGGCTGCCGCCCTGAGGTCCTTCGACCCTCACAAGGCCTGGGAGAGGCTGCTGTCCTGAGGTCCTTCGACCCCCACGAGGCCTGGGAGAGGCTGCTGCCCTGAGGTCCTTCCTCTGAGGAGAACAGCAGGTTTCTGACCCGGGCCAACCGAGAAGCCGAACAATAAGCTCTTGTGCTCCTGTACGGCTGCCCCCGACGTCCCCCATGTGAGCCCATCTCTCTCTGAGTGTCACTCTGAGTCAGCTGCTGCGGGCGCTTCGGTGACTCGAGTGTCATCCCGTGCCGACTTTGATCAAACGGGGTGGGCGGCGACGTGTCGTGAACGCGCCGCCGGCTTCGTCGCCTCAGCCGTGTTCAGCAGGTGTGCCAGTCGGGTGGAGCGTAGGTTCCGTCTGGAGACGCCGGGCGGGAACGACCGCCGGAGGAGTTTCGTTCGGCACCGTCGCCTCCGTTCAGATTTCACGCGGAGTTCTGTGGATTCAACCAAGAGTCTTAAGAGGGGACTGAGTTTGAACTGGGTGTTTGCTTTGCAACGGGCGCTGTCTCCTCTGCTATGAAGTGATGGGAGATGGGGGGGAGGGGTGGGGGGGGAATCACCTTGTAGAGAGAGGCCAAGAGAGGGGAGGGTAAACAGTGTTTTCTAAATGTATTTTTCTCTCTTGGTCTCTCTGTAGCTCTCTCTCTCTCACACTCTGTCTCTATTTCTCTCTGTAACTCTGCTTACCGCTGGTCATCCGCTCAAATAAATCCCAGTTAACAACTGCTGAAAGGTAGTTAGGAAAAGAAAACATGAGTTTCCTCGGAGAAGATGACCTCGCAAATATTTCTCCGCACTCAAAGCACGGTCTGTTCCACGTTGGTGTTATTCTCTGAAAAGACAGCGAGAGGTGGCACGGGTTTGGAAGGCTATGCAAATGAGCTGTTCTCTGCATAACCTATCCCATTAGCAGCTAATCAAGACGCCTGCTCCTCAGCATATGTTAATAAAGCTGTCATCGAAATAATTGAGACTCACGTTCTAAGTAGCTGCTTAATCTACCTTATAGAAAGTCTACTTGCCCATACGGCGAGAGCGGGGGGACACACACACAGAGGGAGGGAGAAAAAGAGAGAAAGAGAGAGAACGAGCAAATCTTCTCATCCCATCCCCACTAACATTAAAGAGCTTTGTCAAATTACACCCGCCACTACAGCAGTTCCCCAATACACCAGCGCCGCCTGACAAAAGTGGGTAGCGAGAGATCCAGAACACGTCCGTGCTCCAATGTGTTTGGTAAGCCTGGTGGCGAGGCGCATTGAATATTCATGATACAGTCGGCCTAACACCCCTAATTTAAAAAAGAACGAAGGGGTTTCATTTACGGCCATCTCCTTTCGGAAAGCATTTGGCCTTTTGTCTGTCATCTCTACTTAATTCCCTCTGTCGCAGAGGAGCAACTCTAATGCCAGGGCCACACGCCGGAGTGTGAGACAGAGAGAGAGAGAGAGAGAGAGAGAGAGATAGAGAGAGAGAGAGAGAGAGAGAGAGAGAGAGAGGAGAGAGAGATCGAGAGAGGGAGCCAGAGAAGAAAGGACGAAGAGGGCGAAAACACGACGGCGGCTAGCGCGAGCCCCTCGGAGTGCTCGCAGCGAACCGAAGCTCGTCTCTCTGCCCCGTCTCGCCCGATTGGCCGAGCCGTCAGTGCTTTGAATGGGTAATGGAGTCCCCTTCGCCCCTCGTCGCTGTGTGCATCCCCGCTGATGGAATGTGATGTATCGGCCGGGCCCACGCTCGGGTTCCATCGGTGTCTGCGTGTGTCAGTAAATAATGCAGGGCGCCACCCATGCGACGCAGAGCATGAGAGAGGCAAGTCGGGGGCGGGGTGTTGGGGGGTTGTAGGGGTGGGGTGGTTGGGAGGGGGGGTGACTAATGAGGTGGCACCGCCCCGAAGCCGGCAGCCTGTGTACATCTCCCCGGTCCTTATCGTGCCCAAACACACGTGCGCACTCTTGTACGAAAACACGTGTTGTCGAGGCGAGGCGACGTGCAGCCCCGCGTGCCTCCGGAGTTCAACTCTCGGCGCCGCCTTTCCCCCTGGGAGGGTTCACGAGGTGGGGGATCGACGAGGAGCACGGGAGCAGGGTCTCCATCTCCTCCTAGGAGACGCAAGGGGCCCGCAGAGCTCCTCCACGCTCGTGCTAGCACCCTTCCCAGACTCCATATCTGGTGTTATTCAATCGCGGTCAAACAGCTAGCTGGGAATAGCATAGCCCAGACCCCGCGCTGTGACAAGGCCTTGTCGGGAGGAAGGCTCCAGTTGTACGAAGCCCCAGTACGAACGAGCAGCCAGTGTGTGTGAGTTGAGTGCTCATGCCGGGGAATGGTTCCCCCAGGCGTGTCGATGCAAAGCCCCTCAGGTGATATTCAAACAGGCGCGTGGACCTGTTACGGCGTCAGTTCCTCCCCGTGAGACTGCGGCGGCAGCTGAGGATGTCACGAGGCAGTACGGGAGACGGTAGTCTAGCTTGTCAGCCTGTGGACTCACAGCCTATATGGATAGCTGGGTGTTTCTTGTAAATTTTGTCTGTTTTTGGGGGGGACCATTCCCGGGAGATTCTTTAACAGCGCATCCGCCACAAACAAGCCCGATGCTGTCACTCCCGTCTGCAAAAGTACCCTAATTGGGCAAATCAGAACACACTATTTTTGCCGAGCCTGCTACACTTGTCCTCACTCTTCTCCATATCTCTCTCTCTCTCTCTCTCTCTTGGTGTCGACTTACCTCTGTCTCTCCGTGTGTCCCCTCCGCCAACTGTCATCCCTTCCATCTGCTAATGCCTCGCTCGCTCCTGTTCTCTCTCTCTCTCTCTCTCTCCTTCTCATCCCCCTCTGTTTCTCTCTGTGTCTCTCTCTCTCACTCTCTCTCCTTGCTCTCTGTCTCTCTCTCTCTCACTCTCGTCCCCCCCCTTGCTCTCATTCTCCCGCTCCAATCCCCTCTTCCTCAACACACACACACACACTCCTTTCTCTCTCTCTCTGTCCTACACCACCGTAGGAGATCGGGCCTCTTTTAACATTCCGGCAGGATCCGCAGCAGAGAGCCTGGGCCGATGACACCTTTTAATATCCAAGTGGAGCTTGTGAGGGGGAAATGTGAAGCAGACGGCCGGGGCGAGAATTCATTATCTGGACCCTTCCACTACCAACGCCAGCTGCCGCCTGGCCCATTCCATCTCTCTTTCCCCCCCCGAAATGGTGCTCCCGTCCTCCACATAGATTGTGACCCCATTACACTGTCACAAATCCAGATTTCTGATGAGACCTGCTGTTCTGGCTCTGAAAAAAAAAGACACCACAAATGTCCTCATGCAAGTGAAAATATACACAGTGGGCGCACACACACACACACACACGTGCATACACTGTTGCCTCCCCTCCATTCTCCTCCCCTGGCCTCATTCCCCATGCTGGAGGAGATCCACATATACATATATTTTTGAAGGGGAAGGCAGTGTGCACAGAGCGAGGGCTTCGACGAAATGAAATTCACTTTGCCCCACAAGAGGGAGGGAGGAGAGAGGCAGACAGTGAAAGACACAGGGAGCGGCCACTAGTTTTAACAGTGGGCACGCTGTCTTGTTGTCACGTTGACACAACCACCCACCCTCACACACACACACACACACACACAGGAACCTACACACTGACATCCTCTCACAGGCTCTCCTGAGAGACAGCAGTCTCTCTCTCCCCTCGTACGACTGAAAGAGCCCACTCACGGTGTGGCCCAAATCAGGGCATCAGATGCTGCAGGCATTTCCAGCCTCCACCCCCGGTGCTCAGGTGTGTGAGAATACCTAATCTGGAGATTGTGTTTTGCTGCTGAGCGGGGGGGTTCGGAGGGAACGCTTGCTCGGTGGAGAGGACCTTATGGCCTCTGCAGCCCCACGTCTGGGAGAGGAGCGAGCACAAGTCGTGTGGCGCTCTCAGAACCCCAGATCTCGCCTGTCACTCAAACCCCACGCAGCCATACACGAGACGGCTCTCTAGTCAAAACAAGAGCCCTGTGTGTCCAGGCTTGAGGGAGAGAGAGAGAGAGAGAGAGAGAGAGAGAGAGAGAGAGAGAGATGGGAGAGAGAGAGGGGGGGGAGAGGGGTGAGAGGGAGAGAGGGAGAGAGGGAGAGAGGGAGAGAGGGAGAGCGAGAGAGGGAGACAGACAGATGACAGACAGACAGACAGACAGACAGACAGACAGACAGACAGACAGACAGACAGACAGACAGACAGAGAGGGGATGAGGCAGAGGCGTGCTCCGCCGTCCACCTCCACTCTAAACCAAATGAGCTGCGATGGAGAATGGCGGCGGCCATCGGCGTAATGGGATTCAGAGCACGACGCAGAGGAGGAACCTGCGCCGTTTCCACATCCGGACTCTGGCCTTTTGGACCCGCATTACGGCTTAATGGGCGCGAGTGACGGAGTGGACCTCTCCTCTGCGCGTGACGTGTGTGTCTCCGCGCACAAACAGGAAGAACATCCGGCCACAAAGGAAGGGCCTCGCGGACACGCATTAGCCATCGTGGGTAGAGCCGTGCGATGGTCAGAGAGAGAGAGAGAGAGAGAGGAGAGAGAGAGAGAGAGGCTCTGATATGACGAACACGGCTACTGGACGGAATTCTTGGCTCGATGGTTTTTACAGCTCATTGTGTGACTTCCTGTTGCATCGGCAGTCACGTGGTGATATACAAGGGTCAAGGGTAGTCTGATTGGTTGTTAGTTATTGGTTGTTGTCACAGATATAGAATAAGATAATACTGTATACTGAATTGTTTTCATTTAACCTACAGAATCAAATCACTGCAATGCCAGCAGCTTTGGTTCATATTAATGCACTGTCCCAGTAGATCAAGGGGCATTGTTTTGGTGGTTTGGCCGATGTAAAAAACCTTATAAAAAAAAAGTGTTGTTTAATAAGGGCTGGGCACAAGGCTGTCGTGGGCCAAAAACGGCATTAAAGCACCCATTAGGCCTATTCAATATAGCGAAATGGAAAACTACAAATTGCCTGAAATTACATGACTGCTGCTCGTTTGCTTCGAACATGTCAAACCGACCTGGTCGGACCACTGCGAGCGTCAGATAAGCAAGGGCTAACCTAACAAACAGATCAGACCTTGTACGCTCTGTGTTGCCCAGGAAGGATGTTTCTGACCAGAGCAACTTTGTAGAAGACAAAGCCTACATGCATTTAGAAACTGTTGTGGCTGTATTCTTGAATATTCAGATCGTCTCCGAGCGGACAGATCTCATGTCTGTGAAATCCCATTGTTTGTCGTGAACGATAAATCACCTTGCATTCGAAACTCCCCAAAAGTCTCTCTTTCCTCGTCGTGAGGAAAAGCAACCAGTTATAGCTCAAAAAGCGACACCCGCAAGATATCCCACAAGAGGACAAGGATTTCAAACTAATGTAGAACAACTTTATCGGGCCAAATCTGCACCACTTTTCTATTTCAAAATGACAACACATTGTTTGGCTGTCATGCTAGAACTACTTTGGCCACTGGTTCGTTTTCCCAATTTTCTGGAATGAATCACATACCTACAAATGGAAGAAACTCACTTTTTGTCATTTGGTTGCGGCAGCCCACCCGTAGCCCATTTTTGCAGCTCAGACACACATGCACACCACACTTGTCTCGGCACCGAGAAAGGTGTCCAAGCAATTACTTCCAGGGCCCTCTCTTTCTGTGCGGCCCGGGCTGTGAGGCTGGGTCATGGCGAATATTAAACGGCTGTTTTTGCCTCTCCCACCATGAGCTTAATCTATGGAGCTGTCAGGGCTGTGTTGCTACGACGACTTGGCTGCTGGCCCGAGGAGCCGGGAGATTTACTGTTACACTCCTTGCACACACACACACATACACACATATACACACACACACGTGCACGCGCTCCCACACGTACGTGCACGCACCCGCGCATGCGCATGCACTCCATGCGACGCACATGGAGACACACATGTAGACACACATGTAGACAGACACACAAGGCTCACGCACGTACCTTCGAACAAACACACCGTGCCAACCCTCGGCCCCCCCCTCCCCCCCCATCCTGTGTGGAGCCACACTCTGGTGGCTCAGGAGGGAGAGGAAAGTAATCGTTCCTTCTGCTTCCCCGGTCAGAGCTTAAGACACACCGGAGCCGTGGGGAGATGGATGGGGGCCAGGTTTCGCACGTACCCGGAGCATGAAATGCACGGCAAACATTGAACGGATGTCAGTATGAAGGACTGTGCGTGTGAGATAGAGAGAGAGAGAGTGAAAGAAGGAGAGGGAGATGGAGACAAAGGGAGATGTAGAGAGGGCGACAAGAGAGGTGGAAGGGCAAGTGACGTTGAAACCAAAGAGAAGGAGAGGGAGAGAGAGATAGAGAGGGAGAGAGAGATAGAGAGGGAAGATAGGAAGAGGCAGAAGAGAGAGAGAGAGAGAGGTATGGAAGAGAGGGAGGGAGGGGGCTAAGAGGGGAAGATAGATACACACACTTTAATTGTCTCTTCCTTGTGAACTGTACAGGTACATGTCTCCAGGGAGGACGCAGACTGACTCATCCAAACATTGTTCTCATCCTCGTCTATCCTCGCCCCTGGGCGTGTTCTCTGATCGCTCGGAAAACTGGGTCTGGGTGCAGCTTCATTAGAATGGATATTATGCAGGAGGTAAACACTGCAAAAGGCTGGGCTGAGGTGTTTTTGAACACCTTTTCTACAGTTCATATACATTTACATTTAGTCATTTAGCAGACGCTCTTATCCAGAGCGACTTACAGCAAGTACAGGGACATTCTACCCGAGGCAAGTAGGGTGAGGTGCCTTGCCCAAGGACACAACGTAATTTGGCACGGCCGGGAATCGAACCAACAACCTTCCGATTAATAGCCCGACTTCCTAACCACTCAGGTAAACACTGCAAAAGGCTGGGCTGAAGTTGTTTTGAACACCTTTTCTACAGCTCCCATAAAGCATTTGGAACCAACATTGGATGACTGGCTCTAACCGTTGCTTTGTTTGGGCCTTTTATCAGGGGAAAGATGGTTTCAGACAAATGTGGTCTATTCGAAAAGATGTGGTCAAATGGCATAGAGACAAGAGGCCCAGTTGGTCCAATGTTTGTACCCGGCCATAAAGCCGTTCAATAACTGCAAACCATTCCACCCCAGCCACTTTATGGAACACCAACCCTAATCAAAACCGTTCCGGAGTCTCTCTGTAATTTGGTCAAAGTCGTTTGGCCAGAATAACGGTCTATCCAGACCCAGAGCGTTATCCAGGTGGGAAATTATAAGGCCGGGCCTCTCCCTGGTTCTAATTAAAAGCCCACTGTGGAGCGGGAGCGAAAGCGGTGCGGAGGACAGTAAATCGCGGTCTGGTTTGGGCCTCGGCCACCAGTCGATACCCCCGGGGTGGGACATTCTCCATGGTTGATCGCTTCTCTTCTGCCCCGTTGATGGGATGTGAGTCCCCTGCCTGTTCTCGTCACCGGCATGCCAATGAGACCTTCGGACTGGCTGTGTTTCAAAACTTCACCACTGTATTAAATTCCGTTTTAGAAGAAGTGAGTGTAAATCAATAGGGTTTGAACGGGAGCGCCGGACAGATCTGAGAACAGCCCCGTGTCCGGAATGAAGAAAACGATCCCCCAAAACGAAACGGCACCCGGTCATGTTGTATTCTCGGGTTAACGCCCGTTGTAATCACTCGTGGGTGTTTTCGGCGGCTGTGGAATTGACGTTTCGGGTCCCCAGACGGCTTCGTATTCAAACGGAGAAATAAAACACGACGAGAAACTGTAACCTTTGATTTGGAGATCCCTATAAAACAGGATGGATGAGCCCTAAATCGACGAGGCCCCGCAGGTTTAATTGATAATTGAGATCGACGCCGCTCCCTCGTCCTCAGACGTGCACCGCGGCATCCCGACGACATGCCGGCCTCCACGGGAGCAAACAGCGGGCGGCCATTTTAAGCTGCCAAGGTACATGTGTGACAACGGCGATAATTACTTTCAGTAACACTCGCTCCGTGCCAGTCATACTGCAAGTGTGGGGCTTCTATAGTCTCCACAGGTGAGATTCAGGAAGTCAAACTCAAAATTAAAGCCCTCCCCCAAGGCTTTCTAGATGGAACTAGACTTGCCTTTGTTAATTGGTAGCCATTAACCAAACAGGTTTTTGGCGTGCAACCAAAGTAGGAAAGACGATTAACACCCTGAGGGAACATGATGGCTTACCATAAAGTTTTACCTTAAAGTCCTTGATGAAAGCCCTTTTAAAACCAAGTGGCTGTTTAATTAGTCTTGAAACAAGATGGCCACCAGTGCCAGCAATGTAGTGATTGTCACTATGGTGATGCCAGAGAGAGAAAGCACCTGAGTACATCCGTGACTCCATGGATCAAGAACACAGTCTGTAATTCTACACATCATCAGTATACTGTTTTCTCTAACAACAGTTAAACGGTCAGTGAAATGAAACAAACGATCACGTTCCATCACGGCCCTTTGAAGACACACTCAGGGTTAACGCAGCACCGTGTCGGTCAAGCAGTGTCGACGACGTCGCTTTGCTGCGGCAAGCAAACAGCCTTCCTAGGCTTCCTCCATTGTGGTCCCTAACTCCTGTAGCCCCTTTTCACTAGTCACAGAAGGATAGTTTGGACAGCATGAGTCATTGGCAGCCCATAATGAGGCGTGTCCATGCATGATGAGCCGTTGCCAGGGGTGACGTCACGCCGAGTTTGGAGTCGGCTCAGCCCGCTCTTCTCCCACGGCTGACGCCCTGCGTCGTCCTCATGTTGGACAGCCTGTGTTTGCCTGCTGGTTCTCCCCCAGGACCAGGACGGGCGACTGCAACTCTCTCCCCCCCCGGTCCCCCCCTGTCCCCCCCCGGTCCCCCTGTCTCCTGCGTTCCTCTGTGGGTCCCTGCCAACAGCTATAGCCCCCTGGGGATGGAGGAGGAGGGGTGGTGGTGGTGATGGGCGAGATTGAGGGAGAACCAGACAGGCAGCAACTCGGTGTTAATGGAATCTCTTGGGTATCAGCGAGTTGGCAGACTCCATAATCATTAGCTGGGGGGGACGGGGGGGTGGGGGGCGTGAGACGGAGAACAGGGGGGGAGAGGCAGACTGAGGCACATCTCTTCTTGTTTGCTCGTCCTCCATCCCTCTTTTTACGTCCATTATTTTCCACCTGCAGACACGCGGCTGGGCGGCCGGTCATTCATCCCCCTTCCTTGGCCCCGCTCGTCGCCGACGCTTCTCCACACCCCCCCCTTCCTCCCTCTCCCCCCCCCCGCCCGCCGCCCATCTCTCCCCGTAACCTCCGCCCCCCCCACCCCACCTTAGATGGAGGAAGATGGTCCGGGGACAATGGCAGAGGTGTGATGAATGCGCGGCCATGCTCTGAATATCATCAATAAAACATTGGCACCAGAGACATCAGTCTTTCTTGTTTGCTCTCTCTTTCTCCTGAATTCTTTCTGACTCACTCACTCACTCTTCCTCCCTACCCACCCCCCACCCCCATCCCCCCCCACCCCCAGCACCTCCCCCTCACCGGTCTGTCCAATAGACGCGCGCACACCTCTCCCCCTTCCCTTATCTCCCCGTCACGCAGGAGCCTCTTGTTCTCCCCTCTGTCATCCTCCTATTCTTGCTAGCTTTTCTTCGGTGTCATCCTCTCTCCACAGGTGGCAGACCGTTCTCCGTACTGAAGCTAAGAGCAGACTGGCGGGGAGGACTTAATGAGACCCTGTGAATTCCCCTCAAGGCATTCTTCCACATAAAAATGTCCTTTTCCCTCCGAATTGGAACCTGCACTTACAACCATGTAGCAATTTGTATTCCGCGACAAGTTTCGTTCACGCGACAGTTTTGCAAATGATCGGCGGCTGGTTTCTAATCGCGTTAATACTGTTGACGCAAATACATTAATACTGAGTTAACACGTATTATGAGTGAAATTGAATATGAGCACGGTTCTGGCGGCACTGAGGGATGTGAGTCACGACGCCACGCCTGATTGATAGCCATCGCTGTCCCGCTAGACGGACGAGAGGCCCAATCTGTGTCGAGGCCCAATCTGTGTCAAGGCTGCGGAATCTAGACCAATCACCTGAGTGCTCTCTGCACCAATCACCTGAGTGTATGAGCCATCAGTGTCAAGCCAGCCAGCCAATTTCATGAAAGCATTTGAAATCAATTATTCAAGAGGGATGTTTTGGGCTTTGTTTTGTGGGTTTCTGCCATTCTCCTCTCTCTCCCCATCCCCCACCCCCGCGGCCAGTGGTGTCGTCCGCCTTCTCAGACAACATGTGGAACGCGACCCGACGGCCGAACTCTCCCGAGGCGACCCCCGGTGAACAACCCGGTTCCTGAACTCCCGTAGATATTCCCATATCTGCCCGTGTATTCGCCAAGCCAACAGAGTTATCTCCAGATGGTTCTATGATAGAGGGCGAGCCTGTAGCAGTCACACCCGGCTCCCAGACCAACGCTCGCAGTGCACCGGCAGAGGAGAAGGAGAGAATAGTGTTGCTCGTGAGATCAAGAGACGGACGAACCGGCAGAGAACAAGGCAGATTTGTTCTCTGAAAATGTATTATGCAAGGGGCGCTTTGCTATGTCTCCATGTCAGATGAATAATTATAGGAGAGCGTAAGAAATAAAACAGGTTGCAATGTTTTTTCCGCTGTTTTGATGGCTTGGAGTGTTACTGAAGTGAAACCAGGAGTACATACAGATTATTATTATTATGCAGGCAAAATAACTTATTTCTGTATCCATTATTGATGTTTCTATAAAAGATACATGATGTTTCATCCGAACATAATCTCCAATGACTATATCTTCCGAGGATAATCTGTGTGAATCGCACCACTACTAATACACATTTGAACTTTTCATGAGGTCTGAAGCTCCTGTAGGAATAGCTGCACAGCAAACATTCCAATGTTGTTTTTTAATATTAATTTTCAATGAAACATGCTTCCATCTAACCCAAGATTATGTGAAAAGACAATTGTCTCACGTAAACAAATTCACCCAGTACGTGGAGCCCTTTTCTCCTCACCAGTTCCACTCCCTGACTACAGTGACTTAAACAAAGTAACACGAATAAGAGTGAAGCAAATAATATAGCCCAAAAAAACGAAGCGGCCGCCATTTTGGTGCGCCTCGTTCCTCTGGCGCTGATAAAAGCGTTGGGACCTGGACCCAGCCAGAGCCGAGCGACGCGTCTGATTCATGCTGATTCATGACCGACTCGCAGGCTGAATTGATTATGGCGGCTGTCTGATTGCCGGCTGTCCGTCTGCTGTGCCCAATCTAAATTGCAGGTCCTCTGAGAGAACACTCCCTTTCCTTCTTTCTCCCACTTTCGTCTTGACGCTCGCTCCATCCCTCTTTTTTTCACACTCGTGTCTCATACCCGAGGGAGCGAGGAGAAAAGAGGGGGAGAGGTAGGAGAGGGAGAGAGAGAGAGAGAGCGAGACGAGGGAGTAGAGAGAGCGCGAGAGAGAGAGAGAGCGAGAGAGAGAGAGAGAGAGCGCGCGAGAGAGCGAGCGCTAGAGAGAGGAGCAGAGAGAGAGACGAGGAGAGAGAGAGCGCGCGATAGAGCCGACGAGATAGAGAGCGAGAGAGCGAGAGAGCGCGCGACTATCGAGCTCTCATAGAGTAGTAGCGATCTCTCTCTCGCTCTCTATCTCTCGATATAGCTATCTATGCTCGAGCTCTCTATCTCTCTCTAGCTCGCTCTCTCTCTCTCTCTCTATCTCTCTCTCTCTGCCATAAGCAGTCTTATTCTGTTCCAGTCGACATGTTAAATCAAATTCCTCGGAGCTTCTGCTCTTTGTCCCTGTTTCTTTCACAGTCAGAAAAGTCCGTTCGGTGAAGAATAACGCTGAACCCAATTACTGTTGGGACCTCTGAGTGATTGCCGGTGAAATAGGTGGAAGAAAAAACACTATTTCTATATTATTGCCACAGCAACAAAGGCTGTAGGTATTGTCCAAAGTCCCCCAGTTCCAGTCTATCATGTTCAGTGAGTTTGGTCTTTTTTCATTCGTCTATTATCTGTGGTCTAATCTATGCCGGTTTGTAAAGCACCGTGGTGAGCATGGTTAACTTGCCTCAGTGGCAGGTACAAGACTGTGCCAGGTGATGGCACAGGCGATGACAAAAGCAGATAACAACAAGATCCATCTCTGCACAGCCTGTCATGTAGCCTTCCCTGCTGCAGCTCGGAGAGCAGGCTGTTTCTCACGGAAACCTCGATGACTTTGGCGACCCTTGTGAACTTGTTGTCGAGGGCAGACTTTGAAAACGTGCTGTACCGAGCCACAGCACACGCAGCAGCGACACCGAAGCGAGCCTCACTGACTCACTAACACACCCAGAGTGGCACCCAGACAGAGCAAACTTCCAACGAATCCACTGGCTGTCTACGTGTCACAGAATGTGTGTGTGGGGTGTGGGGGGCGACACCCACACCGCTACTCCGAGACGCCTCCTTCCCCTCAGCACGTCCGAAAAGAACGAGAGGAATCAGAGGGGTGTTTACACGCGGAAGCACTGTCGAAACCCCCAACACGTCCACCCCATTATCCGACCCGCTCCAGCAGCGTGCTGAGTCCAGTCTCCAGCCGCAGCCCCTCCAGCCGCCCAGCCCCTCCAGCCGCCCCAGCCCCCTCCGTGCCCCAGCCCCCTCCAGCCGCCCCAGCCTCCAGCCGCCCCAGCCCCCTCCAGCAGCCCCCCTCCAGCGCCCCAGCAGCCGCCCCAGCTCGCCCAGCCCCTCCACGCCCCAAGCCCCCCTCAGCCCCAGCCCCCTCAGCCGCCCCAGCCCCCCTCCAGCCGCCCCAGCCCCCCTCCAGCGCCCCAGCCCCCCCAGCCGCCCGTCCGTCAGCATGTCTGGGACTCGTCTGCAGGAGCGCTAGGAAAAGGAGAGGTGGAGATTGAACAAAGACGAGCGTCTGAATTTGAGTTAGGGCTTCCCGGCAGGCCCATCCGTAGCCTCGTGAAACGTCTTGTGAAGGCGACCGGAGGAAGCTGGTGGTTGACCGGTAAGCCTCTCAATATTTTATGCGTTCCAATAAACTGTGTCAACTGGGTCACATGCTATTGGTCTGCCGGAGCCCTCTGGAATGCAAGGTCTTCCATTACTGATTGGAGAAATACATAGGGGGTGTTAGGAAGAGAGAGAAAAAAAGGCGAGGAAGAAAAAAAAGAAACTGCCTCATCTTATCCCCAGTAACAGTTGAAACATGAAAGGCAGTTTTCCACTTGGAACTGAGTCGAGCGGTTGCAAACAAACCGACCTGTGCTTTTTAAGTACAAAAATACGAAAATATAGTCGGTTGATAAATGTCTCCTTTGCGGAATGTGAGAGCGAGCCGAAAAAGGCTGTTTCGTGGGTGGGGAAGCTATCATGTGGAACTCCACACACACACACACTGGCAGTCAGTCCGGGACTAGAAATCTGTTTTTGAGAAAATTGGGAGGATAGCAGCTGAGCTGCGTGGCAACTGACGTCCCCCACACAAAACAAAACAACAACCCCTCGTATTAAATTTTAAAAGTCGTATATAATCGTTCGTTAGTACTAAATAATATATTTTAGCGTATTTACGGCCGCTTGTCTAACCCATCAGTCAACCGGCTGTGCCCCTGCCACAGCCGGCTCCAGGGCCAAAGAGATGTGTGGCAGCACACGCAGACCAAACAAGTAGGTTCTCCAACCGTACAAAGGCTTGTCTGTTCTAATACAAGCTCTGCCGGTCTTAAAAGGGCCCCGTCTACACCAAGCAGAACTCTAAGAGGGGTGTAGAGTTCCTGTTGGCCCGACGTCGTCGATGAGCTGTAGATGAAGTCCGGCATCTCAGTACTTCTTCTCATGGAGAAGAATCCTGAGAAAACCCAATAGCAGGGAGAGCACAAGGCGGTCGTTTTTGTTGTTGTTGTGAGCACATGGAAAACTCTGGTCTTACAATGGCCACAGAGCGGAGGCCGAGGCAGAGCCGAGGCAGGCCTAGACGAGGCAGCTGGCAGTGTCCTACAGGATGTGGAACTACAAGGAGTCACGGGGGTCAAATCCTGGCATTTACCCACCGCTGAACCTTTCGGTCGCTCCACGTCATGCATCACCACGTGTCAGAGCAAGCCTGAGAGAGAAGATAAGCTGTCCCTCCGCTGCACTGATAACTCCACAAATGCCGGTGAGGTCATTCCCCAGAGGCATTGTGTGACCACGGACGGTGACTTCGGCATAGTCAGTTATGTGGCGGGGGTGTATTTACCGTACGCTCGTACATCAGTAGATAACATGATCACATCTATAATACCGTCTGTTGACTCGTCCGCGCCTTGTCTTGTTTTGTGAGTAGTCCGCCATTTTAGTCAGTAGAGTCGTGGAGGCTGTTTCTTTCCTGTCACATTGAACCATCATGATGACGCAAGTATAAGAGCCGCGTTAAATACCGCTCTCTCTTTCCGCCCATTGATTTACATACATCGACAATGATTACATCGCGAGCGCTTTAACTTATACCAGTTCATCACCTTTTCACATGAACACGTGTAAAACCAACACTAATTGAGCTCGTTTTCGATGGACACCAGGTAGGTTGAAGGAGAACCGCTACAATCAAGCAGCGGGCTTTTGTTTGACTGGGAATTTTCGTTTCCCGCGGTACACCTCATCACTCTACTTAACACCCTCCCTGCGTTTATGCCACCGTCAGCACCGACGTCTGACACGCAGGTGTTGATATGATTTTGGGTGATTGTCCTGCACCACAGCCTGACATTTTCATGCGTCCTTGGTTTTCCTTCATGAATGTCATAATGAGGCACATTATTATGGGGAACGAACACGGCTGAGGGTGAACCAACACTCACTAATCGTGTTTCGCGGGCACACAAAGCTCTTTCGGGGTCTCTCATAATCACTGCTAGAGCACTAGCTATACTCACTACACTCGCTTTTCCCGCGTCTGTAGCTGCTTGTCCTACTCGAATTGGTGACTCCTAAGTGATGTCGAGGTGTCGCCTCTGAGGGCCTCTCGCTCTGCGTTTATCTGACGTGGTTATTAACCCTCACCGATGTTGATCCTCCTTGTGAGAAAACTCAAGCAGGACTCAGCCGTTCGCCCACTGGTTTCTCCGTTAATATAATGTGGGAGATTCTTGAATTTCATTCCCTGGAATTTTCCCGTGTGACGGCAAGGTTCAACACGTGTTGAAGATCTACGACCCATTAAGACATTGAGAAATATGGGTTGTGGTTCCGATCATATGTTGGTTTTCCTATCGCGCATTTTGTTCTGCGTGAATGAGATGAGAGCCCAGAAAGACGACAGAGAGAGAGAGAGAGACATAGGACAGAGAGAGAGAGAGCGAGAGAGAGATAGAGAGACAGAGA
>CAEFZP010002937.1:0-37373 GCA_903064625.1 Mallotus villosus
CGGAGATCCAGATTGATCCAGTAGAGATCCGAGTGATCCAGGAGATCCAGGGAGATCCAGAGAGATCCAGACAGATCCATGGAGATCCAGAGAGATCCAGGAGACCAGAGAGATCAGAGAGTCCAGGGAGATCAAGGGAGATCCCAGAGAGATCCAGCGATCCGGGAGACCCGAGAGATCCATATAGATCCAAGAGTCCAGGGAGATCACGGGAGATCCAGAGAGATCCATGGAGATCCAGGGAGATCAGAGTGTCCATAGAGATCCAGAGAGATCCAGTGCGCTCCAGAGAGAGATCCAGAGAGATCCATAGAGATCCAGAGGAATCCAGGAGATCCAGAGAGATCAGGAGTATCCAGGGAGATCCATGAGTGATCAGGGAGATCCAGGGGGGCGTCGGGGAGGTGAGCGTGCACCTCAGCTCCTCCCAGCGCGTCAGCTCGTGGTGCATGATGCTTTCCTGCATCGCCTGACAAAGTGGAAACATAGCGATTGGAGCGTGTGAACAATCCCTGTGTGAACTCTGGTTTCCTTAACGCACATTTAAACCTCTCGCGTATGTCCTCTGTAGCAGACGGATCCAAAGTCAGTCGACGGTGCTCCGTTGCACCGCTACCGAGCCAACGGCAAGATTTACCATACATATTTTGTATGTGTGTGTGTTGTGTGTGTGTATGTGTGTATGTTTGTGTATGTTTGTGTGTCAAGCAGGTCATGTGGTTTACCCTCTGAGCATCATCAGACAGACTGTGTCAAATTTCTAAATGGTACACACACACACACCCACACAGTAACGCAGAGGTAACACACAGTAACACAGAGGTAACACACAGTAACGCACACACACACAGATGCATGCGTTGCATGCTTGCCATGCGTTCCATGCAGTATCAGAGAGCAGCGAGTCCTGCTGCTGAGCCATGCAGAGAGCTGATTGCAGTGTCCTCAATTTCTCTACATGGTTCAACACTTTGGTATGTGGGCGAGTAGACTAACCCTCCTCTCTCCCTCTCCTCTCATAGACGCTCCTCCCTCTCTCTACTCTCTCTGCCTCGCTCATCTCTTTCCCTCTCTTCCCCCTGCCTCTCTCGCTCTTTTTGCCTCTCCTCCTCTTCTATGCCGTCTCTCTCGCTCTCTCTCTTTTCCATATCTGCTTAGCCTCGTCTCCTCTTCGCTCTTTTCTCTTGCGCCTCTACCTCTCTTCCTTCCCCTTCTCTGTCTCCTCACGCTCTCTCTATTCCTCTTGCCCTCTCTCCCTCTCTCTCGGCCCTCTCTTCCTCTCTCATCTCGCGGGATCAGTTCTCTCCTCTCTCTCTCTCTCCTCTCTCCCTGCTCTCTCTCTCTCTCTCTGTTTCTCTGCTTTAACGGGGTTACACGCTACTGTACTGAGGGATTATTGTGTGTTGTGGTGTGTGATGATGGTGCTTGTAGTGTGTTTAGTGGTCACTGTGTGAGTGTGTGTGTGTGCATGCGGTGTGTCACGCTGAGTGTTGTGGATTGATGTGTACGGTTCTGTGTGTATATTATATATATCTATGTGTGTGTGGTGGTGTGTGTGTGTGTGTGTGGTGTGCGCACGTGTGTATTGAAGCCTCCATAGCCATCTTTCTCAGAACTCTGCTCAGACAGACATGATTTTGGACTAAAAGAGGAAGACAAACTGCTCTAGGTTTCAACAATGGGTTATAGCACATAATCTTAATTTCATCCTGTTCTTATGTGCAGGCAAGCTCACATATGCAACCTGATTTTAGGCCACCGTCTGTGCCTTTAAGAGAGTGAAAGTGTGCAGGGGGGGGAGGGGAGAAAGGGGGGAGAGACAGCAGAGAGAGACTAGAGCAGGGAGAGGTAGTGGCAGAGAGAGAGAAGATATATAGAGAGAGAGAGTAGATAGAGCTCGCTCTCGATCTCTATACCGATACTTGGGACTGATCGAGCGCGGGCCTACTTTCTCGCAGCCTCGCGCCGCATACTCGCGCAGCTACTGCGCTCGCTAGCACTATAGAGACACAGAGTGATGAGAGAGCTCCGGCAGAGTGCGAGAGAGATAGAGATAGAGATAGGGAAACCGAGGGGTGGATGGGAACAGTCTAAAATAAGCCATCAGAAGTGCTTTTTAAATCTGCAGTGAAGCAAAGAATTCATTCAAACAGTTAATGCAATGTGTCCACAAAACACACCGCATCACAGTAGGTCAACCTCATCCCACACCCACTGTGGTCCCCTCATCCACCACACACTGAGGGCATCCTCATCCACGCACACAGTGAGGGTCAACCCTCATCCACAGCACACACTGAGGGTCATCCCTCATCCACGCACACAGTGAGGGTCAACCCTCATCCACACGCACCACACTGAGGGTCAACCCTCATCACCAACTGTAGTTTTACCTTGATAGAGGAGGGACATGGGCTAGTCCAGCGATCTGTGTGTGTAGTGCAGGGGTCGTGTGTGTGTGTGTGTGAGTGTGTGGTGTGTGTGTGTTGTGGTGTGCAGTGCAGGAGAGATGCAGAGAGAAGACTTGCTTGCTGCTCACCTATGTGGTGTGTGGCTTGCTGCTCACCTATGTGTGTGTGTGTGTGTGTGTGTGTGTGTGTGTGTGTGTGTGTGTGTGTGTGTGTGTGTGGTGTGCTTGCTGCTCACCTAGTGTGTGTGTGTGTGTGTGTGTGTGCTGTGCTGCTCACCTATGTGTTGTCGTGGTGTGTGTGTGTGTGTGCGGCGCTTGCTGCTCACCTATGTGTTGTGTGGTGTGTGTGTGTGTTTGCTGCTCACCTATTGTGTTGTGTGTGCGTGTGTGTGTGTGTGTGTGTGTGCTTGCTGCTTCACCTATGTGTGTGTGTGTGTGGTGTGTGGTGTGTGTGCTGCTGCTCACCTATGTGTGCTCCAGGCAGAGAGAGCCTCCTGGTAGGAGATGAACAGACATCTGCTCTGACTGATTAACTCATAACTAATAATGAACTCTGGGGAAGAGCCCACACTAGCTGAGATGGGCACGTGTGTGTGTGTGTGTGTGTGGAGAGAGAGAGAGAGAGCGATAGAGAAGAGATAATAGAGAGAGAGAAGAGAGAGAGAGGAGAGAGAGGGCGAGGGGAGGGGTAGAGAGGGTGAGAGAGGCTTTCTCACATCTGGAGGTGAAGAGACACCTCTCTCTCCTTCTCCACGGCTCCTTGACCCCTCGTCCCCTCGCTTGTCCTCCGCTCCTCCTCTCCTCCTCCTCTCCTCCTCATCTCCTCCTCATCTCCTTCTCTCCTCTCCTCCTGCTCTCTAAGACATCACCTGCATGAACCACCAGACACAGAGCATCTTAACTCTTCCTCCCTCCTCTCCTTCTCCTTCTCTCCTCTCCTCTCCTCTCCTCATCACTCCTCTCCTCTCCTCTCCATCTCCTCTCCTCTCCCCCTCCTCCTCCTCCTCTCTCCTCTCCTCTCCTCTCCTCCTCTCCTCCTCCTCTCCTCTCCTGACCTCACCCTGCTGAACACCCAGACCACAGAGCATCTTAACTCTTCCTTCCTCCTCTCCTCCTCTCCTTCTCTCCTCTCCTCTCCTCCTCCTCCTCCTCCTCTCCTCCCCTCCTACTCCTCCTCTCCTCCTCCTCTCCTCCTCCCTGACCTCACCCTGCTGAACACCCGGACACAGAGCATCTTAACTCTTCCTCCCTCTCTCCTCAAACACAAAACAACACTCACCTCCACATCATCCTTCTTAATTCTCCTAACGTTGATGCACTCAAGGACGTCAGATGTGAGTCATTACTCCATCAGCAGGAAGCCTGTTGGGTAACATGAACGTAATCTGATGATTGCAGACCTCGGGATGCTCATATTAAGTAACTAGCTCCAGCTTTGGGAGTTAAGCGTGATGAGAAAGACAGAGATTTTAACAGGGTGATGATTTGTGGCTGGTTGTGTTTCTGTTTGGAGAGGCGGAGTAGGGGATGTTGAGAGGTGTACAGTGGGGGGAAAGTGGTCCGTTCATTTGCGTGTAGACACCAGCCTTCCTAATGGAGTACAGAGAGATATGGAAGCGCTTATTGACGTTATGCATTTAGCGTTTTCATCAGCGGATGCTATCGTCTTAGCGAGTCTTCGCATCGTCAGTGGAGCCTGCGTACCAACACGTGAGCCGTCACGGTGTTACATCACACACGCTCACAGCGACCGCACACGCATGCACACCTGTGCACACACACACGTACACACACAAGCACACACAAGCACACACACAAGCACACACACATACACACAAGCACATACACACACACGTACACACACAGGCACACACACACACTGTAGTACCACACCACTCTCAGTCTTCAGTAGAGCTGTGTGGCACAGAGCAGGAGGAGAGAGCGAGCTCGCTCCACTACAGAGAGAGAGGAGAAGTAGAACAGCACAAAAGCCTTTCTGATGAGAAGCAGAGGGTCCTTATGAAACATGTGTGTGCGTGTGCACGTGCGCGTGCGTGTGACCTGATTGATCTCAGGCCTGACACAATGCAATGAGCGATTTCCCTTATGAGTCCAATTTTACGCTTTTAGACACAGCCTCTTGTTTACAGCAATATTAAGAGGAAACAAACCGTCCGTGATCAATTTACTCCGAAAATCCCGTTGTTTCCTGTGAAGCCGCTGGAGACACTGGGGCCTGGAGCTCCTCCGAGCCGACCACAAGTCAGCCTCGCTCGCCCGCTGCTCTCAGTGGAGGAGTTTCTCCTCTCTCTCTCTGGAGCTCTGGAGGATCCACTTACAGGGACCCCTCTTCCTCCTCCCTCCTTAACCTCCCACGGACATCTCCCTCTCCCCTTCTCTCCCCCCCTCCCTCATCCCCTTCGCCCCCCCCCTCCCTCATCCCCTTCTCCCCCCCTCCCTCATCCCCTTCTCCCCCCCTCCCTCATCCCCTTCTCCCCCCCCTCCCTCATCCCCTTCTCTCCCCCCCCTCCCTCATCCCCATCTCTCACTCATCACCCCTTCGCCCCCTTCCCTCACCCCCCCCCCTCTTCTCATCTCTGTCTCACACTGAGCAAGAGAGTGCTGCATCTCTCTCTCCACCTCTCCTGTCTCCATCTATCTCTCTCTACCTTTTTCTCTCTCTGCGCCAACCTCTCTGTACCTCCATCTCTCTCTCACTCTCATCTTCTCCATACATCCATCTATTGCTCTCTCTCTCTCTCTCTCTCTCAACTCTACCCCCACCTCTCTCTACCATATCTACTACAGTCGTATGCAAAAGTTTGGGCACCCCTGATAATCTCCATTACTTTCATCTATAAAATGTTGGGCGTTTGGATGAGGAACGTCTTTGTCATATATATACACATACGTCATGGACAGTGATATTTTAGCCGTGAAATAAGGTTTATTTGATAAACAGAAAATATGCCATACGCATCATAAGAGAATTAGACACTTGCATAAATTTGGGGCACCCCAACAGAAAAATCACATTAATATGTAGTAGAGCCTCCTTTTGCAAAAATAACAGCTTCTAGACGCTTTTTATTCCTCTGATGAGTGTCTGGATTCTGGATTGAGGTAATTTGGACCATTCTTCCTTACAATACATCTCCAGTTGAGTAAGGTTTGATGGGTGCCTAGCGTGGACAGCCGCTTCAAGTCACCCCATAGATTTTCAATTATATTCAAGTCTGGGGACTGGGATGGCCATTCCAAAACATTGTAGTTGTTCCTCTGCATAAATGCCTTAGTGGATTTGGAGCAATGTTTCGGGTCGTTGTCCTGCTGGAACACCCAACTGCGCCGTAACTTCAGCTTTGTTACAGATTCTTGAACATTATTGTCCGATTTGCTGGTACTGAGTTGAATCCATACGACCTTCAACTTTAACTAGATTCCCAGTTCCTGCACTAGCCACACAGCCCCACAGCATGACGGACCCCCCCACCAAATTTTACTGTGGGCAGCAAGTGTTTTTCTAGGAATGCTGTGTTCTTTTGCCTCCATGCGTAACGCCTCTTGTTGTGACCGAATAACTCCATCTTTGTCTCATCAGTCCACAGTACTTTGTTCCAAAATGAGCCTGGCTTGTTCAAATGTAGTTTGGCAAACCTCAAGCGAGCCTTTTTGTGGCGCGTGTGCAGAAAAGGCTTCTTCCGCATCACTCTCCCATACAGCTGTTCTCTGTGCAATGTGCGCTGAATGGTCGAGCAATGCACAGTGACACCATCTGCAGCAAGATGACCTTGCAGCTCTTTGGAGGTGATCTGAGGGTTGTCCTTGACCATTCTGACCATTCTTCGCCTTTGCCTCTTTGTTATTTTTCCTGGCCTGCCACTTCTGGCCTTAACAAGAACTGTGCCTGTTGCCTTCCATTTCCTAATGACATTCCTCACAGTGGAAACTGATAGCTGAAACCTCCGGGATAACTTTTTGTAGCCTTCCCCTAAACCATACTGCTGAACAATCTTTGTTTTTAGATCATTTGATAGCTGTTTTGATGCCCCCATTTTGCCACTGTTCAGAGGAGAATCAAAGAGAAGCAAAACTTGCAATTGGCTAACTTAAATACCCTTTCTAATGATTGAATGCACCTTTTTATGTAATTGAAGGCTTAACGAGTTAATCAGACTAACTATGTGTTGCAGTTAATCAGCATTTAGTAGGCAGAGGTATTCAAATCAAATAAATGATAAGGGTGCCCAAACTTTTGCACAGCCTTTTTTTCACATTTGATTTAATTTCACACAACTAAATACTGCTACACCAAATATCTTTGTCTGGAAAACACCCCAGCACTCAGTGTTAACTAGAAAAGTAATATTACAATATTATATTGATCTTTTTTGGTGAAGACAGGAAATTATCATGCAGCCTCAGAGGGGGTGCCTAAACTTTTGCATACGACTGTATATATGTACTTATAAACGTGCCACGGATACAGCATATACAGTATATCCCACTGAGGCATGCAGCCTACCTGTCTTAATGATAACAACCAAATAAATGCTTTACATGTGGTTAGCCTTCATTAAAGACATTGTATTCAATCAATCCCTTTCAAACACTTGATTGCTCCTACCCTCAATCGCCCTGCGTGTGAAACAGGTGACGTCACTGGCGCTAAGGTAAGAGCCGTTACCGTAGCCCCAGGATAGAGAGCTCGGGGATCTCCACATTTCTTGGATATTTTCATTGAGGTCGGAAATCGACCTCAATCTCTCTTTCGTTTCCTCTCTCGCCCTCACCATCCCTCCTTCTTCGTCTCACTCCTTCTTTGACTTCTCTCCTCCCCGGCACACTCCTCCTCCTCCTCCTCCTCTCTCTCTTCGAGGTTCACCACTCTCTTCACACTCCTCCTCCTCCTCCTCCTCCTCCTCCGCCTCCTCCTCCTCCTCCATCCTCCTCCCTCCTCCTCCTCCTCCTCCGTTCTTCTCTCTCTTCGAGTTCACCACTCTCTTCACACTCCTCCTCCTCCTCCTCCTCCTCCTCCTCTCCTCCTCCTCCTCCTCCTCCTCCTCCTCCTCTTCTTCTCTCTCTTCGAGGTTCACCACTCTCTTCACACTCCTCCTCCTCCTCCTGCTCCTCGTCCTCCTCCTCCTCTTCTTCGCTCTCTTCGAGGTTCACCACTCTGTTCACACTCCTCCTCCTCCCACTCCTCCTCCTCCTCCTCCTCTCTCTCTTCGAGGTTCACCACTCTCTTCTCACTCCTCCTCCTCCTCCTCTTCTTCGCTCTCTTCGAGGTTCACCACTCTGTTCACACTCCTCCTCCTCCCACTCCTCCTCCTCCTCCTCCTCTCTCTCTTCGAGGTTCACCACTCTCTTCACACTCCTCCTCTCTCTCTCTTCGAGTTCACCACTCTCTTCTCACTCCTCCTCCCCTCCTCTTCTTCTCTCTCTTCGAGGTTCACCACTCTCTTCACACTCCTCCTCCTCCTCCTCCTCCTCCTCCTCTTCTTCTCTCTCTTCGAGGTTCACCACTCTCTTCACACTCCTCCTCCTCCCTCTTCTTCTCTCTCTTCGAGGTTCACCACTCTCTTCACACTCCTCCTCCTCTTCTTCTCTCTCTTCGAGGTTCACCACTCTCTTCACACTCCTCCTCCTCCTCCTCCTCCTCTTCTCTCTCTTCGAGGTTCACCACTCTCTTCACACTCCTCCTCCTCCTCCTGCTCCTCCTCCTCCTCCTCCTCTTCTTCTCTCTCTTCGAGGTTCACCACTCTCTTCACACTCCTCCTCCTCTTCTTCTCTCTCTTCGAGGTTCACCACTCTCTTCTCACTCCTCCTCCTCCTCCCTCCTCCTCCTCTTCTCTCTCTTTGAGGTTCACCACTCTCTTCACACTCCTCTCTCTCTGCTCCTCCTCCTCCTCCTCCTCTTCTTCTCTCTCTTCGAGGTTCACCACTCTCTTCACACTCCTCCTCCTCTTCTTCTCTCTCTTCGAGGTTCACCACTCTCTTCACACTCCTCCTCCTCCTCCTGCTCCTCCTCCTCCTCCTCCTCTCTCTCTCTTCGAGGTTCACCACTCTCTTCACACTCCTCCTCCTCCTCCTCCTCCTCCTCCTCTTCTTCTCTCTTCGACGTTCACCACTCTCTTCACACTCCTCCTCCTCTTCTTCTCTCTCTTCGAGGTTCACCACTCTCTTCACACTCCTCTCCTCTCCTCCTCCTCCTCCTCTCTTCTCTCTCTTCGAGGTTCACCACTCTCTTCACACTTCCTTGGCCGCTACCTAAAGCGGGTGTTGAATATGCATGAGTGGCCTGCTAAACTGCTGCTCTCAGCGCTAAAGTCGGGGAGGAAGCTCAACTCAGCAGACAGGAGGAGCTGCATGGGAGAGAGAGGAGGAGGAAAGTTACCGAGAGCGAGGACGAGGAGGAGGAACGTGTCGGACTTATCTGAGTTATTGGCAGATAACCACATTTCTTCTCCTCTCCGGCTTATGCGCTGAAACAGTGAGAATTGGTTCATAGCACCGTGTGTGTGTGTGTGTGTGTGTGTGTGTGTGCCTGTGCGCACGCACGCTTTGGCGTGTCTAGTTGAACAAGTCTGTGTGCTCGAGCAATGTGTGTGTGTGTGTGTGTGTGTGTAATGGTCCGGGTCTCAGTTTCTGAAGCGCTGGTCGGTTGCCAGGCAACTGTGGCCAACAGCTCAGTGCAGGGCGACTATGAGAACAGGCGTGAGCTCTGACCAATAGCGTGACCAAAGGGTCGAAGGTCAGAGGTCAGTGAGTTTCACAGGGCTAAGAGCCTGTCCGTGATCAGGAACGATCCCAGCCCCTCTGACACAGAAACGGCAAAGTCCAATCATCGCTTCGTCAGTCGTCCAATCACAGAGCAAACAGTCGTCAGTGAGCCAATCAGAGCGATGATTGTCACAGAGTAATCTGAATCTTTATCTAATTTAGAGTAAATCTCGATAAGATGTTTAATCTCCCTTTTTCTATCTCTCTGTTTCTTTCTCTTTTTTTCTCTCTCTTGCTCTCTCAGTATTTCTCTGTCATCTATAGACTCATCCATCTACTCAGAAGATTTCTCTTTTTGATTCTCTCGTTCTAATTCCCTCTCTCTCTCAGTGCTCCACTATCTCGGTCTCTCGTTCTAATTCCCTCTCTCCCTAAGTATCCCACTATCTCGGTTTCTTCTCTCTCAGCTCAGAGGTTAGGGGTCAGTTGCTTTTGTATATCGTCCTATTTTAGTCTCTCCTTTAACAGTGGAGCTGCAGGCCTTTGAGAAGCAGTGGATGCATGAAAAGCTGGGTGTCTCTCTCCCCCCCCCCTCTCTCTCTCCCTCCCTCCTTCCCTCTCTCACTGCCCTTTGCTTCTTACAAACAGGGCCTCAGTGTACGGAGAGTACAGCCTCCTGCAGCCATGGAAGCTTTTCAAACATGTTTTCCTGTGTACAGCCGGGTCTCCAGTCATAGGCCAGTGAGCTCACATGTGGCTCTGCTCTCAAGGACGACCTCGTGCACTGCGGTGTTTAAGCCGGGAATGCCATGGTTACGCTGGCGGTGTTGTGGGTTTTGAAGGTTTCTTATTGGGAATGCGACAGACGAGAAGCATATTCCATACAATTAGCAATTCGCTTTTGTTGCTTTCGTAGTTGCTTTCATTGACGCACATATATACACACACACACACACACACACAGACACAGACACACACACTTACACGCACACCCGAGCACAGTTCGTTGTTGAGGGTGGATCTGCTGTGAAACAGGCCTGAGGTCAGGACAGATTATGAAGTGGGAACAAGGAGTCCAAATAGTGCATATTAGGTTTTTTTGTGTGTGTATGTGTGTGCGTGTGATGTGTGTGTAGTGTGTGTGTGTGTGTGTGTGTGTGTGTGTGTGTGTGTGTGTGTGTGTCAATACAAGCGAAGGAGAAACTCTGGTCTGCTTTCCCTCTCCTCTCTGCTAACAAGCCCAATTTACTGTGTTGATTTAACGACAGGGGCTTTAAAAAGAAGTGATCGCTCGTATCCATTTAGTTGATCAGATAATACAGGGCTTGACTCATTTGGCAAAGTTTCTCTGCAAAGCTCTTCGCACTTCTAATGAGCTGAGGCCTCGACGGAGCTCAGATCTTCTCTCCGTCTCGTCATGACCGACCCTCCTGTGTGTGTGTGTGTGTGTGTGTGTGTGTTCCAGGGTTCCTGAGCACAGGGGACCAGTCCGCTAAGGGGAACTACGGCCTGCTGGACCAGATCCAGGCGCTGCGCTGGCTCAACGAGAACATCGGGCACTTCGGGGGCGACCCCGAGAGGATCACCATCTTCGGCTCGGGAGCCGGAGCGTCCTGCGTCAACCTGCTCATCCTCTCCCACCACTCAGAGGGTGAGCCGGGGGGCGGGGCGACACATGGACCTCCTCATCTGAGATGGAGGACGGCGTAGGGCCAGCGTAGGGCCAGCGAGGGGCCGGGGAGGGGCTAGCGTAGGGCCAGCGAGGGGCCGGGGAGGGGCTAGCGTAGGGCCAGCGAGGGGCCGGGGAGGGGCTGGTCCGTGTCTGAGACGTGTTCCACAGGCCCGTAATGAGGACTGTAAATATGGATCTGTGTCTGTGAGCGCAGCTGCAGCTGAGGATGACTTAATTGATTTCACAGGGAGAGCTGTGGGGGAGGGGCTACATGCAGAAGATGGGGGGGAGGGGTGGATTTGGGGGTGGGGGGGGGTTAATTATTAATGACAGAATCCGCAGATGAAAACAGGGGGGACAACAAGGCACTTTACATAACAGTGCAGCAGTGCTCTCTCCCTCTCTCTCTATCTCTTTATCTCTCTATCACTCTCCCTCTCTTCTCTCTTCCCTCCTCTCTTTCTCTTCCCCTCTCTCTCTCCCTCTCTCTCTCTCCTCCTCCCTCCCTCCCTTCCCTCCCTCCCTCGCTCGCTCCTCTCTCTGTCCGTCCGGCCCGCGTTGACATCCACTGCCGCGTGCCGTCGTCATGCCGACACATTTGTCTTGTCCGTGCCTCTGTGTGTGATGGAGGGAGTGTGATTGCCAAGCCTAATGTTTACCGTGATTTACTGGGAGTCTGGGAGTGCAGCCGTGTATCTGGGGCTGAGGCCATATGTGCAGCTTTACCCAGGATCCTCCGCTCATATGCATGATTTAAAGCACTCAGGGTTGTCTAGAAGGGTTAGCGGGAGTGTGTGTGTGTTAAAGGGGGAGGGTTATGGGGGTGAGGGGGTGTGCATGGGTTAAGGCTGTGTGTGTGCATACACCAGTGTCAGTTTCCACGCTGTCTCCTGAACCCTAACCCAGACCTCCGCTCCCTCGGTCCTCCAGGCCTCTTCCAGCGAGCCATAGCCCAGAGCGGCTCCGCCATCTCCAGCTGGTCGGTCAACTACCGGCCCCTGATGTACACCAAGATCCTGGCCCGCAAGGTGGCCTGCAGCTACGACGACACCACCGAGCTGGTGGAGTGCCTGCGGAGGAAGAGCTTCCGGGAGCTGGTGGACCAGGACATCCAGCCGGCACGCTACCACATCGCCTTCGGGCCCGTGGTGGACGGGGACGTGGTGCCGGACGACCCAGAGATCCTCATGCAGCAGGTCAGAACCGCCGCGCTAGCTTAGCTTAACTTACTTTAGCTTAGCATAGCATAGCATAGCTTAGTTTAGTTTAGCTTAGCGTACCATATTTTAGCTTAGCGTACCATATTTTTGCTTAAGCCTACCATATTTTTGTTTAGCGTACCATATTTTAGCTTAGTTTCCTGTCGGGTTCTCTGGAAACAGAGGGTAGCTAGTCTGCACAGGGTAAGACTGAGGACCTGGTATTGCACTCAGGAAATCAAAACCTCAGGAGAAAACTAAAGAAAACCCGTAAAAACCCTGATCTGTTCCCGGTCTGAAAGCCAGTATCTGACCCTGGCTCCGGGCTGTGTGCTGAGCTGCAGTGCGTGTGTTCCACCACCAGGGGGAGTTCCTGAACTATGACATCCTCCTGGGCGTGAACCAGGGGGAGGGGCTTAAGTTTGTGGACGACAGCGAAGGGGAGGATGGGATCTCGGCGGCGTCGTTCGACTACACCATCTCTAACTTCGTGGACAACCTGTACGGCTACCCTGACGGTAAGAGCTCCTCCACGCTGTGTGTGCTGTGTGTGCTGTGTGTACTGTGTGTACTGTGTGTGCTGTGTGTGCTGTGTGTGCTGTGTGTGCTGTGTGTGCTGTATGTACTGTGTGTGCTGTGTGTGCTGTGTGTGCTGTGTGTGCTGTGTATGCTGTGTGTACTACTGTGTGTGCTGTGTGTGCTGTGTGTACTGTGTGTACTGTGTATGCTGTGTGTACTGTGTGTACTGTGTGTACTGTGTGTGCTGTGTGTGCTGTGTGTGTGTGCTGTGTGTACTGTGTGTGCTGTGTGTACTGTGTGTGTGCTGTGTGTACTGTGTGTGCTGTGTGTACTTTGTGTGCTGTGTGTACTGTGTGTACTGTGTGTGCTGTGTGTGCTGTGTGTACTGTGTGTGCTGTGTGTGTGTGCTGTGTGTACTGTGTGTACTGTGTGTACTGTGTGTTACTGTGTATGCTGTGTGTGCTGTGTGTGCTGTGTGTACTGTGTGTGCTGTCTGTACTGTGTGTGCTGTGTATGCTGTGTGTGTGTTGCGTCCGTCACCTGCGTTGTCCCCCGTCACCTCCCAGGTAAGGACATCCTGAGGGAGACCATCAAGTTCATGTACACGGACTGGGCGGACCGTGACAACGCCGACATGCGCAGGAAGACGCTCCTGGCGCTGTTCACGGACCACCAGTGGGTGGCGCCGGCGGTCGCCACGGCCAAGCTGCACGCCGAGTTCCAGTCGCCCGTCTACTTCTACACGTTCCACCACCACTGCCAGACGGAGACGAGGCCAGAGTGGGCGGACGCGGCGCACGGCGACGAGATCCCCTACGTGTTCGGCGTGCCCATGATCGGAGCCACCGAGCTGTTCCCGTGCAACTTCTCCAAGAACGACGTGATGCTCAGCGCCGTGGTGATGACCTACTGGACCAACTTCGCCAAGAGCGGGTCAGCAGCGTGGTTTCGTTCTCTTTTGTCTTGTGTCATTCTCTCTCGAGTCTCTCTTTCTCTCTCTCCCGATTCTGTCTTTCTCTGTCGTTCTTGTGTTCTCGCTCTCTCTCTCCTGTTCTTTATCTGTCTCTCGTCCTCTCTCTTCCATCTCTCTCTCTCTCCTGTTCTTTCTATCTCTCTCTCTTTCATTATATTTTGTTCTCTATCTCTTCCTTTTGTTTAAGGTTTCTCTCTCATTCTCTCTTCTCTCTCATTTTGTCTTTCCCTCTCCCCCTCTATCCTCCCTCAGTGATTAGAGACTCACTAAAGGTTCACTGATGATGATTAGATAGCATGTTAGAGTCAATAGAATACAGTTGGTTATTTAGGATAACGATTATTTATTTTAACTCTCTCAGGGACCCTAACCTACCGGTCCCCCAGGACACTAAGTTCATCCACACCAAGCCCAACCGCTTCGAGGAGGTCATCTGGACCAAGTTCAGCTCCAAGGACAAGCAGTACCTCCACATTGGCCTGAAGCCACGCGTCCGCGACAACTACCGCGCCAACAAGGTGGCCTTCTGGCTGGAGCTGGTCCCCCACCTGCACTCCCTCCACGAGGAGATCAGGGGCACCATCACCACCCGCCTGCCCCCGGGGGGCTCCCGGGGCCCCCCCAGGAAGGGCCCGCCCTCCGGGACGCGCTCCACCCGCCACCCCGTGGTGGCCACCTACCCTCCCGACCCGGAGCCCTACGGCTCCGAGCGCCCTCGCATCCCGCCCTTCTCCAGCGAGATCCCGCGGGACTACTCGACGGAGCTGAGCGTGACGGTGGCGGTGGGCGCCTCGCTCCTCTTCCTCAACGTCCTCGCCTTCGCCGCGCTCTACTACAAGCGGGACAAACGCCACGAGCTTCTCCAGAGACGCCACCGGCGCCTGTCCCCCGCAGCGAGGCACCTCCATGGGCATGGGCATGGGGATGGGCATGGGCGGGGGCGTGGTGGGGGGCCCGCCCCACAACGACCTGGCCCTGAGCCAGGAGGAGGAGCTCATGTCCCTGCAGATGAAGCAGCAGAGGGCGGAGATGGAGCACGGCACGCCCCTCCCCCCCCACCGCGGTCTCCACGGCGACATGGAGCCCATGCGCCCGCCCGCGTGCCCGCCCGACTACACGCTGGCGCTGCGCCGGGCCCCCGAGGACGTGCCCCTGATGTCGGCCAACACCATCACCATGATCCCCAGCACCATCTGCGGCATGCAGCCCCTCCACCCCTTCAACACCTACCCCCCCGCCCCCGCCCCCTCCACCACCCCCACCCCAGGTCACAGCAACAACGCCCTGCCGCACCAACACTCCACCACACGGGTATAGGACAAGGTACAATCTGGGGGCCCACACTGCGGTGACACCAATCACAAACTGACCCTCTCTCCTCCCTTGCCCTTTCCTCTCCTTCCTCCTTCCTCCTCCTACTCCTCTCTCTTTCTCCCTCTCTGGGACCACCCTCCCTCTCTCTCCCTCTCCCTATCTCTCTCTCTCCAGCCTCCCTGTCCTGTCTGTGGGGCTGGGTACCCTCCTGTAGAGATCCATGGCTCAGCCTAACGCGGGCTGTCAGCTGGGACAAAGACTCCCCATGGAAACACACGCACCCTCCATCCCTCTCCCACGTGTCCGAACGATCAGTTTGTTTCTCTGTCTCCTCCTCCCATCACATGGTCTCGTTCCCTCTCCTCTCTCTCTCTCTCTCTCTCTCTCTCTCTCTCTCTCTCTCTCCATCGCTCGCCCGTGTCTCTGTGTCTCCTCTCTCCGCCTCCCACACATTTTTCTCTCGTCATCTGTTCTCGTTTCTCTCCTTCACAACGTCGACACGATCCCCTTCCCCTTCTCGCCTCGGTCTGATTTCCGAAGCCCCTTCAGAACTCCATGTTTTCCTCGCTGGAGTCTTTTATACGAGACGCGTTCGTGTAAATGATGTATTATTGATAAATTGTAAGGACATGAATGAAAAAAAATAAGGTGATATTCTGATATCGTTTTTACCAGCATTCTTGGTGCCAAGTACTGTGACACCCTCTCCCTCTGGTTTGTGTTGGCCTTCTTAAGAGAGCCAACCAGACTGTATCTCACACAAGGAATTACCATCATAAAAAAAAGTGCCAAACCTTTCATCTCTTCTTTGATCTCACACTTCATTTTTCCTTTAGTTTCTTTAGCTTTTTCTTCTTCTTCTTCTTCTGTGTTGTTGTTGTTTTTTCTTCTTCTTCTTCTTCTTCTTGCATTCTGTGTTGCACTTTGGCTGGTCTTGAATTAAGGGAGAGCAGATTAGTTCCATTCTTGTAAAAAACAAAACAAAAAAAACTGTATAAGAAAATATTAAGATTTTCAACTAGTTTGCTGTCTGGGATATTTGCATGATTTTTTTAAGGAGTCTTGTTTAGTTGGTCTCATTTTGATTTTCATGTTTTGCCTTGTCTTCTTACTGCAGTCTGGTTTTTCTTGAAAAGTAATATATTTTCTTTCTTTTCTTTCTTTTTTCTTTTTTTTTAAACATCAGCTGAACTTTGTGCACTTCATAAAGAAAACGATATTTGACTCTTGACGACACGTCAGACAGAGAGCGATCCAGACTCTGTTTATGATTAGAACGAAGGGAATAAACATGTACATTTTAATTTTTCATTTCTTTATCACTGAGGCAGTGTATGATGAGCATCCAGATGCCTGTCTGCCCTTCTCTCCTCCAGTTCACCACCCAGCTTTCCCTCCTGGTTTCAGCAGTGAACTCTGCCATCATCGTCTTACTGTCTCGCCAGAAGATTGTCTTTGTTTACCACAGAAAACGACAAACATGGCTGGACTGAACCAAATCATCAGCTCGCTAAACTCATCCACTGTAGCACGTTTTTTTACCCGCTTCATGAAAAGGGACATTATTCTCGCCATGAATTGTCTCAGTGATAAAAAATGGAAAAACTATTTTACGTTCTCTCTCTCTAGCCCTCCCTGAGATCAGGGTCATGTTCTAGAACAGTTCACATGTCTGCATCGTCGTGTCTCTTCCTCGGTGGACTGCGTCTAGCGCTTCAGGGTTCCCGGACACGAGGCGAGACTCGGCTTTCTCATCGTTTTTTCCCCGAGACGCCGGCTGTTTATCAATCCGAAGAACGCTCGGAACGTACTCGCGTTCTTGAGAAGAACGTTCTTGCCCAAGCGTCCTTGCGAGAACGGTCTTGCAAGACCGCGAGGAAGGAGAACAATTTGAGATGCGTGCGTTCTTGCAATGACTTCTGGAAAATCAGATGCGTTCTCGCTGGCCAAGTCACCAACCGATGCATCCTCGATAAAAGGGGGCGGATCGAGAATACTCCCCGGGTATTTTGGGCGTTCTTGGTGACTTGTGTTCTATGGATTGGAACCTTACTTGGGCAATGAAAGATGACGTCAAACGAGTTCGCAAGAACACAAGAACGGAGAAAAACGTGGATTGATAAACAGCCTCACTTTCATTTCCAGGGAGGAGGAGGAACTGCTCTGTGACAGGGAAGGGGTCAGACAGACTGGCAGGGACCAGAGGTGAGAAAGTTCTCACCTTCCAGATCTTTCCCACCACACAACAAACACAGGGACTCGTCAGACTCTGGATATTCATGAAAAAACGACAACACTGTTACAAAGTGGACAGTTAGACGATGTGGAGACAGGGTTGACCATTGAACGGGCGTGGATAGAGAGACTCGAGGCATTCTCTCAGAGCTCCAACACGCATCCCACCAACAGACGATGCGCTTGAAAACGTGAGTAGTAAAACATGATCAATATTAGTTATTTACAGTATTGTGTGAAACACACTAACAAGGACGACAGGAAATACAGCACCTCTACTTCCTGTATGGGTTGCTCATGCTCTGGGTCCAGAAGACCAGAGTGAGAGAGAGAGAAAGAGAGAGAGAGAGAGAGAGAGGAGGAGAGAGAGGAGAGGAAAGGAGAGGAAGAGAAGAGAAAACAACACGCGCAAAACAAAACTGTACATTTTTTAAACGTGTAAGAGAACCAACTGGTGTTTGTAAATATTATGTTTATGGTTTGGTTTCTGAGTGAATGGTCAAATCTTTCCTTTGTGACAACAGGTGCAAGTCCAAACGGATGTTTTTAGCACTTCTCTGTATGTTGTTGTATGATTCTCTTTCGTTACTTAGATTACAAGGTCAAAGTGCAACAATTTACGGGCACATATGATACACATCAGATATACATGAATGATTTGTGAATGAAAAATACGTCTGAAATCATAGCATGGTTATGTTTCCGGCTCAGGACTGACAGGCTGTTGCTAGAGGCAACACAAGGTTCGGAGACACGAAAAGAAGAACGTTGCCCTTTTGGGAATCGCCACATTAATCATGAAGACAGCTTATGTCTGAAATAACACGAATCCATAAGACAAGTCCTTAGCGTTGGTTAGCTAGCCAAAGATAGGAGCTGCATTAGTAGCAGAGAAGGAGGAAAGATCGGGTGAGGAAAACAGAGATGGAGAGATGGGAGATGGGAAGAACCGTGGATTGAATCACTCGATGGCGTCCACAAAACAGGGAAATCAAGAGAGGTTTGATGAAGATGGTGGTTTTTAATGACACTCTGAATCCACATACAGTAGTACCCATATCTTAGAGCAGGTACAATATGTTGTCAACTCTTTTGTACTCCTTAGTCTTGTTTCTGATTCAGATGGTCGTGGTTGCTTTTGCTATCCTTTATGAATCGTCCGCCATGCACACTATGTTCAAGTCATTTTCTGGGAATATATATTTGTTCACTTTAGCTGTCCATTCTAGGTTTCCCAGGTTTCCAAAAAGAAAAGAAAAAAACATTAAAAGACAGTATTTTTCTAATATATATGTAAATATATATATATATTAGCTGACAGACAAAAAGAAACAGGAGACTTGGAAGCCAACAGACTCTGTAAGCACACTCTCGCCCTGTTTATCAGGTCACACTACCGTCTGATTCTGGCTCGGCGACGATGCAAATCTACTTATCGACTCCTTACCAACGGATTGCCCCCCCCTCCCCAAAAAAAGGCTTGCACCTGTTTGTCTCTGTTTTCATTTTGTCTGAAGTCAGCAACCTACTTAAGGCTGGAGACGGTGTAAAGAGGCAAACGATTGAAATGGGTTGAAGAATGAAGTTAATATTTCTATTTCATATAGAGGCTATTACACACAGTATGTTGTGTTTATGAACTGGAGAAAACATTAAAAGACATTCTTAAACAAATCGCCTCCATTGGGTCCATATTATTTTACGTGACGCGCTACCAAGTCATGAGTGTTCCGTGGACGCTGATGCCCACTGTTACTAAATCATTACCATCCAAAAGCATTTCTCTTTCTCCCTTATTATTAAAAGTAACTGTTTGAAATGGACTACCATGGAAACTACCAGGCAGCAAGAGTGATGAAAAGGTCTTTGGTATGAATTTAGGCTCTTTGTATAATTTCTAACGAAACTAGGGCAGCGATGCCACCTATTGTCCAGATGGGGGCAGCAGAGAACTGTAGTGTTTTTATTTTTTTGACGTAGAATTGAGTTGTCTGTCTGGTATGCAGAGACTGTTCTAACCTTAATCTTAAATACAGAGAGGGAGAGAGAGAGAGGGATGAGGGAGGGAGGGAGAGAGGGAGAGAGGGAGAGGGGGAGGGAGGGAGGGCACAATGAAATGTGTACCTACGAACTGAGCCAGCTCTTTCTTTTTAAAGACACAAGCACACAAGCACACACACACTCACACACGCAGAAACACTCAAATCAAAAGGTTACATGCCCAACATTAAAACAAGCATCGCTGGCACGTAGACCAATTTAAAAAATATAACTATATATTCAAGTAATACAAAAATAATCTCAAGCTTATTGGAGGTATAAATAACTTTGGAGATAAAAGATTGTTCATGAATTTGAAGCTTGATGTCTGATTTGCTGTCATCCATGTGTATCTAAGCAGCCAGTGGAGACTGGGTAGTTCACGTCCAGTATTCCCTTCTACTAAGGTTCCTCTTCAGCCCTGCCACCTGCGTTCTCCAAACGTTCCACACTAGAACACGCATTCAGAGACTGGTGGTACATTCTAGCTCTAGGAGGAGCCAATCACAGCCTCCGCTCCTGGTGAGTCCTCCAATCAGCTGGCTGGATGCTGGCAGGCAGGTGCGTTCGCGAGCAGCAGGCGGACCTTCCCTCGGAGGAAGTTGATGTGGACGGCGAGCAGATCGGGGAGGGACGACAGCCTCGGCGTGTGGTGGTCAGCAGAGGCCGGGGTCGAGGAGAGGCCCTGGGGAGAGATGGGAAGACTGAGGTGAGGTCTGGGATGAGGTCTGGGATGAGGTTTAGGAAAAGGGTCTAGGATGGGGTCTAGGATGAGGTCTAGATGAGGTCTAGGATGAGGTCTAGGATGGGGTCTAGGATGAGGTCTAGATGAGGTCTAGGATGAGGTCTAGGATGGGGTCTAGGATGAGGTCTAGGATGAGTCTAGGATGGGGTCTAGGATGGGGTCTAGGATGAGGTCTAGGATGAGTCTAGGATGGGGTCTAGGATGAGGTCTAGGATGAGTTTAGGATGAGTCTAGGATGGGGTCTAGGATGGGGTCTAGGATGGGGTCTAGGATGAGGTCTAGGATGAGGTCTAGGATGGGGTCTAGGATGGGGTCTAGGATGGGGTCTAGGATGGGGTCTAGGATGAGGTCTAGGATGGGGTCTAGGATGGGGTCTAGGATGGGGTCTAGGATGGGGTCTAGGATGAGGTCTAGGATGAAGTTTAGGGTGGGACTTGGGATGAGGTCTGGTCCAGATTCCTCTAGTCCTGACTCCCATGTCTGAAGCTCCCTGAGGGAATGTCACTAAGCCTATAATCTTCTGGTTATGCACCCAAACACCAGGACACCCAAGCCTGGTTATGCACACAAACACCAGGACACCCTAGCACGCCATGATCAGACCCACGCCCAGCGGTCGGAGCTCTCCAGGTGGGCTCGGACGCTCACCTGGAAGTGGAGGCTCCGCAGCACCCGCCCCAGACTCTGCAGGTTCCTCCTGTCGCTGGCCAGCAGATCCTGCAGCTCAGGGTTGCTGACGGAGTTGCTCACAGCAGCCAGGGCCTGGCTGAGCAGAGACAGACCCCAGCACACCTCCTCCACCTGGGCCCCCACCTTCACACACACACACACACACACCACACCACACACACACCACCACACACACATGCACACACACACACGACACGTTCATATTTCATCAACTCGAACCGAATCGATCAAACAGACAGTGTATGAGATTATGACAGGAGCAATTTACTAAACAAAACAAATACCAACATGGGGTACATACTCCAGACTTCTACTGATATTTCAGTGTCAACACATTCTCAGTGTACACAATGAAGCATGCACACTGAAGCTAATGTATTCTTCAGTTCCCTGCTCAGTGTTTGAGGAGCTGCATGAGGCTGGATGGCGGACACAGATACACATCATTAGGCTACAGGCAAATCTGTTTGTACAAGAGATATATCACCGATAGACAGACACTCACATCTTTTGTCTCCCAGACAACAAAGTCGACGCTTGTGGGAGGAACAGCAAGCGAGGCAGTCACAGTGCAGCCAGCCTTGCAGCCACGCTGGGACGGGAGGAGGAGACAGATGGAGGGGGGGACATCAGACAGACAGGTCACACAGACAGACAGATCAGACAGACAGGCAGATCAGACAGACGGAAATATTAGACAGACTGACAGACTGTCAGACAGAGAGACAGAAGGACAGACAGACAGACAGACAGACAGACAGACAGACAGGCAGATCAGACAGACGGAAATATTAGACAGACTGACAGACTGTCAGACATAGAGACAGACAGAGAGACAGACAGACAGACAGACAGACAGACAGACAGACAGACAGACAGATCAGACAGACAGGCAGATCAGACAGACGGAAATATTAGACAGACTGACAGACTGTCAGACAGACAGACAGACAGACAGACAGACAGACAGACAGACAGACAGACAGACAGACAGACAGGCAGATCAGACAGACGGAAATATTAGACAGACTGACAGACTGTCAGACAGAGAGACAGACAGAGAGACAGACAGACAGATCAGACGGACGGAAATATTAGACAGACTGACAGACTGACAGACTGTCAGACTGTCAGACAGAGAGACAGACAGACAGGCAGACAGGCAGATCAGACAGACGGAAATATTAGACAGACTGACAGACTGACAGACTGTCAGACTGTCAGACAGAGAGACAGACAGACAGGCAGACAGGCAGATCAGACAGACGGAAATATTAGACAGACTGACAGACTGTCAGACAGAGAGAGAGACAGACAGAGAGACAGACAGACAGACAGACAGACAGACTGTCAGACAGAGAGACAGACAGAGAGACAGACAGACAGACAGACAGACGGAAATATTAGACAGACTGACTGACTGACAGACAGACAGACAGACAGACAGACAGACAACAGACAGACAGACAGACAGACAGATCAGACGGACGGAAATATTAGACAGACTGACAGACTGTCAGACAGACAGACAGACAGACAGACAGACAGACAGACAGACAGACAGACAGACAGACCAGAAACAGACAGGCAGACAGACAGGCAGAAAGACAGACAGACAGACAGACAGATCAGACGGACAGTAACATCAGACCGATCAAATAGATCAGATCAGACAGGAAATCCTGCATGATCTCTTTTATATACACTACACACATGTTTATCTCATCATCAGTCATGCTTCAGAAATCAGAGAGCCGTGTTCGACAGTAGTCACTCATCTAGGCCTTCCTTCAGACCATCAGCCTTACAGTCAGTCAGTCTGTCTGTCTGTCTGTCTGTCTGTCTGTCTGTCTGTCTGTCTGTCTGTCTGTCTGTCTGTCTGTCTGTCTGTCTGTCTGTCTGTCTGACAGTAGTCACTCATCTAGGCCTTCCTTTAGACCATCAGCCTTTCAGTCTGTCAGTCAGTCAGTCTGTCCAGTCAGTCTCTCACCAGAGCCTTCTGTGTGTCCATGGCTTCCAAGATGAAGTGGTCCAGAACCCTCAGGTCACAGATGGGTCTGAGAGGAGTGGAGGTGCTGGGCCCGATCCTCTGGAGAACCATGATCAGTCCTACCAACAGCTCTGCAACAGACGGCAACACACATCAGTAGTCATACCAACAGACCCGCAACAGTCAGCAGCATACATCAGCATACACTTGGCCGTTCCTCCTGCTTCTCTACTGCCACTAAACAGAACAGATGATGTAATCATTTAGTAGAAGCTTTTTGTTAAACGTGACATATTTACACAGAGGATTTGAACCTGCGACATCTAGATCTGGAGTGAAATGCTCTACCACTGAGCTAAACTCATCCCCACTGCCTGAATGTAATAGTTACTGAAATAGTACACGCATCATCATATCATTTATAAATCATACAATGTGGGAATACTGTACATATCCACCCGTGCTTCACTCTAAACTGTAACGATGTTTTACTGTAACCCTTTTTGACAGGCATGTTTGTTATTCAATAAGTGCCATGTAAAGAGTTGGGTGTCCTAGTTGTTTTTCTCGTACAGACAACAGTCGCGTCCTCGTCTAACGTTGCCTATTTTACGCGACTATAAATCGGTCGGCGCAGAAATGGGTCCGTCACCTCCGACACAAAACCTGCAAAATTGTAGGCCGAGTTTGAACGATATAGAGTGATTTTAGATGGAGTTTGTAATGTCGTTAAAGTTACCACCTCTTTGGATTTTTTTGCAAGTAGACAATTTTCATATTCAATTATTGTATGTTATGCAACTGAATTAATAAGAGTAATAATAACTATATAATGCAATGATCTAACCTGAGACATTCGCAACATCTTAGTAAATTGTATTTATAATAATTTGATTTTTTATAAAAAAATACATTAAGTGACAATGTTGACTTTTGAACATAAAAGCAACAACTTGATTATTTATCACTTTTCACACGAGTCTGTTCTCCTCCTTCCTCTCCATCTGTCCAAAGCGCGATAATATGCGGTGCACATCGGAAAGCTGGAAAACTATTTTTATTCCAGTATGATTGTCCTGTGTTTTTGGCAGGTCACGCAGAAATACATTTGTCTTACCTTGCTACGCTGTGTCCGCATGTAATTGAACACATGGCGGTGTCACGGGACTTCACGACAACCGACTGTAACACTTCCATGACTTGTTTCGGAGGATGACATGATGACATTCACCGCGTAAAACTTACCGCCTCGTGAGATCCTCATGGTCACGCCGCCCTCATTGGTGTGTCAAGGGCGAGGTCAAGATCTGTCAATTTATATTTATTTTGTTATGGGTGCGTCACCATCAAAAGCTACCTTTTTTATTCACATTTCTTTGCATATAAATGACCAATCTTATACGGTAAGCGCCAGGGCTGTATCAAAACTAAAATACATTTTATTTGCTTTCGTTTAGAAGCTTGATTGCAAACAGATCTTATCATAGTTTTCCAGGAAAGGAGACTTTTAACTTTTAGGAACGTTGAGAGAAATGCCAAACACAATCACAGGTGTTCTAAGCGTTTGCACGAGCTTGACATGAAGCGCCATCTAGTGTCAGGCAAGCTTCTATAGGCTATGGGCACGTGTCAAGTTCGGTAAATGGCTCCTTCATAAGGCTAAATGTATCTTCATTATTATATATTGTCCTGTGCTATGCGCAAGCTTTTCAGATAACTTCTGAAATAATCAGTTACAGGTTTCCAGTCACCGTTACAACAATTGCATACAAACATGTCAGGGAGACCAGAACACAATATTGAACAGTGTAGGCCCACAGTGTAGGCCCTCATACACAAACACACATGCACACGCTACGGCCCAGAACCAGACATGCATTACGCCTACACGTCATCACGAACACAGTTGTTATAAAAGATCTGGAAGTTCATGTCCACCTCCATCCTGTCCTTCAGGAACTTCTCCAGGCTCTTGATAGGCAGCTCCGTCACGGCATTATTCACCCTGTCATTCAGGCCGTACGCTCCGAACACAGGCAGGCGGTAACGCTCCATGTAAGGAGCGTTGTGGTCGAAGTCAGGACAGCAATAAGCCGTCCACATGTACTCTGGGATGCCCACACGGTTCTGATTGTTCCGACGGATCATCCTCCCCGTGGTGGTGACCCCGGTGACGACGTAGGCCGTGCCGTGACAGTAGTTGTTGAGCCGTTGTCGGATGTGGTCCTCGTGCTCTCGCCACGACCCGCTGTTAAACTCCCGGATCCGAGGAACGGCGTTGGTCAGGGTGTAGGTGGACGCCTTGTCCAGGGGGTCGGACTGGTGCTGGTCCGGGTTCAGGTGCCCGCGCTCGTACTGAGCCGCTTCCGCAAAGTCCGCCAGCACTGCCTGGCCGTCCGTCAGCCTCAGGGACACCTGGGCCGTCTGAGGGAAGGGCTCCATGTTGCTGCTACCCACTGCTCCAGCTCAGCTAGACGAGAGAGAGAGAGAGAGAGACGTAAAGAGAGGGAGAGAGAGATGAGAGAGAGAGAGAGAGAGAGAGCGATAGAGAGAGAGAGAGAGCGAGAGAGTAGCGATCGAAGAGATATCGCGAGATACTCTATCGCGATAGATCGTCTCTGCTCTCTCGTATCTCGTCGTCTCTCGATCTCGCTACTCTATCTCTCGCTCTCTCTCTCGCCTCTCTGACGCACCATCATGAATCATCTCCCAATCATCTCTAGAGATCACATGATGACACTCTTAAATTCAATCATCCAAACTATGGATAGGGAGAGAAAAACCGATTCACAGTTCCATACCCCTTACCTGTGGCTCATACATCCAGGGCTGATCCACCGTCTTCTCCCCGTCGGACTTCTTGAAGGTGTAGGCCGAGTAGAGAGGCATGTGTCTCCTGGTGTCGTAGAGGGTGGCGAAGCGTGGCTTGTCCGCCAGGCGCTGGCAGATCTTCCTGAGGGAGCGCTGGGCGAGGTAGCCCCGCGGCGCCGTGCCCATGTACAGCGAGCTCTTACAGCGCTCCTGGTGGTTGAAGTCCTCCACCAGCCCGGAGGACGCCCAGGGCACACCCTGGAGGACGGTCAAGGCCACCCCCCAGGCCAGTCTCCAGACGGGCCCCATACTCACACACACACGCTCCTTCACACCTGCTCCCTCCTCCTTCACTGTGGTGGTTGGTGATGGTATACGCAACCCTGTGGTGGAATCTGTCTAAGTACTGTTCGAACCGTGCGGTTCTGATCCTTGGTTTTTCTGGTGTCGCTTTGGATAAAAACGCCGACTGAATGAATTAAAATACGAATGAAATCTGATTGATCTTTCACCCTCTTCCTATTCACCTGTTGTCTTAGTGTTGCCTCTCTCCTGCTTATGGGAAGTGGTGAGGATTAGACTATAGTTTCTCATCCAAGCGTGATGTCTCCTCTCAGCTATGCAAAGCCTTGACATAGGATTGGACGGGGCAGGCCCGTATCCCTGACAACCCCGGAGAAGGCACATGACATGGCTAAACACACAGAGAAGACGTGAGGCGGCCTTAAAAGGAAAGAGCGTTTTGCCTCGAGAGATGTGCAGTCTCCATCTTTACGAGACAACATGGAAATGAGCATGGAAATCCATTTATATGTTTACGACTCATTCAAATTGAACATAAACCCACACACGTAACCTAACTTGATTCATAAAACATCATTACACACTCGTACGAGAGGCAAATTACTTGGTGAAATGCATCAATGCTGAAAAGAGGGTGATGTATTTTATAAAGTAAAGGAACTGCCAAGTAATGTAGATATATTGTATAATTGTAATATGTTTAGAACGGCTCTGTGTGTCTGGATGTTTGTAATAAACTGTGTTCGGGTAAAGAAGCATATTGGGGTAGTGATCAAATTGTCTTTTATTCAAAGTAAAAACAAGTACAGTTCACAACTTAACAACAACAATGTTACATTTATTTCCATTGCTATGCCAACTATGAACAGATCATTGGTTTTAGTGAGATAAAATGTCACCCATATACCACAGTTTGTAGATAGTTTAAGGAAGAGACTTCAGATCACTTGCAGATTGATAAGAAGAGTTAGGCCTATACACATCACAGGTACAAAGGGTGTGCACATTCAGACGGTAAAAGTAAATTCAGACAGTAAAAGTAATTTGCTTGGCTAGATTAGATAAAGAGAGCTTTCCCCAAGCAAGCATGACCCGTGGCAGGCCTTCCTTTCAGCCTATAAACTCTTCGCATAAATACACATCATTTAACCATTACACACCAACCAAAAGTACACGACGGCGAACTTATTAACGATAATTCTTTTGTAAAATAATATAATTAAGTTTAAGGTTGCACGAGTAAAAGAGAACGAGCTGAGAGGAAGAGCTGTTAGATGGTGTGATGGAGGTACAGGGGGAGAGGGGAGGGGGAGATGCAGTTGTCGTAGAAGATCTGCAGGCTCTGGTCCACCTCCATGCGGCTCTTCAGGTGGTTCTCCAGTTCCTGGACGGTCATCTCGTGCACCGTGTTCCCCTCCTTGGCGTTCTTGGCCAGGGCGGCCTGAGTGGGGAAGCGGATGCGGACGTCGTGAGGGGCGTTGCGGTCGTAGTCGGCGCAGCAGTACGCCGACCACACGTCCTCGGGGATGGCCACGCGGTCCTGGTTGTTCCGGCGAATCATATTCCCCGTGGTGGTTACCCCGGTGACGATGAAGGCCGTGCCGCGGCAGTAGTTGTTGAGACGGATGCGGATGCGCTCCTCGTGCTCGCGCCACGGCCCGATGTTGAACTCCCGGATCTCCGGGACCACGTTGGTCAGGGTGTAAGTGGCGGCGCGGTCGTGCGGGTCGGACTGGTGCTGGTCGGGGTTCAAGTGGCCTCGCTCGTACAGGACCACGTCCGAGTAGTCGTCCAGGACCGCCTGGCTGTCCTCGAACTTCATGTGTAGGTAGCCTGTGGGGAATGGAAGCATGTTCCCATTCCCATCGACCTCCGCCAGCTGAAGAAGGAGGAGATGGAAGAAAGTGTGAATTGGCTACTTACATAGTTATAAAGCTACAGTAGGAAAACATGATAATACATGTAATGATGTTTTATGAATCAAGTTATGTTATGTTTGTGGGTTTATGTTTGATTTGAATGAGTCGTAAACATATAAATGGATTTCCATGCTCGTTTCCATGTCGTCTCGTAAAGAGGGAGACAGCACATCTCTCAAGGCAAAACGCTCTTTCCTTTTACCTGTTACCTAAATACATAACACTCAGATGATTGTCTCTAACCTGTGGCTCGTACATCCAGGGGTAGTCCACGCGTCGGTCAGCCTCCGTCTTCTTGAAGGTGTACGCCGAGTACACGGGGATGTGTTTGTGAGGGTCGTACAGAGTCACAAAGCGTGGCCTATCGGCGTAGCGTTGACATATCTTCTTCAACCTGACCTCGATGATGCCTCGCGGTGGCGTTCCCATGTAGAGGGAGTCCTTGCATCTCTCCACGTGGTTATAATCCAGGACCACGGTGGCCGGGGCGCCGGGGATGTGATAGCCGAGGGCGAGCGTGAACACCAGACCTCCGAGAGAAAGATGCATGGCCGCGGACAGCTAGTAGTTCCTCCTGTGGTTCTCGCTTGGCACGTCTGTGGGATAGGGTATAGGGAGTTCAAGGTTTGCAGTTAGAATTTGAATGTCACGAATCTTCATGCAAAGCAAGCGCGAAGGAGCTGGATCACATGACAGGAAGATAGCTGATGACCTAGTCTGAACTGAATGAAACGTGAGTGTAGAAAATATTTGAGGCCTTTTTTTGTTTAGTAGCTTTTTAAAAGGCGATGATCCCTCTGGGTTTTCATGAACATTTCAGCTCTCTGGTCGCCTGGTTTTCTATCACTTACATTTACATTTTATGTTTATGGCTCAGCTGGGGAATCAAACCATCAACCTTCAGATTACTAGCAGTTTACAGCCACCTGACTCCACTTCCGAGCACATGCATCACCATCATCGAGTGGATAGGTGGGAAGAGCATTTGACTGCAGTCCACAGGGTCAAATCCCCCTGGGCTGTAAGTTGCTCTGGATAACAGCATATGCTACATGAAAACATCATTACATCATTATTAAGATCTCCTCATAGCCTATGAGATCCATTAAGGAGCCACTGGATTCCACTTCAGTGTCATTGTCATTGTCGTCCCTCTGCATTACAGGCATGACAGACGCTGTTGGTGAGTCTAAGGGCTCTCATGGAACAGCCTCTCCTAGTGGTCTCACTCACGGAACACTGCCTGCGAATGATGTCACAACCGAACATGCTCATCAGCGCGTAAAACTCTGCGTCGAGTACCATCCACCCGCCATACAAGCCTGTGTTTCAATCTGTCTTTCTCTCCTCCCTTCTCATCCACGTCCAGAGACAAGGTGTCCAGGCATGGCTGATAGACCGTGCTACGAAATGTAAAACTGTCTGTCTAATCTAGCTGTGAGGAACAAAAGGCCTACGGTTCCGATTAGGTTCTAGTGAAGACAAGCGTGGCAGCGGATAAGAACTGTGAATTGCAGACAAACAGAACAGCCAGGAATTTAAATTGCCATATTTCTGTGTCAGACCATGTGACTAAATTGAGACTTCGTTCAGTCTTTGTCACTTATTAAATGTAATCCTCACATCATAACATTTTCTTCAAAACTTCATTCAGATAATAAATTATGGCATTGACAGGCAGCTTAAAAGAAAACAAGACCAAAGGGAAATGTGTGTAAGTGTTTATTGAACAGGAAATAAACTGGAACATGATGTCCGGGTATTTAGAGCCGTAATCATTCTGGTCAAGGACAGCATTGCTAAGTGAATGAAGAGATGAAACCTCATTACACATGATGGACCTCTTACAGAATCAAACAAAATAAAGATGTCACATGTAATATTTGAGCACAATGCCCTGCACAAAAAAAGGTCTCAAAACAAGTGCAAGCTGTTATCAGGGGGCAGACAGTGATCATAAAAAATCTGGAAGCGCTTATCGACATAGGTGACCTTCTTCAGGAAGCCTTCGAGGTCTCGGACGGATATCTCTTGCACCGTGCCGGCCTTCACGTTCATCCCGTGGTACGCGAACGCGGGGAACTTGGAACGCTCCTCGAACGGAGCGTTGTGATCGTAATCGATGCAGCAGTAGGCGGACCACAGGTAGGTCGGTATGCCGACGCGGTTCTGGTTGTTCCGGCGGATCGTGTGTCCGGAAGTGGTTACCCCCGGTGACCACGTACGCTGTGCCGCGGCAGTAATTGTTGAGGCGTTGGCGGACGGTGTGTTCCTGGGTCTTCCAGGGCCCGTTGTTGAACTCCTGGACCTGAGGAACCACGTTGGTCAGGGTGTAGGTGGCGGCCTTGTCGTCAGGGTCAGCATGGTGCTCGTCGGGGTTCAGTTGGCCTCGCTCGTAGTTCACAACGTTGGAATAGTCTTCCAACACAGCCTGGGCATCCTCGAACTTGCTGTGAAGGTCTCCCCGAGGGAAGGGTTGCATGTTTCTTCCTGTTGAGACTGTGGAGAGCTGAGTGGGGAAACGGAGAGCGAGGAGAGCTGTTAGAGCAGGGAATATTGTTTCAACCTTTCCAACGTTTTTTTTTCACAAGTGAAGTGAAAGGGAGGAGAGGAAAGGAGGGGAGAGAGGAGGAGAGTTGGATAGGAGGAGAGGGAGGGGGAAGAAGAACAGAAAAGCCTATAGAAGAGTATACAGTTCCTCATCAAGGACTGGTTCTTTTCGAAAATATTGTTTCTAACCTTTACAAAAACAATGTTTTCCAAACTGTTTTTCAAAATATTTGATCAACCTTTCTAAACGTATCTTTTTCAACCTTTATGTCGATTTTTTTTTCAACCTTTATTTGATTTTTTTTTCAACCTTTCAAAAAAGACAAATGGTTGCGCAAAAGAGACATAAAGGCAGTGTTTTTTTATTATGAGGGCCTACCTGTGGCTCGTACATCCATGACGCGTCCACCATTTTGAAGCCGTCAGAGCGCTTGAAGGTGTACGCTGAGTACACGGGGATGTGGTCAAAAGTGTCATACAGTGTTGCGAAACGTGGCTTGCCATTGTAGCGCTGGCAGATCTTTTTCAGCGATCGGTCTTGAAGTCCCAGTGGTGGGGTACCCATGTACATAAACTCTTTGCACTCGGGCGAAAAGTGAGACATTACCTCAGCTTGCACCGTCACCAAGGCAACCAGCAGCATGGACCAAGTCAGAACTGACCGAACTCTCACCGTGGAAACCATGGAGGCAAACGGCACGAAGGTCTTTAACATGCCCTAGTGTTTGATTCCTTAACCTCATCCTCTGACACCTTGTATTCTTGCCCTGTGCCTGTCTCACTCTCTCCGCCTTCTACTCTGTTTGATTATGCAAAGAGTGGAGACAAGTAGCCGATGTAAACCTGTAGTTCATATTTAGCCATTATATAATAACCTGTAGAACATAATAGTCCATGGAGTTGGAACCATCACATACAATCACTCTTAGAAAACTGTGATTGTAACCCTTTTACCCTTGCCCAAATAGGATTAATGATGGGCCGTTTACTCTACCTGTAATCACCGTCGGTTTGCACATTACGTTGCAAATATACTCCAGAACGGCAGATGGCGCTAATTCCCCACTATCTTCAGTTCTGCCACCGCTTCACAAACGATGCACGGGAGACAGCCATTTTTCCTCAAACACAAACAAGACGAGCAAGCGAGCTATAAAAATATTCGCAGCGAATGTTGGTCTGTAGAAAATACAATTAATCAAACGTGTTTGATTGAAGATCTGTACAATACTGTTGCAAGAGAGAACTTGGAAATACATGGGTTGTAGAGAAATACATGCCTATGTTATACAAAATTGAATTGAGATACTTTTCAATTTAATCAACAAAAAAAATTGCATCTACCGCCTAGCGAGGTTGCAGCTGGCTAGCTGGCTACATAGCTGGCTAGCTAGTGTGATACGTCTGCAACGAAAGGTAAGATGCTAAAGAAATATCTTGCAATTATGTTGATTGAAAAGGACGTTAATTAGTTTGCTTGGTCGCTCGATGCTTCTTAATGTATGTTGTTGTAACAATAACCATGCGTGTGCAGCCATCATTGCCAGCTAACTTGGCTACTTAGCTCGCTGTAGACAGTCAGTGTTGTCAAGGCCAAAACATCGGGCCGAAGTTACGGAATAGTGCTGCTGCTGCAGCGGCTGTGCGTGTTGTTTAGGTCTCGGGGCCCCTACGGTAGCGGGATAGCTAGGTTAACTGGTACATGAAGTGGTCCCGTAAATCGTTTTCTCAAAATCTCTGCATCCCATATTAAGTGGTATGTTAATGAACTAAGCTAATTAAAATATTTGTGTCGCTGTAGATTTTTTTTTCTACACGCGTCCACGTTATCGTTTGAGAGCTCTTGAGCTGTTCGCTTGTGCAGCATATAAGCTAACCAGCCATATATTGTTTTGTTAGCGAATAGTTGGCTGTATGTTGCCAAATTTATCTTAACCGTGTAAATACTTTTAAAGATATATTTTGGACATTAAATGCTGGCACTTTAAGCGGAGTTGGGAATGCAATAGTGGTGAACTAACGTTATTTATGAGAATGCTGCTAGCTTGCTGTTTATGGCAAGCTAAATCCATTGCTTGATTGTATAGTAGGTTAACGAACGTTAGACCGAATTTCAGAGATTTCCCGCACCGTATCTAATGAAAAAATAACGCTTTTATTGCATGCAACTTGTGACACGATATTTAATTCAGTTTACTGTCTAGCTAGCAAGACTAGTTGTGAATGACACGAGCAACGAAATGATACATTTTGAATCTTGGAAACACCTCCATTCCTTTCACAGGTATTTGCAAGAGAGGAGGAAGAGATACTATTTCAAACATCGCAGGCAGGGGACGGATCGAGAGAAGTGGAGTTGGAAAGTACATGCTCCTGTTCTCTTCACGCGTGCATCTCTCGTAGACACTTCTGCCTCACCGTCAATATCATGATCAAGTCATCTTACCGCGATCATTGACATTATTGGTGCTAGTCTTAGTTCCCGTTTGATTTAGGGAGCCTACGTCACATTTCGCCATTCCCACCGACACCATTACCAGTTCCCTTATTCTGAACCTGGCAGCTATCAGCTTTGCGTTGCTAAATTGTGACCAGAGCCCACCGACTCTAAACCACTGCACACAGAACAACCAAGTAGCCTTTAACCTAACATCTTATCAGGACCACACTGGTCCTATCCTTTCGACAAGGTAAGAACTTCAGTTTAAAATCTCTACTGTGAGTCGGTTGATTTTTTTTGAATTTCCAGCTACAAGTTGGTGGATGGTGACAGCAGTGTGTTTGATGTGTGTTTTGATGTGATGAAAGTTGCCCCTCTTGCATCAACAGAAGCCTTGAGCTCCTGGGCAAAACAGGAGTATGACTGCAGAGACTCTTAACTTCGGCCCAGAATGGTGAGTTCTTTTTTATATTAATAACAATTTATGATGATATGATGATGATAAGAAAAGGTAGAAACACAATAGGTGGCTTCACTGCTGGCCCCCAGTAATGTATTAATTTAGCAGACACTCTTATCCAGACACTTTTATCCAAGGTGACCCACAGTGGGAAATTTGAACCTGCAACCTCTTGGTCTGCAGTCAAATGCTCTAACCACTGAGCCAAATCCATCCCACTGAGCTACTACCTGTCCTGTACAGATCACATCCACCCCCATGCGCTCCACTCACCAGAGTGAGAACTGAATCGATTCTTGATTTTTAATCAAAAACAATTATTAAAAAATAAAATGTAATAAAAAATGTTTTTTTACATTTGTGAATCGATGTGAATTTCTAAGAAGACTGAATCGCGATTCAAATGTGAATAGATTTTCCCCCCCCTCCCCTAATTTACAATATATTTTGTGGTTTCTAATGCTTGTTGTTTCTTGTGTTTCTCCCAGGCTTCGTGCACTATCCCGAGGGGGTCACCTGACCTCCCCCCCTACCTCTCCAGCAATGCCAAAGTCCAAGCTGGCCGATTACCGCTATGGCCGCGAGGAGATGCTAGCACTTTATATCAAAGATAACAAGGTAAGCTAAGCTTAGGCTGCAGTACGAAGAGGGCTTTTTAATAAAACGTCGGCCTGCTTTGTAGACGCCAGGTTTCATACATCTCTCTCAGATGGTGTTTAGTTAGAAACAGACTCGGCCTGTGTGTGCTTGGTGTGTGGTGTGTGTGTGCGTGAGGTATAACGTGTGTGTGTGTATGCAGGTCCCAGAGGACATGCAGGATAAGGAGTTTGCTGCAATCCTGCAGGATGAGCCTGTGCAGCCGCTGGCTCTGGTCGCCCTCACAGAGGAGGAACAGGTGAGCCCTCCTCACACTGAACCTCACACTGAGCCCTCCTCACACTGAACCTCACACTGAGCCCTCCTCACACTGAACCTCACACTGAGCCCTCCTCACCATGAACCTCACACTGAGCCCTGCTCACCCTGAACCTCACACTGAGCCCTCCACACCCTGAACCTCACCCTGAACCTTACCCTGAACCTCACACTGAGCTCTCCTCACCCTGAACTTCACACTGAGCCCTCCTCACACTGAACCTCACACTGAACCCCCTCACCCTGAACCTCACCCTGAACCTCACCCTGCACCTCACCTGAACCTCACCCTCACTCTAATCAACACTTTCACCGTCTCTCCCTCTCCGTCCTTCCTGTGTTGTGGTTCCTAACCTCCGTGTTGCTCCCCTGCAGAGGAACTTCTCCATGTCCGTGAACAGCGTGGCCGTGCTGAGGCTCATGGGAAAAGGAGGCGGGGCCGCCCCTGTGGGCGTGGCCAGGGGCCGCGGAGGCATTCGAGGAGGCAGAGGTGAGGTCACGCTCACTCCGTCCAATGGGAGCGACTCGTAAGGTCTAGTAGAGCAGGTGTTGAGCTGTGTGTGTGTGTGTGTGATTACAGGACGAGGAAGAGGCGATGCTGCATTCTACCAAAGAGGACCCGAGGAGGGGGAGGTGGGATTTGGACGTGGCCGAGAGGTGCATCGCAGCCAGAGCTGGGAAGACAGGTGACCTCACTTCCCGTTACCTCAATAGGAGCTGTGTACGAAGGACTTCATTACCCAAGAGCCTTAACGCTTTTGCCTTAAAAAAAAATTTTTTGTACCGACACCAACATGGTGCCAGCTTTGGATTTTTACAGCTAATTGTTTGATAACCTGGTCTTTTGTCTGTTTGATGGAGCGACGGCTAGCTCCCGTTAGCTTTTAGCTCATTCAAAGTCTGTTACTTAAGGTGACGAGTTACTGCTGGTCCCATAAATCCAAACTTCCAACGTTATGATGTTGCCGAACCTGCCACGACGCATCACACGCCCACTTCTGACCCGCCTCCTACATCCTGTCTCTCAGAGGTGAGCGGCGCTTCGAGAAGCCAATCAGGCGCGAGGTTGTGCGCCCCCGCCTTCGAGGAGGTGGGTCCTCTGGCCAGGAAGGAGTTTGGGCGCTGCCGACAGCGACAACTGGCGCAGCCTGAGGGAGGAGCAACAACTGCAGCTGCAGCAGCAACAACAGCAGGAGGAGGAGGAGCTGGTGGAGGGGGCGGAGCCAGGGGGGAACTGGAGGGTCGCTGGGGCCAGACGTGATGGTACGAGCACGCACACACACACACACACACATCTGTATACCCACACACACATACACACATGCACTCACAGACACAAACCTGGAGGATGGTAGTTGTCCAGTAACAGGGTTGGCGTGTAGACACGTGTGTGTGTGTAACGTGTTCCTACACCTCCAGACGGAGGCCCTCGCTCGGCCGGATGGCGGGACCACGGCGGCCGCCGGAAGTTCGAGTTTGACTTCCGCGAGGGCGAGGCCGGCAGCGGGGGGCACAGGCGCCGGGGCAGCGAGGGGGGGGACGGCCTTCCTGAGTGGTGCACCGACGATGAGGACGGAGAGATGGGAACCTTCGACGCTTCTGGGGCCTTCATGTGTATTAAGGTAAGGGGGGGGGTGGTGCTGCGTGTGTTTGCACTGCGTGTGTGTGTGTGTGGAGCTGTTGTGAGGTGTGTGGAGCTCTTATGAGAGTGTGTGAGCTCCTACGAGTGTGTGGAGCTGTTCTGAGCGTGTGTGTTCTGCCCGTGTGTCCTGGCAGAAGAATTTGAAGGATGCCATTCCTGACTACCAGGATCTGGAGTTTGGGGCGTTGGAGGAAGAGGAGGAGGAAGAGGAGGAGGAGGAAGAGGAGGGCGAGGCCTGTCAGGGAAGCAAGGACAACTTCTCAGAGAAAGGTGAGAGTCCACAGCTACTACACTCCCCTCACTCTGATTTAGAATCTATACAAAGCATTCTGATGACACTCTCTCACTCCTCTCCCTCTCTCTCTCTCTCTCCTCTCTCTCTCTCCTCTCTCTCTCTCTCTCCCTCCCTCTCTCCTCTCTCTCTCTCTCTCCCTCTCCCTCTCCCTCTCCCTCTCCCTCTCCCTCTCCCTCTCCCTCTCCCTCTCCCTCTCCCTCTCCCTCTCCCTCTCCCTCTCCCTCTCCCTCTCCCTCTCCCTCTCCCTCTCCCTCTCCCTCTCCCTCTCCCTCTCCCTCTCCCTCTCCCTCTCCCCCTCTCTCTCTCTCTCAGAAGAGAGTAAAAACATGTGTGAAGGAGAGGACCAGCCACAGGAGCCCTCCTCCCCCCCCAGCGCTGTCAGCCCCTCCCTGCCTGGACCTTCCTCCAGGCCGATGTGCCCCCGAGTCCGCCCTGGCGTCCGTCTCCCAGCCCACCCCAAAACCAGCCACCACGGTACGCAGGCCCCCCCCAAGGCCCCCCAAGCCCCTGGGTATCACTGTCACTACGGATCAGAGGATGTGTTTGTGGTGACTGAGCCTCAGTTTGCTTTCTCCTCTCTCCTCTCTCTGCTCCTCCTCTCTCTGCTCCTCCTATCTCTGCTACTCTCTCTCTCTGCTCCTCTCTCTGCTCCTCCTCTCTCTCTGCTCCTCCTCTCTCTCTCCTCTCTGTCCTCTCTCTGCTCCTCTCTCTCTCTGCTCCTCTCTCTGCTCCTCCTCTCTCTCTGCTCCTCCTCTCTCTCTGCTCCTCCTCTCTCTCTCTGCTCCTCCTCTCTCTGCTCCTCCTCTCTCTCTCTCTGCTCCTCCAGGAGGTTCATCTCCAGGCGGTGGTTCCCAGCCGAGCCCAGACCCCCCCCACCTCCTCCTCCGGCCTCCAGCCTCCTCCCTCCTTCGCGGCGTCTCTCCTCTCCTCCAGCGCGGGGGAGGCCGAGGAGGACGAGGGCATGAAGCACCTGCAGCAGGTACACACTGCCCCCGTCTCACAGGGGGGGATTCGAACCTGCCATCTCTTGGACCTGCTGACATATGCTCAGTTCTTATCCTAACACACTGTAATACTTCCCCCTCCCTCAGGAAGCTGAGAAGATGGTGGCGTCTCTCCAGGACACGTCTCTAGAGGAAGAGTGCTTCACTCAAGGCCTGCAGGACGGCCGAAACCTCTCCTCTCACAGCAGCCACGCCCACCCCCCCCGCCGCCCACTCCCCACCCCCGCCACCCCACACGCGCCCCCCACTCCCACCCCCACTCCTCCGGACACACCTCCGCCAGCGCCCTGCCCCTCTCCAGCGAGGCGGCCATGAAGTGGTTCTACAAGGACCCTCAGGGAGAGATCCAAGGTACACACACACACACACACCCCTCTCACACACACACCACCCATCCTGTAACCCTGCCCCCTGGTGGTAACCCTGGTAACCCTGTCCGCAGGCCCCTTCTCCACGGTGGAGATGTGCGAGTGGTTCCAGGCGGGCTACTTCACCATGACGCTGCTGGTGAAGCGGGGCTGTGA
>CAEFZP010002938.1:0-104974 GCA_903064625.1 Mallotus villosus
TCAGACCAACGCAGTGCTGCACACGATCGAAGGCAGATAGGGACCTATGATAGGGACACCTAGATTCGGTAGATGAGGAACAGTGGCGGCTGGTGATTTTTTTTGGGGGGGGGCGCAGTTGGGCGGCGATTGGTCGTTACACAGAACTTTTTTTTTACATTAAATATATATGTATTAGCTATGTTGGATGCTGTCGTCCTCTCCTACTATTCTTCAATGCCTAACGAATCTATCTCTTGACCCTGTATGTATGTTTGAGCAGCACTGGTTGAAGCCTGAAATATTGTAAACATGTTTGCATATATGCAGGTAGCAACGCTAGTGCTAAATAACTATTTTGCTTGTCGGCTAGTAGGGCTCATGAGACAGCTCACCAAAAGAACGATGGGGAAGCCACTTGTCTAGCAGATTAAGACATGTTCGTAGGTACCTAGCGAAAAGTAGCCTCAACTTTCCTAGACTTAGCTACGATACTAATGCTGAAGGGTCGCTGATATCGCATAGCGTCGTTGCTAACGTGTGATGTTGTGACTGTGTGTGTAACACTGAATTACTCACTGAACAACCAGCTAACCAGCTCCGGTTACTTAGCATACAGGTTTGAGGAGAAGCTACGGGTGTACGTCCCGTAGGCCAACAGCCCATCATCCTTTGCTAGCTATGTTGCTCTCGTAGATACGTGATAATTATATGGGATGTGGGGAATGATAAGGGGAGTGAAGGTCTCTGATTCGACGAATCAGATGTCAATATAAGTAAGAAACGAGTGTGCGCCCCGGCATCGCCCCTTTTTTCCGCCAATGAGAAGCCGTTCTTCTGAAATGTATGAAATGTATCGAGAGCTCCCATTGACTTCCATTTGGCGGCGCCCCCAGGGGGGAGTGGCTTATCTCAGTGATAACGAATGGCAATATATTATATTCGGTCACATTTAAGTGGTTGTTGACAGGGACTTACGGTCTCCCACACACATTAACGCATTAACACAGTACATTTCTTATTTAAATAGTTTGGTATATAATATTTTTGAACGTTTTTTAAAAAAAATTTACGAAAAATTCTAGGAGGGGCGGCGCCCTTGCGCCCTCTATGGACGCACCGCCACTGGCAGCCCAGTGTGTTGAGTGCTGGGCCATAGGCGGAAATCCCGGGGGGGGACGGGGGGACACGACCCCCCCCATCCTGGGAAATATGGGATTCCCCCCCCCTCCCAATAATCACTGTAAACATAATGACATTTTTATAATATTAATAATATAAATGTAACATATTACAATGTAGGCTATGTGTTGTAGCAGTAATTTTGGTGTACCCCTCAGAATTGCTCTTGAGAAAATGTCAGATAATTGTCGCCCAAAAAATAAAACAGTTAAACACACAGGTGAATAGGCCTACATTATTCCGGGCGCAGTGTTATTTCTAGGCCCCATCAGTTACCATGTTGAGGAGAAATGTATCTCATGTTAGCACACAAACCCAGCTTGTGCTTGTGCTTCGCTACATCAATGGTGCCAATCTGGAGGAAAGATTCTTTGAGTTCATCCCTCTGCAGTCAGCTACAGCAGCGACCATTGCCATGGCATTAAAAGACGCCTTGCTGCCATCCTCCCAGGTGAGCAGAAAAGTAAACTCATCTGCCAGGCATATGATGGTGCCAGTGTAATGAGGGGTGCCACTTCTGGTGTTCAGAAGAGAATCCAGGATGACTACCCAACTGCCCACTTTATCCACTGCTATGCCCATCAGCTAAATCTTATAATGCAACAGGCCACCTCTCACATTGTCAAAGTCAAAAACTTTTTTTCCGACCTCGGTGGATTGGCTGCGTTCTTTTCAAGATCCCCCAAGCGGACCGCTGTCCTTGATGAAACAGTGGCCCATAGACTGCCAACAGCGAGCAATGTGAGGTGGAACTTTCGCAGCCGTTCCGTCAATACTGTGTTTGAGCACAGAGATGACCTCATTCAATGCTTTGAAAGAATCGAGCATCAGGTGGCTTTGATGACAAGACCAACCAAGAAGCAGGAGGCCACATCAGGCTACTGGAGGATCCTGTTTTCGACTTCTTTCTTAAACTGTTTCACCAGATAATGCCACACGTGGACATCCTCTATGCCAAGCGCCAGAAGAGAAACATAGATTCAGTCCATATAAATAGATCCATCCAGCAGTTCCAAGAGGACATACAAAAAATCAGGTAATTCATTATTGTTATTATTCTGTAAGCTTAGTCAACAATCTTCTTTTACATCAACCATAGTAATAACACAAATATGATTTTTAAATGATTATTATTTTATTTACAGAGATTCAATCCATGCATTGGTGGCGGAGCAAAGCAGTGGCTCTGAGCAACCGAGGAAGCGCCGGGCTATCAATCAAGATGAGCTTAGAAGAATTGCCTCAGAGGTGAGTCAAAATCAGCAGATGCCTGTGTTAGAGTTTAATGTTTATCTTTCCCACAGCAGAACACATGTTGGAAAATTGTTAGATTTGGGTGGAGATCATATCAGACTATAACTTATCTAAAATACCAATTCACCCCCACAAGTTATTTTGTGTGTGTCATAGCACAAGGCTAGAGCCATCAAGGTGGCTCTGGCCTTTTGTCTATGTTGATGAGCCATCAGACCTAGTTCCTGGCTTTTGTGTGTCTTGGAGCCAGAGCTATTAGACTCTGATTGTTGGCTTTTGTTTGCAGCCAACTATCTGTCTGTCTCTCTATATTTATCTGTAGGTATGTGACACCATACTTGGACACACCAAGGACGCTTTGCCTTCAAAGACCACCTCATCAGTGCCACCTTACTGGATGGCCCCCAGTTTGAAGACTACCTCGATGTATTCCCTGAAGTTGCTTTGGCCACCACATTGAAGGGCCTATCCAATGCTCAATGGAAATAAGCTGAAGAAAGAGCTAGCCTCATCTATGCCACAGAAGAATTCCGATCCTGGTCGTGGTGCTGTGGATCTTTTCAGTTGTTCAAGGAAAATATCTTTCTGAGGTATTTTCAGAGACAGAAACACTACTGAAAATCATCATCACAACTCCCATGGCCACTGCTGAGGCTGAGAGGTGTTTTTTCAACACTGAAAGGGTTAAACACCTCCTCAGGAACACCATGACCCAGGAGAGACTGAATGCCTTAGCTATGCTCTCAATGGAAAAAAAGGCTTGTCACAGACATCATTGACTTTAACCAGAGAGTTATTGAGAGATTTGCCAACTTGAAAGAGAGGAGGCTAAATTTCTTTACAGTAGTGGGGCCTACTCGTGTCAAAACCCAATGTTAAATGCGATGTGAATCTCTTGTTCTCTAAACCTCTCATGTGAGGGTGTGGGCACCTGTTTTATTCTGTGTAAACCTCTGCAACCATTCTGCTCTGAACCTCTCATGCCCAGAGTTAGTTTATTGATGGTTGTTATTGGATAGTGTTGAGCACTGTGTTTTGAAATAAAGCTTATTTTTTTTAAATATTCTCTCAAACTCTTTTCTTCTCATGTGGAGTGCTATTTTAAACCGCGCCGCCCACTGCGCATCACCAGCCGCCACTGCTCATGGCACGGCTTCACATCTCAGTGTGCTGTATAGAGCCAGGGTAGGCTACCACGTGTAACCCAATAAAGAAACAACATTAGATCTTGTAGCCAGATGATTATGTCATGGCATTCGGTTGTACTGTGATCTTAGATTATAATATCATCACTATAATGCATCCTTGCTACCAGGGGGAAATTATATTTTTATCTCTAATCTTCATGTTAACAATAGTTAACTGTAGGCTATCAAGTCTAATTACAGGGGTAATTCCATGTTTTCGTCTTGAATAAACGTTTAGCAAAAGTCAGATTTTGTGTCAATGTGCTTTCATGGAAATCATTTTGAATAGCCTAAGTTTCGTTTCTGTAAAACCAGTGGTTCTCTGCAATTCTAACTCCGTTACTTGCGCAGGTGTGACCGTCTGCTCCCATTGAAGTTGTTCCCCATCATTCAACACCATGAACCAATCACTGCTCCGGTTGATCTAAAGGGTTGGGCTCTTTATGCAAAATAATTGTCCTGTCGGAGTGTAAAACTCTGTTTTGGAAATTGTTATCCCAGTCGTAGTTTGGAGTTCAACGTGTTGCATTTCAACGCTGAGCATAGACGGTAAACTATGTCATAGACATACATTTAGGGGATCGGCTGTAGCGTTAATTTGTAGGCTGCTTCTCATTTGTAATCGACTGTGTACATAAGTATTAGGATCGACACAGTGAAGTAGGCTATATCAAAATGTTAATTCTATTTTTCAAATGTCTATGTTGACTGTGCTTTACAATATACTTCGTAAATGCCAAAACCGACTGTAATCGCGCTTCAGCATCTATAATAGTCTGTGTAGTTTCATACCAGTCAACAAAGCATTACATGAAATGCCTTCATATGAACCGCAAAGTAACAGCAGGCTACTTGTTCCGTGTCGCAGGTTGAAACCTTGTGCGAAGAGTCCGTCTACCCGTCTATTTTTATAAGTAAGTCTTGGATCAAATTGACATCATGGCTCTGGATATGTGCGGACAGCTGTGCAAGGTTTTTCTCATCATCTTCAACATCGTGTTCGCCGTAAGTAGGCTACACTAACTGTGTTTCTCATTGTCAAAATGCGCACACACGCTTGGAAAGGGGAAAGTGGAGGTTGGTAGTACTTTGTCCACGAACAACAATCTTCATGTGTGAGACGTAGTATACCACATTTTTCTTTAATATAATTAGACTGTTTTTTAATGCTATAAAGTGTCAACTATAATATGCGATGGAAGACTGCAAAGTATCTTATTGGTTTACAGAATCTTTTGGGGTTACAGTTGGGCTGATGTAGGAACAGTTTCGTTTCTCCTTAGGTTTCATTCCTGATGCTTCGGGTTCCATGGCCCAGAGGTTGCCAGAATACACACACACACACACACACACACACACACACACACACCACACACCACACACACACACACACACACACACACACACACACACACCACACACACACACACACACACACACACACACACAGAGAGACACAGACACAGACACAGAGAGCGTTCACAATCTCTCTGTGGGATTTTTGATTCTTCTCTGCTGCCATTTTGTATTCTGAAAAGGAAGTCCTTTTCAAGATTGTCAGGTTTCGTCAACAATACTGTAGTGGCAGGTTTTACTGAAATTAGTGTGCCCTCCATGTCTGTAGCTTTGGGAGAAGCAGATGGTTATCTAAGGTATTTACTGACCTGATCAAGGGAGTAAAGGATTGGGAGGGATAGACACTGGCATCCCTTTGTCTATGACCATTTGTTGGGCTGAGGCATTTGCATGGAGACGGTCTCTGGTTTACAGGAGATTACATCAAAGGGCAAGGGACACTGGTCTCAGAGTTTATCATCCTAACTGTCACTAATCAATACTGACCAACCAGAAGAAGGTATATTCCACATACAATTCCTAGCTGGGTGTATTCTCCCATATTCTCAGTTGCTTTGAAGAACCACACACTGCACCTGGCTGTTCACTTCAGAACTCATGGAATAGCTGTTTGTCAGCCCTACAGCCTGAACAAACGTTGCAGTCTCTAAATACTTTGAGAATAGTATTTTACATCTTGACTCGACACCTAACACTGCATCTTCCCGGTTGTTGCTAAAGACTTTAAAGGAAGTTTGGCTCAATAGGAAGTCAGTATGTCTCATTATCTCTGGTAACATGTGAAGCTGGGGTCAAATGTGCATGTATCAGAGTCAGGTGGCTGAAGGTCAGGGAATCGGGCTAGTAATCAGAAGGTTGCTGCTTCGATTGCCCGGCCGTGAAAAATTATGTGTTTTTGGGCAAGGCACTTCACCCTACTTGCCTCGAGGGAATGTCCCTGTACTTACTGTAAGTCTCTCTGGATAAGAGTGTCTGCTAGATGACTAAATGTATCAAGCCAGTGGCCAGCATTGAGCAACAGATTATACATCTTGACACACGCATTATCAAACACATTGTAAACTGACATATAATAATAATAATAATAGATTCATAAGCTTATGCTTAGGTCCCCTATCCCACTGGCATTGTTAATTGTCGTTGACTTGTGGACTGTGACCTGGGAAAATAAACAAGGCGGGGTTAACACACCCATGTCTCATGCACAGACTTGAATCTGAGTGGTTTTATTTCCCCGCGATGCAGCTGCTTGGCCTTGCCATGCTGGGCCTGGGTCTGTGGCTGCGGTTTGGCGCAAACACGCAAGGCCTCTTCAACGTCGACTTCAACACACAGCAGTTTGTCATCGGTGAGTTACTGTGACTGCAGTCTTATCAGAAGGGGAAATCACATGCAGTAAAGAGGAAATTCAACTTGAAGTTTAAATATATTTTGACTGTGAAACTACGTGGTTTGTTTTCTTTCTCTCTCTCTCTCTCTCTCTCTCTCTCTCTCTCTCTCTCTCTCTCTCTCAGGTGTGATGGTGCTGATCGTCCTGGGTGCAGTGATACTGGTGGTGGCCGTGTTCGGAGACTACGGCGCCTGCAACGAGAGCAGCGGCGCCCTGACAGTGGTGAGACCAGAGCAGCAGCTTCACGCGGCCACGCCGACGCTTTGCCCCAGAAAACACATGAGTTCTGTGGGCGTAGTTTTCTTTCTTTTCACCTACTAGCTACTTGTCATTACTGTTAACATGGAGGTCTGAGAGAGGAGAGATTCATGGATTGTGTGTGTCTAGTGATGAAGTCTCTTTTGTAGTGAAGTCAGTTGCCAAGTACAAGTTCAAGACAAAATCCAAGTATTTATTACAGATCTGTAAGGTGCATGTGTCTGATACAGTCAAGTTGAGCATCTCACAGGACTGGACAATGAATACAGGAATGAAGGGCAGTTAAATAGTATCCCAATATGGGAGGTTTTACTCTCACTAGAAAACGTCAGGGGGGTCAAAATAGTCTTCGCAAGCACAGACAGAAGATGCTGCATTCATTGTGCTACATAGCTTTTGTTTAATCTTTAGATAGGGCTCCTAGAAATGACCTTGACTTTCTTCCTATTTTCCTTGTTCATAGTTGCATGGCATTATACACTTTGGTAACATTGTGACCTCTGACCTCCAATCTAGTGTCACAGACATTTCCTAGTCGCATCTCACAAGCAACATAATTCATCGATAGGCATATTTCTCTTTTGGAAATGACCAAGGGTCATGTTCCCATGAGCTAATATTGCAAGGTATAGATCAAACATTGTTTATTATATTCAGAACATTTAAAACAGTATAAAAGTAATCATTAGTTGTAATCTCAAGTTATTTTAATTGATCAGTGGTTGATGACAGACCTCTTCACCACACAGAGAAAAGCATGTATGTCCATGTGAAACATTGGAGTGGTCTGGCGACCCGTGAGTGTCCATGGCTCTCTGTCACAATACTGAAGTTCTCTCTATCCCCCTTTCCCAGTTTGCCGTCTTTCTGTCCCTCGTATGTGGCTCAGTGATTGGAGCAGGAGTGATCGCCTTCATAAGGAGTGATGAGGTGAGTTGGAGAAAGGGAAGAGGAGAGGGAGGGTAGGATGGAGGAGGGTAGGAGACGGTGAGTATAAGAGCCAGCCCAATGCTGCGCTATTGCAGGGTTGCCCCAGGCTCTGGTACGATGCTCTAGGCGGCTATTGCTTTACCCGTTGCTCGTCTTCAATAAGTCCAAAAGCCGGGTAAAGAGATCATACTTTTTATTACAGGGATTGGTGCAAATAAAACACAGACACAAGTAACTTGTTACAATACTCCACCACAAGCGGTCAAAACCATTTGCACTACCTGTCTCCTCCTGGCTCATGTAGCCGAGCCAAACAGCGCCACCCAGTGTACAGCCTTAACCATTACAACACAATACAAATACATATTTGGCTCTTACAGTGAGGTCCTGTTGAGCAAACAGCCCAACACGGATGCAGAACGCATTCCTTTGTTGACTATTGAAGCGCTGGTGCTTTAATTTGACACAACTCGCAACCAAAGCTTTCGTTTGTTCAGGTCTTTCATGGGATGGAATCAAGCCATGCTTTTGTATTGAAGACCAGTTCCACATCATTGTCTTGGTCTACCTTCTGAAGAGCGTTGCTATGTGTGTAACGATACCTCTCTGTACCAGGTGGGGGAGCAGATGGCCATGTTCTACGCGACGGTGTATGCAAAGTATTTGAATACGGCGGGGGGTGACCCTAGCACGACGGTCACTCTGACACTGATGCAGAACTGGGTAAACAAACATCCCGTCAAACACATACAAACATTCTGTCTTTCACTTCCAAACCTACTCTTCACAGCACAATTTGAATAATGTTACAATAATATTCTTCCTGTATACATTTTCACCTGTAGAGTCTGTGATTGGCATCTAGAATGCAATAGAAATATAAGCAGTTTCTGCATATTCAAGAGTTGGAAAACTCGGTAACATATGCTGTCTGTCTGTCCCTTTCCATCACGTCATAGTTCCAGTGCTGTGGATTGGTGGGAGCCCTGGACATTCTGGTCAAAAAGACATGCCCCGATCATGGCTTCACCGGGTTTTTCACTATGCCTGTGAGTATGAATGTAATGCACTGTAGAAAACGACATTGAATGTTGGGTCTCCAATTCGAATGACTCATTCGTAGTGGCAGTTGTTGCACTTAAGTCGAGTTCGCTCTGGAAGGAGACACTGGGGACAGCGCAACGTTCTCCTGTCAAGGATTTGTAAGGCCGATACAAATATTTGGTGATTTAAAAATCAGATATTCCGATATATCGGCCGATATATATATATAGATATATATAGATATATATATATATAATAATAATCCAGAAAAGCGTAACAAAACATAAACAGATTTTCTTAACACTCTGCCCAACTCAGGCTGGATCAGCTGGTTGTAGGGTTTGTGGCGTTCTAAACACCAGTGTTGCCAACAGGGATGTCGCCAACACTAATAACATGGTTGAAGGGTGTTTCGTCCGTTATTTATTTATTATATAATCATTTATCGGCCATTATAAATGCCGATACCGATTGTTTGGAAAATGTCTAATATCAGTCGATAATATCGGCCCGCCGATATCGGCCGGGCTCTAGTGTGGACTGTGCCATCATTTGAACAGGCTTTCTGGACATGCTATTGTATCTGCTAGGGGTGAAAAACGTTTTCAGCTTCTGGACTGAGAAGCATAACAGATTCCCTCCCCCCTCCCCCAGGCCTGTCCCCCAGCCATCGTCGACCTGTTTAAGGACAAGGCTCCGTTGGTTTTGGGCCTGTTCCTGGGTACAGCTGCTCTGCTGGTAAGAATCCCCTCCCCTCCCCCGACCACACACACAGTACTCCTGGTATAGGCATGTTCCACTTTGACACACACACAACCTTTTTGTGAGGTGTGTTGTACATACACACAACACTATACACGGCACATCACACCCATGCTAGTTCCCTCTTCCTCCTTTTGCAGAGGAGGACCGTGAGTGTTGTGTAATGGTAGAGGATGTGATGTGTGAAGAACAGAGGACATAACCGTGTGTCTCCTCCTTTCTCCCCTCCCCCACTTTTCCGCTGCTTATCCTACCTGACCACATGGGGATCATATCTAACATACCCAATCCTTTGGCTCTCGTTTGCTGTCCTTACCGCCTCCCAATATTCTCTCATCCTTTCTTCCCTCTAACCCCTCCTCCGTCTCAGCTCCTGGCTCTGGGGTGCAGCTCCCAACTCCGCAAGGAAATCAAGCGCTCCCGAACACCCTCTCCCTCCTCTCCCTCCTACATGATCCTGTCTACCTCCACCAACCTCCCCTCCACCCCCCACCCATACCAAGACCCTGTGGTGTTCCCCCCTCTGACTCTAGCCATGACGTCTGCTGATGTCTAGATGGGCTGCTAAGCAGGAACTCACACGCTCTCTCTCTAGTATGTCTGCTTTATATACCTGTCTTCCTGCTTGTCTTTTTCTCCAGTCTGAATTAAAGGACTGGAGGTGAACTGTGGGAATAACGTGGTGATCTTTCAGTGCTTACTAGACTTTAGACTTTATTGACCCCAAGGGGGTCTAACTTGATAGAAATGCATCCTGGGTTTGGTGGAATTGTCTCGTCTGCATTGTGCCTCTGCACCTGCTACCCTTACGCCGTCTCTGGTCGTGTTTATAGTGGCATCCATTCTTGTGACCTCTGTTTCCACCCTGCATCAAGACTCTGACATGAAATGGGGGCATTATCCACTTCCTGGTCTCCTCCCACTCCTAAACCCTGTTCCTTCCTTCGCCCCCCCCCCTCCCCCCCCACCATCTCCTTTCCTAGGTCATAGTGCTGGCATGCAGTTCTATCCTTGTGAAGGAGATTAAAAGAAGAAATATGTCTCCAATGCTATAATTATAGGTACCAATAATGGTATAAAGTCATTTTGACAATGTAGTATTTCTGGACTACTGTTATTTGGACCCAGTTACTAATGTAATGCAGATTTTGATGCTGCTATTCAGGAAGCATGCACATAAAAAGGGATCGAAACATGTACTGTAGTGTATAATATATATTTTGGTATATTTCTTTGTTACAAGTGAACTTTTATAGATGGCCATGAGTCTGCTTTTACCTTGTTTTGGATGTTCAAGAAAAGCACCTGTGTACCCTACACTTGAATAGCAGTCAATTCAAGTCAAGCTAATACTAGCTTACTTACATTTTAAACATCATTAGTCAATATTGATATGTATACTCTTCCATACGCACGCCTAGTCTCAGATTAGACCCAAACCAAACACAAGGGTCTCTGTTCCAGAGAATCTCTTTCCCTCATTCCCATAATGACCCCGGCCAAGCGCTGGGCCAGCGGCCTCGTAACTGAGCGTTTGAATAAATAAACACTTGATGTCAAGGGCCTCTGGAGCCCCAAGTGTGGCCCTCAGAACAGCAGCAGTGTCACAGCAGGTAGGGGTCAGTAGGGTCTTTAGTTGTTGACCTCCATCATCATTTCCCCTCTTGTTGGCCTGAGACTGTTCACTGCCGATGAGAAAGAGGTTCTACTCTGAAATGTACATGTATTTTGTTTTTTTACATTTAGTCATTTAGCAGACACTATTAACCAGAGTGACTTACAGTAAGTACAGGGACATTCCCCCGAGGCAAGTAGGGTGAAGTGCCTTGCCCAAGGACACAACGTCATTGGGCACGGCCGGGAATCGAACAAACAACCTTCTAATTAATAGCCCGACTCCCTAACCGCTCAGCCATGTGACCCCCACAGAAATGACCAAAGGATATTCAAGTGTCTAGTAGAACATCCTTTTCTAAAGCTTGTTTTTGCACTGTTGTAGGTATTTCTACTGTATGCATTGTGCTACTGAGTCTGATGCATAGTCTGTTAAAAATAAATATTCACTTTTTCCTTATCCCCGACGTGCTTCATTTCTTGACTGAATATTTCAGTAAAAACACAAACACATCGTCAGTAGACTGTTTATTCAGCTCAACGATGCAGATTTGGTCCTAGAAAACATACACATGGCAGCATTACCACATTAAGCCTCAAGAGATGGACAGTAAACATGCTCAGTATTGTGGGGTACCCGAGGAAGCTTTTGAATATATTCCACATTTGACTGCATTATCAATCACATTTAAAGTTACATTGGTGTCTACTGTATAGGTCAGGGGTCAATACCAACGGGAGAATATTGCAGGGGATTTTTGCAATTTTTGGGGGGCTGCTATCTACACAGTTGGCTGTGTTGCTCATTCCATGAAGGCACAATCCTTACAAGTGTTACCTCGTTGTAAAGGTGACTAATCAGGCTTTCCAACAATATAAAATACAATAACAATTGGTATTATCGAAGGGGAGGAATAATAGGCCGAAATAACGTTTCCGTTTAGTTGGGAGGAGGAGGGGGGTGATATAGGGACAAGGGGTTGGGATGGAGAGAGGAGAGGTTCCAGTTAGGATTTGGGGAAGATCAGAGGAGGGGGGAAAGGAGGGTGTCTGACCGGCTAGAGGATCAGGCGGCTGCCAGCCGGGGGGCCGGGGAGGAGTGCTGGAGGTGTGGGTGTAGAAAGGTTGGGCCTTGGCTACCGACGTCTCTGAGGACGGGTTGGACGATTAGGACACCACAGGCGGTGTAGCTAGCAGACACTAACATCTCTCCTCCATACTGTCTGTTGAGACTGTAGTCGCACTTCCAGGCCAGAGGCAGCAGAGGGAGCCATTCCCCCCTCACTGCAGCGGAACATGACAACACGCTCACTGAAGGAGAGAACATCAAGTAGTTGGTCCGAAGACAATGTGGATTCAACTGTACTGTTATAAGGAGTTAACCAATAACAGAAGAGATTTGGTATAGCTGAGCTGTGTGCTATAAAATGGTCTGGTGAAGGATGTTCTGGGGGGTTCAGGGCCATCAGCTTTTTTTAAATCGGGGTATAAACCGTGGCTTTATTTCCGAAAAAAATACGGAAGGTGAAACAGGTCATAAGAAATTAGACAAGATCAAGACATTATACACATCATAGTAACAAACATTTTATTAACCTGTAAGTCTATATATAAGTCTTTCTGGAACAAAAAACCCAGAGTTTGTCTTCTTAGGGTTAACCAACTCAGGGTTTTCACCAAACCCGCTTTCTGGAATAGGCCTATACCCACCAGATCCAACTGTAGACAAATTTAAAATTATAATACCCAACAAACATAGGGAGTCAGGTGGCTGAGCGGTTGGGGAATCGGGCTAGTAATCAGAAGGTTGCCAGTTCGTGCAAAATGACTTTGTGTCCTTGGCCAAGGCACTTCACCCTACTTGCCTCGGGGGAATGTCCCTGTACTAACTCTAAGTCGCTCTGGATAAGCGTCTGCTAAATTAAATGACATGTTTTAGTCATTTAGCAGACGCTCTTATCCAGAAAATCCAAACCTGCCATTGTAGTGAGGTTTCTTGTGCAGATTCTAAGACCATTCATATCTAAATAGACTAGCCTACATCAGTGGTCAAAGTAAAAATATGTTTTGGTGGCATAGTAGGCCTACTGGTTTAGCAAAAACAATATTAGGGTACAGACCAGAGGCGTTGTTAGACTTCTGGTCACCCTACCTGCAAAGGAAACACAGAGGGGAGTTACTGTGACAAACACTCCTGAATCATTTACACGTCAAATGTTCTGTAAGTAACTGAATGGGGCCTTTGTCTATTCCTCCATCCATTACCTTGCTAATAAATGTCACCATGCAGATGTCAACTCCGGTGTTGTGTCCAATGTGCTTTCATGGAAATCATTTTGAATATCCTAAGTTTCGTTTTTTCGAAATCCGTGGTCCTCTGCAAAGTCCGTTATTTGCGCATGCAGGTGTGACCGCCTGCTCCCAATTGAAGTTGTTCCCCATCATTCAACACCATGAACCAATCAACTGCTCCGGTTGATCGAAAGGGTCGGGCTTTTTATACCAAATAATTGTCCTGTCGGAGTGTAAAACTCTGTTTTTGGAAATTGATATCCCAGTCGTAGTTTGGAATTCAACGTGTTTCAACGCGGAGCATAGACGGTAGGATAGACAGAGACTACATAGGCAGGCTATTTGTATAGCATTATTGTTTCTCATTTGTAATGGACTGGGTATTATAATAGACACAGTGAAGTCTATCAAAATGTTTATTAGATTTTTCAAACGTGATGTTGACTGACGCTTTACAATAGGCTATACTTCGTATGAAGCCCGAACCGACTGTAATCGCTCTTCAGCATCATCTGAGTAATTTCATAACAGTCAACAAATCATGAAATGAAATGCCTTCATATGAACCGTAGTTCAAGTAACAGCCTTAACATTGTGCTATTTGTTGTTGTTCCGTATCGCAGGCTGAAAACCTAAATTGACATCATGGCTCTGGATCTGTGCGGACAGCTGTGCAAGGTTATTCTCATCATCTTCAACATCGTGTTCGCCGTAAGTAGGCTACAGTAATTTTGTTTCTCACTGTCAAACTGCGCACTCGCTTGGCAGGGGAAAGTGGGGGTTTGTAGTGGCTAATTTGTCCAAGAACAACAATTTTAATGTGTTAGACGTAGCCTAGTAGCCTATAGGAATAATGATGAATGCCGTGTTCGTCAAAATTAAATAAATAGGTAAATACATAGATAAATACATAATTAAATAAATATGGCTATAAAATAAACCCTGAAATTAAAAAGGATTGCAATGAATATAGCATCATATAATTATATAGCCTAGCTGAATCCATTTACCTACAACAACAAAAAAACATTTACTTATTTCAAAATGAAGTTTTTGTAAAGACAACATTTATTTATTTAATGGGACTTTTATTTCCTAATGCCACATGTATTTATGTTTTGAGACTTTTATTTCCTAAGACCACATATATTTCCGAACACCACATTTATTTCTATGCTGTATTTATTTCCAATCCAACGTGCAAACGAGAGGGCGTGGTTATCTTCAGACCAAAGCAACTGTACAAGATTAGGGAGGGCAAACCGGTTTGAGCGTTTTTCCAGAAAATACGTTTGAATAGTTATTCCTGGGGAAATTATGGAATTCAATTACATATTAACTATACTAAAATACTTTAGCACAATAATATCAACAATATTTTCAAATAGCCTATTAGGCGTTTTTAAAGGTTTTTAATTTTAGCTCGAAGCTACTTCCGTTTATCTGCAGTTTGTGAAAGAGGTTCACGACAGCGACTTTGGATGTAGCCTCCTTAAACATTTCAGCTAATTAGCCAGTACGAGGAAGATATGTATACAGTTACATTAACAAATCTCTTGTTTGTTAAATATTTCGTCTTAAATACGATGTAAATACATCACATAAACAATTCTAAAACGGTCTGTACTCTTATATTGTCGATTTATAATAATTTATAATTTTCTCAAAAGAGGACGTCTAAATTACTAAATGAATGTAATTTAAATTAAGTTATTCAATTGAAACATAATACATGTAATATAATAATGGCACAACTCAAATTTTTACAACAGCATAAAGTATTTAGTATGCATATTTAATAGGAAACCTAACTCATTTTCCACAGGGAATGAAAAAATGAACAGTTAACCCATTTAAGCCAATATAGTCCAGGCAAAGTAACTCATTTTGGAGCCAAAAATAGAAGTAATTGTAAATAAAAAAAATCTGCATAGATCATTTCTATGAGGTGTCCAGAACAACATACTAAAATGTCCTAAGAAATCCTAGTTGTGGAAATATGTTTAATTCTCATCAATCCGAGATGTGTGCCAATAAGGCCAGGCAACATTACACCCCAATGTGGCTATTTTTTTCCTTTACTCCTATCAAAATGAAACTCAAGACAATGAAACTACCCATTAAAAGAAAAAAAAATTGTATTACAAGTTTCTTTGAAAAAGAATTGTAATATGCAAATGAGCTATACACTAGTCAAATATGCCCAAAATATACCCAAATAGGCTTAATTTTTTCCTTTACTCCTACCACAATAAAACTTTACATGGTAAAAGTATACATGCAAAGTAACTGTTTTTGTATTACAAGTTTAAATACTTCCCGTCAGAGTCACAAGCAAGTCTCCATCAACACCGGAAAAATCACTAGATTTGTCGGTAGTCACTTTTGACACAGACTATGGAACTTTGCAGCTGTTGACGTTGGAGGGAAAGTTTGGGAAAGTTCCGCTGGAGATGAGTTCTGAGTTACTTTATCACAGAATCTCCTGTATCTCAGCATATCCAGTGATTCATCTTTTTTGCCTCCATACAGTGATACTAGAGCTTTTTCACCTGCTGCAATGATGATGCCTTTTCTCACATTTTCCTGTGACTGGCTGAACACAAAGCTAGTGTCATTCTTCACTTTTTTCAGTGCCATTCCCTTTCCTATGACAAATAGACGAGACGTAGAATCACAGCCTAAAATGGCATGGATAAAGAGGACATTGTCACACACTTAACCAAGTAACTCCTTAGTCTCCTTTATGCACCATATCCGTCTTGTTTTTGTTGTTTTCTTTGGTTCTGGTGCCAGAAACAGCTCCTGTGCATTCAGATCAGCATGATGCAACAAGAGTACTAACAAGTCTGTGTCATCACCTACTAAGACTGTGTCTTTTGTTCTGGCAGAGGCAATGGCAGTTTGGACAATGAGCACATCTGCATCGTGCTTTGCATGGTCTGTGATACACCCAGCCCTCTCAAATTTATCACTGAGATAAACCAAGAACCGTTGTTTGTTTTCCTTATTGTTAAGGAACTGGTCCTTTTTGGATTGGATGATCATGTCACCAGAGAAGTGTACAGTCACACCGGGAGTAACACCTGTTCGACGCAGTTGAGTGGCGTCTTTTATTGTTGGTTCTTCTTTGTAGCCATCAAAGACTATGAAAAGTTACTTTTCATGTATACTTTTACCATGTAAAGTTTTATTGTGGTAGGAGTAAAGGAAAAAATGAAGCCTATTTGGGTGTATTTTGGACATATTCGACTTGTGTATAGCTCATTTGAATATTACAATTCATTTTCAAAGAAACTTGTAATACAACATTTTTACTTTTCATGGGTAGTTTCACTGTGTTAAGTTTCATTTTGATAGGAGTAAAGGACAAACATAGCCCCTTAGTAGGGTGTAATGTTGCCTGGCCTTATTGGCACATATCTTGGATTGATGAGAATTAAACATATTTACACAACTAGGATTTCTTAGGACTTTTAGTATGTTGTTCTGGACACCTCATAAAAATGATCTATGCAAAAAACATTTTTTTACAATTAGTCTGTCGTAAAACTTTACTTTGCCTGGACTAAATATGGGATACTGGAAAATGATTCCCTGAACCCTTGCAAAAAGACGATTGAGCAAGCTCCTGGAAAATGTGTAGCTAATTGAAGGCACGTTTATTTGAAAAAGAGAGAAAAATAAATGCTTGGTATCTACCAACATATTTATGAAATCTTCCTTTTACTTTACAACTAAACTGAATCTAACTGGATGTGCTGCAGCTGTTTCATTTTAGCTTCATACCTGAAATTAGAACAGACCGGTTGTCATTGCTATGCAAATACCCTTGAGCATGTCCTGTACACTGAACTGTATGTACTATGTGTAGCCTATTAACAGTCTTACTGCCAGTGCCCTGCTCTGTACCGTTGGCTTTTCAAACCTGATCAACAGCCTTACCAGAGTCAAACTGCCAATATGCTGCTATATAAACAACCTAAAAGAGATGAGAATATATGCAGTGGTAACAATTTACATCAGACATATTACCTGAAAGAAAACAATTATATTAGATAAACAATTGTTACAAATCATTTTACAGCTGGCATTACTGGCTTTTCAAACACGATCAACAGCTTTGCTTTACAACCTATGTAAATCTGACCTATGTAAATCTGACCGCACACCTGTGTTACAGCCCATTGCTCTACCTGTGCTACAGCCCACCGCTCTACCTGTGCTACAGCCCACTGCTCTACCTGTGCTACAGCCCACTGCTCTACCTGTGCTACAGCCCACTGCTCTACCTGTGCTACAGCCCACTGCTCTACCTGTGCTACAGCCCACTGCTCTACCTGTGCTACAGCCCACTACTCAACCTGTGCTACAGCCCAGTACTCTACCTGGATACCAGCACTCCAACCCATCATCACGATCTATGTACATGTGCTTAATTTTCCTGCCTATCATGTCTGCAGCACTGACAGACAACAACTCCACATACCCCTCCTGATCCGACCATGAATCAAACCACCACAGTCTCTTTTCCCTATCGTATCTTACATGGAAAATGGTCTTACCACTGACCTCCTTTTCCCCTATAACTGTGGCTCTGTACCAGACTTTAGTCACATCCTCATCAACTGAACTACACTCCTAAGATCCCTAGTCAGAGTCTCTAAAGGAAATCTTCTCCTGTCCTTACTTAAATTGAATACGCCATTCTCATTTTCCATCCCTAGTACCACCCGTCTAAACCTCGACTGTGCTAATACAGTTACATCATATAATCGTTGTTTAATTTCTTACGTTGAACTTCCGAAATCCGTAAGAACACATTTCAGAAGACTCTTCAGAAATGCGAAAAATAGGCACCATGAGTGTTAAATACAGATCGCGAGGAGGAGTATAAAACTTAGTCAGCGATTGTAGCCTATTAAGGTCTTAGAGCAATTTATACATGTTAAAGCCGTGTAATGTGGAAAATATTTGGAAGTATTGGCTTTTTATCGACCTATAGCTATCCACAAAATGGAAGATGTAGCAATGGAGCGGTGGCACACTGCAAACAAGGTCTGCTGAAATACAAGAAATTACAAAAAATTTGAAGAGAAAATGACTTAATACTAGTGAAATTATCTTGCTGCATGGACAGATAATTTTACTATACAAAATATCTTAAAATACGTTGGTTCCAGTCTAGAAATAAGTAGCCTTAAGAATATACCACAAATTAAAAGATAGAAACTAGTAAATAATTTTCTAAGCAAAATAATAAATATTATATTTCCAGAACTAAGATTTTAAATGCAGTGATTGTATTATGTATCTATCTAAGTATTTACCTTTTTATTTATTTATTTAATTTGGACTAAAACGGCATTCCATAATAATATGCGATGGAAGACTTGGGCCAATGTGGGAACAGTTTAGTTTCTCCTTAGCTTTCATTCCTGATGCTTACGGCTCCATGGCCCAGAGGTTGCCAGAATACACACACACACACACACACACACACACACACACACACACACACTAGAGCCCGACCGATATATCAGCGGGCCGATATTATCGGCCGATATTAGGCATTTTCCAAAATATCGGTATCGGCATTTATAATAGCCAATAAATGAATATTAATGTTTTATTTATTTATTTTATAATCTTATTTTTGTTCAAAGGACTTTAAGTTTCATATCTTAAGTTAGTATTTTTATACATGTTATTGATCAGAAACTGCATTATCATATTATTTTAGTGAGGAAATAATAACAGGAGTCAGATGGCTGAGCAGTTAGGGAATCAGGCTATTAATCAGAAGGTTGCTGGTTCGATTCCTGGCAGTGCCAAATGACGTGTGTCCTTGAGCAAGGCACTTAACATTACTTGCCTCGGGGAATGTCCCTGTACTTAGTCGTTTTGGATAAGAACTTCTGCTAAAAGTGACTAAATGTAAACTACAAATAACTACTGTTAGGGAAACCAGTTTGTTTTCTTAGGCGTTTCTGGATTAAAAAAATATTTATATATATCAGATTTTTAAATCACCAAATATTTGTATCGGTATCGGCCTTATAAATCCTTTATCGGTCGGGCTCTAACACACACACACACAGAGAGCGTTCACAATCTCTCTCTGGGATATTTGATTCTTTTCTGCTGCCATTTAGTATTCTGAAAATGAAGTCGTATTCAGGGTTGCCATGTTTTGTCAACAATACCTAGCTGGGAGTATTCTCCCATATTCTCAGTTGCTTTGAAGAACCACACACTGCACCTGGCTGTTCACTTCAGAACTGGAATGGCTGTTTGTCAGCCCTACAGCCTGAATAAACGTTGCAGTCTCTAAATACATTGAGAATAGTATTAAACATCTTGACTCAACACCTAACACTGCATCTTCCCGGTTGTTGCTAAAGACTTTAAAGGAGGTTTTACTCTCTAGGACAGGGGTGTCAAACTCCGGTCCTCGAGGGCCGCTGTCCTGCATGTTTTAGATGTTTCCCTGCTCCAACACACCTGATTCAATTAAAAGGGTTGTTATAACGACCATTCATTTGAATCAGGTGTGTTGGAGCAGGGAAACATCTAAAACATGTAGGACAGCGGCCCTCGAGGGCCGGAGTTTGACACCCGTGCTCTAGGATGTCAGTATGTCTCATTATAAACACTGTTGTCCTTCTCAAGCCTCTATGTAAAATGACATTCCTAACGCTTCACACAACATCTGAAGCCGGGGTCAACTGTCCATGTATAAAGCCATTTGCCAGCATTGAGCAACAGATTATACATCTTGACACACGCATAATTAAACACATTGTAAACTGACATATAATAATAATAATAGATTCATAAGCTTACGCTTCGGTTCCTCATCCCACTGGCATTGTTAATTAAACAAGGCAAGGTTAACACACCCATGAGCAATTAAATAATGTATTAATGAATTATATGATACAGACATTTGGGCATCCCAATTTATAGCACCTTTTTTAGGTTAGCTTTATCCTTCTGGCTTCAACAAGACCAGCTGCTGCTAACACGCTGGTCGAAAGATTGTAGATGCTAGGGATAGATTTAATTCAAGCAAAAGGTACATGTTCTACAACTACACTAACAACTTTTAAAACATGTTTCCAATGTAGAATGGGTGGCGATGTAAGGCTACCAGGTTTGCACTGTGTGGGTACTTTTCCTATTAGCTACTTGATTAGCTTCTTGATAGCTACTTACTCTCTGTGTGGTGAAAAAAGTTCTGATATCTCTCTGAATTGAATTGAATTGAATTGAATTGAAAAAGGTTTTATTTCGAACAAGTAAACAATAAAAAACAAAAAGAGCAATAATAAACAATAAAATAAATTAAACAGGTGGACAGTTACATTAAAGTAATATTTACACACAGTGAAAACCACAAATGAAAATAAACTGTCTTGCACTTGCTTTACCTGTTCGAAAAGGGGTGAGAAGAAGAAAACTTATTTAATCTCACCCCTTCTCCCTGATTTATATATCTATAATGATTGGCTTCCTTATTAATGATATAATATTAATCGGAAAAAAAATAGTACATATTAATATATATTAATTTTCAATATGATACAATTTGTTACCAACTGCATATTTATCTAATAATATTGTTGGATTTATCTAATAATATTGTCAATTAATCTTATAATAATACCTAATTAAACATTCAATATTATATAAATACCGTCAAATATATACAAATATTCATACGTGTAAACATATACACTATGTTAAACACCTTCTTCATCCCTGTACCTTGTGAAAATCAATTCTTTGTATTTTATTTTAAACTGGTTAATGTTTGGACATTCCTTGATCTCCCCACTCAAACTGTTCCATAGTCTCACACCACATATTGAAATGCAAAACGTTTTCCTGGTCGTACGGACGCTGTTCACTTTGAAATTAAATTTTCCCCTTAAATTATAACCCCCCTCACGATCATTGAATAATTTTTGTATGTTTAAGGGTAATATGTTGATTCTAGCCTTAAACATTATCTGTGCAGTTTTAAATTCCACCAGATGTGTGAATTTTAATAATTTTGACCGTATGAATAATGGGTTAGTGTGATCCAGATATCTCACATTGTGAATAATGCGGATTGCTTTTTTTTGAAGAATAGTGAGTGAACGTAATGATGTTTTGTATGTGTTGCCCCAGACTTCTGTACAGTAACTGAGGTATGGTAAGACTAGTGAACAGTAGAGAATACGGAGTGATTTTTGATCTAAAACCTGTTTTACTTTGTTTAATACATAAATGCTTCTTGATAGTTTTGATTGTACGTGTGTAATATGTGATTTCCAACTTAATCTCTCATCTATTATATCTCTTTATTTTGGGTTACATTTTCCTATCTACAAAACACAAAAGGGTCAAAAATATCAATGCTGAGACCAAACGAAATACAAATTATGAGGCTTTATTATTTCCTGGCGCACTGCCAGCTCTCTTTCTGCTAGTCACGATTCACGAAGTGTTTCTGACTCTGCCACTTCAGCCAATTAAATGACATCATCTTGTCTCGCAGGCTCGAGGGCACATTGGTTAACTTGGAAATTAATTTTTTACTTTTCTGGGCGACGAACATAGTATAGATAATTATACGAATGAGTTTTGGAAATGTATTGTGCAGAATATTTTTTTCGAAAATTAACTAAAATATTGGTGGGGACAAATGTGTCTTTCACAAACTTTGGTCGTGACTAGTCCCTATCGACCCTATGCAAACCTACGCCTGCATGCACAGACTTGAATGTGAGTGGTTTTATTTCCCTGCGATGCAGCTGATTGGCGTTGCCATGCTGGGCCTGGGTCTGTGGCTGCGGTTTGGCGCCGACACACAAGGCCTCTTTGACGTTGACTTAAACACACAGCAGTTTGCCATCGGTGAGTCACTGGGACTCCAGTCTTATCAAAAGGGGAAATGACATCACATGCAGCATAGAGGAAGTTGAACTTGAACGACTTTCTTTGCGACCTTTAAATATATTTTGACTGTTAAACTACCTGCTTTGTTTTTCCAATCTCCCTCCCTCCCTCCCTCTCTCTCAGGTGTGATTGTACTGATCGTCCTGGGTGCAGTGATACTGGTGGTGGCCGTGTTCGGAGACTGCGGCGCCTGCAGCGAGAGCAGCGTCGCCCTGACAGTGGTGAGACCAGAGCAGACAAGCAGCTGCAGCCACACTACGGCTTCACACGATCGTTGGCACACGTAGGCCCACGCTTCACCCCAGAAAACACATGAGTTCTGTGGTCGTAGTTTTCTTTATTTTCACCTACTAGCTACTTGTCCTTAATGAGGTCTGAGAGAGGAGAGATTCATGGATGTTTGTGTGTGTCTAGTGATGAAGTCTCTTTTGTATCCTGTGGCTGTGAAAGTCAATGAAGTCAGTTGCCAAGAATCCAAGTATTTATTACAGATCTGTAAGGTGCAGGTGTCTGATACACTCAAGTTGAGCACCTCACAGGACTGGACAAAGAATACAGGAATGAAGGGCAGTTAAATAGTGTCCCAATATGGGAGGTTTTCCTCTCACTAGAAACGTCAGGGGGGTCAACACATAGTGTTCGCAAGCACGGACAGAAGACGCTGCATTCATGGTGCTACATAGCTTTTGTTTAATCTTTAGATAGGGCTCCTTTAAATGGCCTTGACTTTCTTCCTATTTTCCTTGTTCATAGTTGCATGGCATTATACACTTTGGTAACATTGTGACCTCTGACCTCCAATCTAGTGTCACAGACATTTCCTAGTCGCATCTCACAAGCAACATAATTCATAGATGTCACGATCCCAGGTAAATCCCAGGTAGATCCCAGGTAGATCCCAGGTAGATCCCATGTAGATCCCAGGTAGGTAATCCCAGGTAAATCCCAGGTAGATCCCAGGTAGATCCCAGGTAGATCCCAGGTAAATCCCAGGTAGATCCCAGGTAGATCCCAGGTAGATCCCAGAAAGGTAAATCAAACAAAACCAAATGACAGCCAGAACAACACGGGACATAGAAACGTCTTACTAGACAGTGAAAAAACAGAACTAAAACCTGAAGCAAAACAAAACCAAAAGAAAGAGGACAACAGAAAAGAGAACCAAGAGAACAAAAAAGAGAACATAATAAAAGTTGTTAGTTGTAATCTTTAATTATTTTTAATTGATCAGTGGTTGATGACCTCTTCACCACACATGTGAACTGGCGACCCGTGAGAATGTCCATGGCTCTCTGTCACAATACTGAAGTTCTCTCTATCCCCCTTTCCCAGTTTGCCTTCTTTCTGTCCATGCTATGTATGTCAGTGATTGCAGCAGGAGTGATCGGCTTCACAGAGAGTGAGGAGGTGAGTGGGAGGGAGAGGGAGGGAGTGGAGGGAGGGAGGAGGGTAGGAGACAGTGAGGTCCTGTTGAGCAAACAGCCCAACACGGATGCAGAACACATTCTTTTGTTGTCTATTGCAGCGCTGGTGCTTTAAATTGACACAACTCGCAACCAAAGCTTTCGTTTGTTCAGGTCTTTCATGGGATGGAATCAAGCCACAGTTTTGTATTGATGACCAGTTCCACATCAATGTCTTGGTCTACCTTCTGAAGAGCGTTGCTATGTGTGTAACGATACCTCTCTGTACCAGGTGGGGGAGCAGATGGCCTTGTTCTACGCGACGGTGTATGCAAAGTATTTGAATACGGCTGACCCTAGCATGACGGTCACTCTGACCCTGATGCAGAACTGGGTAAACAAACATCCCGTCATACACATACAAACATTCTGTCTTTCACTTCCAAACCTACTCTTCACAGCACAATTTGAATAATGTTCCAATAATATTCTTCCTGTATACATTTTCACCAGTACAGTCTGTGAATGGCATCTAGAATGCAATAGAAATATATGCAGTTTTGGCATATTCAAGAGTTGGAAAACTCAGTAACATATGCTGTCTGTCTGTCCCTCTCCATCACGTCGTAGTTCGAGTGCTGTGGATTGGTGGGAGCCCTGGACATTTTGGTCAAAAAGACATGCCCCGAACACAGCTTCACCGAATTCTTCACGATGCCTGTGAGTATGAATGTAATACACCGTAGAAAATGTCATTGAATGTTGGGTCTCCAATTCGAATGACTCATTCGTGGTGGCAGTTGTTGCACTCGCTCTGGAAGGAGACACTGGGGACAGCGAGACGTTCTCCTGTCGTCCCCGACCCTGTACTCATCCGCAATTTGAAATCAAGTGTGGACTGTGCCATCATTTGAACAGGCTTTCTGGACATGCTGTTGTATCTGCTAGGGGGTGAAAAAAATAGTTTTCAGCTTTTGGACCAAGAAACCTAACAGATTCCCTCCCCCCTCCCCCAGGCCTGTCCCACAGCCATCGTCGACCTGTTTAAGGACAAGGCTCCGTTGGTTTTGGGCCTGTTCCTGGGTACAGCTGCTCTGCTGGTAAGAATCCAACCACACACACAGTACTCCTGGTATAGGCATGCCCCATTTAGACAGCTCCCAACTCCCCAAGGAGATCAAGCGCTCCTGAACACCCTCTCCCTCCTACATGATCCTGTCTACCTCCACCCCCACCCCCCACCCATACCAAGACCCTGTGGTGTTCCCCCCTCTGACTCTGGCCATGACGTCTGCTGATGTCTAGATGGGCTGCTAAGCAGGAACTCACACACTCTCTCTCTAGTATGTCGCTTTTATACTGTCTTCTGCTTTCTTTTTTCCAGTCTGAATTAAAGGACTGGAGGTGAACTGTGGGAATAACGTGGTGATCTTTCAGTGCTTACTAGACTTTAGACTTTATTGACCCCAAGGGGGTCTAACTTGATAGAAATGCATCCTGGGTTTGGTGGAATTGTCTCGTCTGCGTTGGGCCTCTGCACCTGCTACCCTCACGCCGTCTCTGGTCGTGTTTATAGTGTCATCCATTCTTGTGACCTCTGTTTCCACCCTGCATCAAGACCCTGACATGAAATGGGGGCATTATCCACTTCCTGGTCTCCTCCCACTCCTAAACCCTGTTCCTAACATCCTTCCTTCCTTCACCCCCTCCCCCCCTCCCCTAGGTCATAGTGCTGGTATGCAGTTCTATCCTTGTGAAGGAGATTAAAAGGAAAAAGCGGAATATGGTCTCCAATATTATAATCATTGGTACCCATTAATGAGCATGGTATAAAATAATTTGGACTTTTTTCTTTTTTCTTTTTTTTCTATTTTCTGGACTACTTGTTCCATGGAGCAAGTTATTAATGTAATGCAGATTTTAATTATTCTATTCAAGAAGCATGCACATAAAAAGGATCGAAACAGGTACCGCAGTGTATAATATATTTAGGTATATTTATTTGTTAAAAGTAAACTGTTGTAGATGGCCATGAGTCTGCTTTTACTTTGTTTTGGATGTTCAAGAAAAGCACCTGTGTACCCTCTACTTGAATAGCAGTCAATTCAAGTCAAGCTAATACTAGCTTACTTACATTTTAAACATCATCAAGTCCTCAATATTGATATGTATACTCTTCCATACGCACGCCTAGTCTCACATTAGACCCAAACCAAACACAAGGGTCTCTGTTCCAGAGAAATTCTCTGTTCCAGAGAATCTCTTTCACTCATTTCCATAAGCCCCAAGTGTGGCCCTCAGAACAGCAGCAGTGTCACAGCAGGTAGGGGTCATTAGGGTCTTTAGTTGTTGACCTCCATCATCATTTCTCCTCTGGCTCGGTTTGTTGGCCTGAGACTGTTCACTGCCGATGAGAAAGAGGTTCTCCTCTGAAATTCACATTAACATTTTTTTTACATTTAGTCATTTAGCAGACGCTCTTATCCAGAGTGACTTGCAGGAGGCAAGTAGGGTGAAGTTCCTTGCCCAAGGACACAACGTCATTGGGCACGGCCAGGAATTGAACCAACAACCTTCTGATTAATAGCCCGACTCCCTAACCGCTCAGCCATGTGACCCCCACAGAAATTACCAAAGGAAGTTCCAAGTGTCTAGTAGAATATCCTTTTCTAAAGCGAGTTTTTGCACTGTTGTAGGTATTCCTACTGTATCCATTGTACTACTGAGTCTGATGCATAGTCTGTTAAAAATAAATATTCACTTTTTTCTTTTTCCTTAGCCCCGACTTGCTTCATTTCTTGACTGAATATTTCAGTAAAAACACAAACACATCGTCAGTATACTGTTTATTCAGCTCAACGATGCCACTTTGGTCCTAGAAAACAAAATTACACATGGCAGCATTACCACATCAAGCCTCAAGAGATGGACAGTAAACATGCTCAGTAGTGTGGGGTACCCGAGGAAGGTTTGGAATATATTCCACATTTGACTGGATTTATCTGAGGTGGTACTAAGCTTACTGTATCCTGACAGTTTGTGTAACGGGCCTTCTACATCCTTCACATCTCTAAGTAAAATAATCTCAATCACATTTAAAGTGACATTGGCGTCTGCTGTATAGGTCAGGGGTCAACTATTCTTCACTACATCCACTTCGAGATCCTTTACCATCTGTTACACATAGAAGCTTCTTGAAATCCAGGTTGGTAGTAATTGCAAACTCAGTTTCTGCTAAACATGTCACTGCATGGGTACCGGGTACATTCTGGTGTAGGCCTATGTGTTCTTAGAATCTGTGTGTTGTTGAGTGCTGGGCACAAAGTACTCTTACCCAATCTCACCCAATAAAGAAACAACATTAGATCTTGTAGCCAGATGATGAGGTTATTGCATTCGGTTGTATGGGATCTTAGATTATAATATGATCAATATAAATGCATCCCTGCGACCAGGATGAAATTCTCCTTTTATTCTATACTAATCTTCATGTTAACAATCAGTTAACTATAGGCTATCAGGCCTAATTACAGGAGTAATTCAGTTTTTTTTCTTGAATAAAGTTTCCAAAACTGAGATTTTGTGTCCAATGTGCTTTCATGGAAATTATTTTGAATAGCCTAAATTTCGTTTCTGTGAAATCCGTTCTCTGTGTTTCAAACTCCGTTACTTGCGCAGGTGTGACCGTCTGCTCCCATTGAAGTTGTTCCCTATCACTCAACACCATAAACCAATCAACTGCTCCGGTCGATCTAAAGGGTTGGGCTTTTCATACAAAGTAATTGTCCTGTCGGAGTGTGAAATTCTATTGGAAATTGTTATCCCATTCGTAGTTTGGAGTTCAACGTGTTGCATTTCAACGTGGACCATAGACGGTAGGCTATGTCTAGATACACATTTAGGGTGTAGGATATTAGTATAGTATTAATGTAGCTTCTCATTTGTAATCGACTGGGTAGGCTAAGTATTAGGATCGACAAAGTGAAGTCTATAAAAATGTGTATTAGACTTTTCAAATGTCCATGTTGACTGGTGCTTTACAATCAGGGAAGGATACTTTCAAAACGTATTTCGTTAATACAGAATAGGCCTACATGCCCAAAAAATTATTTTGTAACGTATTCCGTTACGTTACTTAATCTGAGTAATGTATTCTGAATACTTGGATTACTTCCATATTGAATTGCATTTTATAAGAATGCGGCCATCAAATCATGTTTACTAAACTGCGTTTCCCGATAACGATGAATCTTAGTTGTTACGAGGATTCTCTGCTAGCAAATTAACGAACCATCGTTATTTCTTATGTGCGTTCCTCAAACATGCTCGTAAGGAGAACCCTAGTAAGTGTATAAGAACTACTTGAGAGTGGATGTATGAGGGCATGCTTTCGCCAACCATGGTACGTGAGTTTGCATCCCCCGTGCATGTGATGGCCATGCATTGGTTTAGCCAATAGCATTGCAGAAGGAAAGAACGAGACGCAATGACATTGGAGCATAGATGTAGTTTTGTTAATACAGTGTAGAAAACACTAGATAGAAGTTCTGGGAAATGCATGGAGTTGTCTTCATTTATTTAGAAAGTGAATAAACTCGTGAAACAGATAAGTATCGTAATGTTACATTGATTTCAACAATGTAACTGTATTCTAAATACCAACTATTTAAACTGTAACTGATACAGTTACCGTATTTCTTCGAATAAACGCCGCCCTCGAATAAACACCTGCACCAAAAATGAACGTTGTGTAATAACCGCCGCCCTCGAGTTTCTTTTAATGACAGAAATGACATGCCGTCGTCTAAATAAGATAAATGACATAAGGCCATTTAGTTTGTTTAATAAAAGAGCAAGCTATAGACCTGTTTTATAGGAAAGATAACCTTAAATGACTTATTTTGTGATCTGCTGCTATATTAAAAATAGGGCCCCACTCCCGTTGGGACGCTATTTAATAAACGACGCAGCGTTTAATACGGTACTCATCATTTTTATTCTGAATACGTAACGCAGGTACATGTATTCCGTTACTCCTCAACACTGTTCACAATGTACTTGTATAAGATGCCCAAACCAACTGTAATCGCGCTTCAGCATCTATGATCGTCTGTGTAGTTTCATTCCAGTCAACAAAGCATTAAATGAAATGCCTTCATAAGAACCGTAAAGTAACAGCCTTAACATTGTGCTATTTGTTGTTGTTCCATATCGCAGGCTGAAACCTAGTGCGAAGAGTCCGTCTACCCGTCTGTTGTTTTTTGTTGTTGTAAATCTAGCATTAAATTGACATCATGGCTCTGGATCTGTGCGGACAGCTGTGCAAGGTTATTCTCATCATCCTCAACATCGGTGTGGCCGTAAGTAGGCTACACATGTTGTTTCTCCTGGGCTCCATGGCCCAGAGTTTGCCCACACACACACACACACACACACACCACACACACACCACACACACACACACACACACACACACACACACACACACACACACACACACACACACACACACAGAGGGTTCACAATCACTCTGTGGGATTTTTGATTCTTCTCTGCTGCCATTTAGTATTCTGAAAAGGAAGTCCTATTCAACATTGTCAGGTTTCGTCAACAATACCACCCAAACGTTGCAGTCTCTAAATACATTGAGAATAGTATTTTACATCTTGACTCAACACCTAACACTGCATCTCCCCGGTTTTTGCTAAAGACTTTAAAGGAGGTTTTGCTCTCTAGGATGTCAGTATGTCTCATTGTATTTTTTGTCATATTTGTATTTTTTGTATTTTTATATTGTAAATTAGGCAACTTATATTTTATTGTATATTTTATTTTAAATATAATTCCACTTTAGTATAGATAGTATAGTTATATAGTATAGATATTTAGCATAGACAGTCCACATATTTAAATTTAAGGATACTATATGTTTATTGTATGCACCTTCCTGCCAAAGCAAATTCCTTGACTGTGCAAACTTTCATGGCCAATAAATCCCTTTCTGATTCTGATTCTGATTATAAACACTGTTGTCCTTCTCAAGCCTCTATGTAAAATGGCATTCCTAACGCTTCACACAACATCTGAAGCCGGGGTCAACTGTCCATGTATAAAGCCATTTGCCAGCATTGAGCAACAGATTATACATCTTGACACACGCATTATCAAACACATGATAACTGACATAGAATAATAATGGATTCACAAGCTTACGCAAGCTTATGCACAGACTTGAGTTTCATTTCCCTGCGGTGCAGCTGATTGGCGTTGCCATGCTGGGCCTGGGTCTGTGGCTGCGGTTTGGCGCCGGCACACAAGGCCTCTTCAACGTCAACTTCAACACACAGCAGTTTGTCATCGGTGAGTTACTGTGACTGCAGTCTTATCAGAAGGGGACATCACATGCAGCAAAGAGAAAACTTGAAGTTTAATATATTTTGACTGTGAAACTATCTGGTCTATCTCTCTTTCTCCCTCTCTCTCTGTGTTTTTGTGTCTCTTTCCATCTCTCTCCCCCTATCCCTCCCCCCTCTCTCTCTGTCTCTCTCTCAGGCGTGATTGTGCTGATCGTCCTGGGTGCAGTGATACTGGTGGTGGCCGTGTTCGGAGTCTACAGCGCCTGCAGCGAGAGCAGAGGCGCCCTGACAGTGGTGAGACCAGAGCAGCAGCTTCACGCGGCCACGCAGACGATTTGCCCCAAAAAACACATGAGTTCTGCGGGCGTAGTTTTCTTTCTTTTCACCTACTAGCTAGTCATTACTGTAAACATGGAGGTCTTAGAGAGGAGAGATTCATGGATGTTTGTGTGTGTGTCTAGTGATGAAGTCTCTTTTGTAGTAAAGTCAGTTGCCAGTACAAGTTTAAGACAAAACCAAGTATTTATTACAGATCTGTAAGGTGCAGGTGTCTGATACACTCAAGTTGAGCATGACAGGACTGGACAAAGCTCATAGGTTTACTTCAAAACAGTATAAAAGTAATCATTAGTTGTAATCTTGGAATTATTTTTAATTGATCAGTGGTTAATGACAGACCTCTTCACCACACAGAGAAAAGCATGTATGTCCATGTGAAACATTGGAGTGGTCTGGCGACCCGTGAGTGTCCATGGCTCTCTGTCACAATACTGAAGTTCTCTCTATCCCCCTTTCCCAGTTTCCCATCTTTCTGTCCATGCTATGTTTGTCAGTGATTGCAGCAGGAGTGATCGCCTTCACAAGGAGTGAGAAGGTGAGTGGGAGGGAGAGGGAGGGAGTGGAGGGAGGGAGGAGGGTAGGAGACAGTGAGGGCCTGTTGAGCAAACAGCCCAACATGGATGCAGAACACAATCCTTTGTTGTCTATTGCAGCGCTGGTGCTTTAAACACAACTCGCAACCAAAGCTTTTGTTTGTTCAGGTCTTTCATGGGATGGAATCAAGCCATGCTTTTGTATTGATGACCATTTCCACATCAATGGCTTGGTCTACCTTCTGAAGAGCGTTGCTATGTGTGTAACGATACTTCTTTGTACCAGGAAGGGGAGCAGATGGCCATGTTCTACGCGACGGTGTATGCAAAGTATTTGAATACGGGTGACCCTAGCATGACGGTCACTCTGACCCTGATGCAGAACTGGGTAAACAAACATCCCGTCACATACATACAAAAATTATTTCTTTCACTTCCAAACCTACTCTTCACAGCAACATTTGAATAATGTATACATTTTCACCTGTACAGTCTGTGAATGGCATCTAGAATGCAATAGAACTATATGCAGTTTTGGCATATTCAAGAGTTGGAAAACTCAGTAACATATGCTGTCTGTCTGTCCCTCTCCATCACGTCATAGTTCGAGTGCTGTGGATTGGTGGGAGCCCTGGACATTTTGGTCAAAAAGACATGCCCCGAACACAGCTTCACCGAATTCTTCACAATGCCTGTGAGTATGAATGTAATGCACTGTAGAAAATGTCATTGAATGTTGGGTCTCCAATTCAAATGACTCATTCGTGGTGGCAGTTGTTGCACTCGCTCTGGAAGGAGACACTGGGGACAGTGAGACGTTCTCCTGTTGTCCCCGACCCTGTTACATCCGCACTTTGAAATCAAGTGTGGACTATGCCATCATTTGAACAGGCTTTCTGGACATGCTGTTGTATCTGCTAAACATGCTGTACATCTGCTGGGTGAAAAAATTGTTTTCAGCTTCTGGACCAATAAACCTAACAGATTCCCTCCCCCCTCCCCCAGGCCTGTCCCCCAGCCATCGTCAACCTGTTTAAGGACATTGCTCCATTGGTTTTGTGCCTGTTCCTGGGTACAGCTGCTCTGATGGTAAGAATCCAACCACACACACAGTACTCCTGGTATAGGCATGCCCCATTTAGACAGCTCCCAACTCCCCAAGGAGATCAAGCGCTCCCAAACACCCTCTCCCTCCTACATGATCCTGTCTACCTCCACCAACCTCCCCTCCACCCCCCACCCATACCAAGACCCTGGCTGTGTCTACTACCGCGCACTCAACGAAGTACACTGCAATGTAGTGCACTGCAATGTAGTGCACTTACATTTGCAGTGCACTCAGTTGCTGAATAGCGCTGTCTAAACTGGAACACTTTACTTACCCACTTAGCGGGAAGTGACGCACGCAAATCTGCTCGCGACACCCGAGAAACTAAACCCGCGAAACAAACCCGCTTGTATTTCTGTCACTGGACTCCTCCTCTTCCGCTACGTAGCCAAGATGGCGCCCGTTTAGGGCGAGTAGTGTCCATCGTCGGACACTTCATTTTTGGACCGTTTGCAGTGCATCATCCGGGTACTTTCAGTGCACTGAATTATTTTGGTTTTTCAGCGTAAGCGCCCTAAGCACTGAAAGTAAGTGCTCGAAGTGCACAAGTGCGCGGTAGTAGACACAGCCCCTGTGGTGTTCCCCCCCTCTGACACTGGGCATAGCGTCTGCTGATGTCTAGGTGTGCTGCTAAGCAGGAACTCACACGCTTCCTGCTTGTCTTTTTCTCCAGTCTGAATTAAAGGACTGGAGGTGAACTGTGGGAATAACGTGATGATCTTTCAGTGCTTACTAGACTTTATTGACCCCAAGGGGAAATACCAACTTGATAGAAATGCATCCTGGGTTTGGTGGAATTTTCTCGTCTGCGTTGTGCACCTGCTACCCTCACGCCGTCTCTGGTCGTGTTTATAGTGGCATCCATTTTTGTGACCTGTTTCCACCCTGCATCAAGACCCTGACATGAAATAAGGCATTATCCACTAACATCCTAACATCCTTCCTTCCGTCACCCATGGTCTCCTTTCCTAGGTCATAGTGCTGGCATGCAGTTTTATCCTTTTGAAGGAGATTAAAAGGACTGAAAGCAGAATATGGTCTCCGATATTTTAATGATATGAAGTAATTCTGACTTGTTTTCTTTATTTCATTTCTGGACTACTTGTTCAATGGACCCAGTTATTAATGTAATGCAGATGTTGATGTTGCTTTTCAGTTAGCATGCACAAAGGGATCCAAACAAGTACTGTCGTGTATAATATAGTTTGGTATATTTCTTTGTTACAAGTGAACTTTTACAGATGGCCATGAGTCTGCTTTTTCCTTGTTTTGGATGTTCAACAAAAGCACCTGTGTACCCTCTACTTGAATAGCAGTCAATTCAAGTCAAGCTAATACTAGCTTACTTACATTTTAAACATCATAAGTCCTCAATATTGATATGTATACACTTCCATACGCACGCCTAGTCTCAGATTAGACCCAAACCAAACACAAGGCCCTCTGTTCCAGAGAATCTCTTTCCCTCATTCCCATAATGACCCCGGCCATGCGCTGGGCCAGCTGTCTCTTAAGTGAGCGTTTGACTAAATAAACACTTGATGTCAAGGGCCTCTGGAGCCCCAAGTGTGGCCCTCAGAACAGCAGCAGTGTCACAGCAGGTAGGGGTCAGTAGGGTCTTTAGTTGTTGACCTCCATCATCATTTCCCCTCTGGCTCGATTTGTTGGCCTGAGACTGTTCACTGCCGATGAGAAAGAGGTTCTACTCTGAAATGACCAAAGGAAGTTTGTGTCTATATAGAATGTCATGTTCTAAAGCTTGTTTTTGCACTGTTGTAGGTATTTCTACTGTATGCATTGTGCTACTGAGTCTGATGCATAGTCTGTAAAAAATAAATATTCACTTTTTCCTTATCCCCGTCTTGCTTCATTTCTTGACTGAATATTTCAGTAAAAAAACAAACACATCGTCAGTATACTGTTTATTCAGCTCAACGATGCAGATTTGGTCCTAGAAAACAAAATTACACACGGCAGCATTACCAAATCAAGCCTTAAGAGATGGACAGTAAACATGCTCAGTAGTGTTCCACATAGAAGCTTCTTGAAATCCAGGTTTCAGAGAGGCCTCAGAATGAATCAGTCAGAGTAATAACCATACAAGTCAGGTGGTCACATGGTTTCTTCCACTCAGTATTTGCTTATCAATAAATGGCGTTAAATTCCAGTATCAGTTGCAACGGCACCTAAAAGAATCCATGTTCCACATACCTGACAGTGATGCAGCCCACAGAGCAGTCCCTGTCTGTTGGGGAACACACCTCGGTCGCGCACAGGAAGTGCACCTGGGGCAGAGAGAGACCGTTATATCACACTGCATATACCCAGTGGCCATCCTATAGGGTTGACACTAGACTGGTCCTCCCATGGGGTCTGCACTAGACTGGTCCTCCCATGGGGTCTACACTAGACTGGTCCTCCCATGGGGTCTACACTAGACTGTTCCTCCCATGGGGTCTGCACTAGACTGGTCCTCCCATGGGGTCTACACTAGACTGGTCCTCCCATGGGGTCTGCACTAGACTGGTCCTCCCATGGGGTCTACACTAGACTGGTCCTCCCATGGGGTCTACACTAGACTGTTCCTCCCATGGGGTCTGCACTAGACTGGTCCTCCCATGGGGTCTACACTAGACTGGTCCTCCCATGGGGTCTACACTAGACTGTTCCTCCCATGGGGTCTGCACTAGACTGTTCCTCCCATGGGGTCTACACTAGACTGGTCCTCCCATGGGGTCTACACTAGACTGTTCCTCCCATGGGGTCTGCACTAGACTGGTCCTCCCATGTGGAGATGCTGCTGGGATTTAACTAGTCTTTTCACCTCTGGGTTCTCTGGGTGGGGGGTAGTACTTCCTGTCTGGAGGGGGAGGGGTCTCTGTGTGGACAGGGCCTGGAAGGCGGTGACTGTGAGCCTCCGGGTGTTGCTTGTGGGAGGGGCTGGGAGTGCTCCGTCTCCGGGACAGCTAAACAAGGGACACACACAATAAAGAAACAGTATAGTTATGTTTAGTACACTGCCCTGTACAGCCTACAGTACTCTTAAATGTCAAACGGTTGTCAGTTCAACAGTGCCTCATCCCTCGAGGTTGTACCCGATCTACCACGACTGGAAAGGACGAAAACGTCTGCTCCGCCACACAGCTATCACCCTTCCAACCACGTCAGATCAAGCATTTCCTCTCAAGTCAAGACCCCAAGCTAAATCTGGGTTGTGGTAGGATCACCCACCCTTCGTAGACGAGCATCCAGCCGGTGTGAGGAGAGTGTGCGTAGGCCAGGCAGTAGTGGACGAGCAGCACAGAGCCGGGCTCGGGGGGGTTCAGCAGGACCAGCTCCAGGTACAGGGGACGGCCCAGGAGCAGAGCCAGGGGCAGGTGGGGCTCTGGGAGGAAGCGGTCATACTGCTCATCTGTAGGGAAGGGAAGTTGGGTAGAGTACAGTGGGGTAGGCTAGAGGTAGCCTGGTCCTAACCAGACTCTCGTACATATTTCATTTGTACAGAGGGTCTGGCTCCGCTCCATTGCCAAACGTTGACTTCCTTGTAGGCGGGTACTCTGTTGAAGTTTAAAACTATTGGATCTGCCCAGAGCCACTCTGATCTGCCATAACCAATAGCTAGCGTTCGCCTTAGCCAACTCCTGCACCACTACTGTAACGGAGCTCGCTGCCGTAGCTGGAAAATCTAACTTTTCACGAACCCCGTGGGGAGAAGGGCCACAACATCATTGACACCAAGAAAACTCAGCAACACTTGTTCTTGCTCCGGCTTTAGTTTCTGGATATTCGGCAGTGTTGCCACAACGGACCGAATGGCTTCGCTCGCATCTTTCTCCGCCGCCATTACGGAACTAGGCTACAACACAAACTAGCGCACGACATCAACGTTATCGTTCTCAGCCACTCCCTCTGTTCGCTGTTTGGGCCAAATAGAAAATCTATTTCCAAGATCTGAAATGCGTACCGAAGATCCAGACCCAGTACAGAAGCGAAATCAAAATTGAACGGAAGTACGTAGGTGGGCAGAGCCAGGCTAGGATAGAGGATCCAGGACCCAGCTTACCCAGTCTGTCCAACCAGCCATCGCAAAGAGCTTTGAGATGAACACCAAAGACTTGGTACCTGTGGCGATGCGCAGCTGGACAGCCATGGAGCTAAAACCAGCCCTGCCCGGAGTCTGGACTGGAGGAGGCGGGAGACGGGCTCATCCTCCTGATGGTAATCTTCCCTGGCAACCCAGGAGACCCCATACACTCCACCATCAGTCTGGAACACACACAAACACACAGTTCTGGTGGGGGATCCCTGTGGACCGGAGCGCAGGAGGAAGGATCGTTGCTGCACCTGACAGGAGCTTCCTGGTGTGTGCCGCCGGCCTCAGTAGGCGGAGCCTGGAAACCTCTGACCTCCAACAGGTGGACAACCGTCTGCCCTGCCTCCTAACCGACAGCAGCAGGTGAAGGAGAGGAAACATTTTCATTTACCATCAGATTAGCATGAATATATTAGCTTTGTGTGTGGAAAATCCACCATGCAAGTATCCAATTACTTACAATAGTCATGCAATGAATAATTATAACTGTAGGCCCAATTAAATACAGTGAACAACTAGAAACATCGATCATAGGATGAGGCAGCCATTTATACAAGCAGCGTGTTAGTGATGTTGCTATTAAGGTGAAATTGCTTAGCTAAGTTAGCAAGCTAGGTTTGGTAGCTTAGGCAACGTTGCAGTGTCGTTGAAATGGCTTAAGGCATTAGGTTTCGAAGCTAGCTCACTTGGTAAACGTCTTACATATTTCTGGACTCCACAGCCGTGGAGGGGTACGGTGTAGACGTCGGAGAAGGAGGAGTCAGTGTGCGTCACCCGCTGGGGGGTGCACGACGCGTCACTGGCCTTCAGGGACAGGGGAGGGGTCACAGTGGACTCCACCAGGGTACTAGGCACCACAAAGACAAAGTAACTTCCTGCTGTGCACCCTGAGGGTTTGGAGACACACACACACACACGGTTGACATTTCTTCCAGATACAAAGCTGAGGCCTGAGCAGGGAAGCTTTAGTTCCTCTGAACTCTCCCCTCCTACCTCTGGAGTTACCACCACATGTCCAGCTGCATCTCCCCACACCACATCAATACTGAACCCACCAAGGCCTGTATTCACCAAGCAACACTGAGCTGTATTGCTGTACCTCATGAAAAAAGTAGACCCCCCCCAACCACTTTGTGACTATGAATCGTTACATCACGTTATGCCATTGATCGGTGGTTAAGAGCCTCACCTTTGACAGTGTAAGACTCTACAGGGCCACTGCAGATGGAGCCAAGGCCACAGGGAATCTGTGTGTCAGACACAGAACTGAAATCTGAACAGAAAACAAGATGGAGAATGAGGAAAAACATGAAATTCTTCAGAACACATGTTTGTTTATCGTTCGCTTTGTGTCACCACGGCTCACCCGTCTTTCCAGTACCCTTCTTATTGCCTCGGAACTTTGGGTGAAGATTAGCAGGCTGCTGTTGAGGGCTGGGCTGAGGATACAACATGCCTTTAAGGCTCGGGCCTGAGGGAGGGGTGACCGGATGGTCAAGATCCAGGGGGGGTTTAGAGAGTTCCAGCACTGGCATCGGTATACTGCCCGGGTCCTGGTCGGGTGTAGGTTCTCTGGGCTGGTAGTACTGGTGGTAGTAGTAGTAGTAGTATGGGTACAGAGGATGATCAGGTGGGATGTCAGGAGCTAATGGAGATGGCGCAACCCTTGAAGGGATATGAGATTCACCGGACGCCATTTTGGATTTATAGTGGGATCGTGGGGAGACTGAATGGTGACGGGGTGCCATGGTAACAGTAGGGACGGGGGTCTGAGATGGAGTTGTCCCCAGTGTTGTAGATGGAGGAGGGAGAATGTCATCAGGTAGGGGTGTCCTGTAAGGATTACCGCCATGGTAGTAGTGATGGTAGTAGTAGGGGTGATAGATGTAAGGGTAGGGGTAGGGTGGAGGCAGGGGGTCAGGTGAGGGAGCAGGGGGGGGTGTCGCAGGGTTCGGGTCCTCCTGGGGGGGGTTCCTTGTAGCTGATTTGGAGCGACGGGAATTAAGGTAGTTGGGAGGAGGAGGGGGGTGATATAGAGGGACAAGGGGTTGGGATGGAGAGGGGAGAGGAGAGGTTCCAGTTAGGATTTGGGGAGGATCAGAGGAGGGGGGAAAGGCGGGGATTGGACCGGCTAGAGGATCAGGCGGTTGCCACGGCAACCATCTGAGGCGGCCTCCCGGGCGCGACTCATAGTCCGCATCTGCAGAGGCGGATTCCTCGATCTGTTTGCCCTTGGGGCTGGGCCAAGGCACGTTGGGGTAGAAGATGCTCATGGTCCGAGAGGTAGGTGGGCTGGAGATGGGGGCAGGCGGGTCGACCCACACTGCTCCTTTACTGGGGTAGGTCTGTTTTCCAGTTCCGGGTTCTTCAAAAGGGTCTGGCTCTGGGAATGGGACAGGGATTTTGAGGTGATGGTAAAAGTGATAGTAAGGGTGAAGCTCCATGTCGGAGGCCTGGAGGGGAGCGGACTGGGGATGAACTGGTGCGAAGGAGTGCAGGATGGAGGTGGATGTCTGTGTGGTGTGGGCCTCAGGGTAGGAGTCTCGACTAGGGGTAGGAGGAGAAATGGTGGGCGGCTTAAACGCAGGTTCTGACCCAGCTGGACCCACGGTGGGTCTAGGGTGCAGGAGTGGGTCGTTGGTGGGGTAGGGGGCCCAGTAGATCTCACCGAGGGGCCTTTGATGTTGACTGTAGTATTGATAGATGTGGGGGTAGGGACGAGGGTGGATGGCATCAGAGTTGTGGACTGAGAACCTGGCAGAAGTGGGAGGACTTCCAGAGGTGGGGGGCCGGGGAGGAGTGCTGGAGGTGTGGGTGTAGAAAGGTTGGGCCTTGGCTACCGATGTCTCTGAGGACGGGTTGGACGGCACCATGTTTGGGTGTTGGTGAACCGGGATGGCAGGTGCCTCGTCTGGGAGACCAGCAGGACAGACCAGGCTGACCACCTCCTCTCCGATCCGAAGGGCCAGGGTGTGCTGGCCGTCCTCGATTAGGACACCACAGGCGGTGTAGCTAGCAGACACTAACATCTCTCCTCCATACTGTCTGTTGAGACTGTAGTCGCACTGCCAGGCCAGAGGCAGCAGAGGGAGCCATTCCCCTCTCACTGCAGGGGAACATGACAACACGCTGACTGAAGGAGAGAACACCAAGCTGACACACCCAACAGTTGAAATGCGCAAACTGCCTGGTCAGACCCATATACGGATCAATATTGGTACGCTACACTGTGAATAAACGGTCCTACCCTTGACTTGTAGCTCGGCTGTAGCCCCCTGTCCAGGGAGGGTAAAGGTCAACCCACTAGAGGCGCAGCAGACCGAGGACTTGAGGAACTGGACCACATGGGCCAGGGTGGGAGACGGCCGGGTGCGGGGCTGAGTTTGGGTCTCTGAGACCGGGCAGGACATCTCCACTGGGAGGCCCCTCCAGATAAGGGGAAGAACATGCCTCCCATTCTGTTCACAGCACATATACTGTTCATTAAAGGATGGGAAAACAGTGGTTATGTAGGAGGGGGGGAAACATGGGATTGGGGAACAACAACCTTTTTTTGGACGTGGCAGGCGTTGTATGGCACTTCAAAGCTTAGGTCCCTCCCGTTGGTCTTCACCGAGTAACCACACTGAGGAGGCAGCCGGGAGAGAGGTAAGCCTGGTCTGTTGGCTGAACGAGAGAATGAAAGCAAGCGAGCCAGAGAGAAGGGGGGTGGGGGAGAGAAGGGGGTGGAGGAGGGAGAGGACGAGAGGTGGTGGGATGGCGAGATTCAAAGATGGCGGAGCAAGAGAGAGGAGAAGAAACTATGAGTGAAATATACCGGAGGTCATGTGGAGTGAGACTTTTGATCACCATCAAAGAATCACACACATGATAGTAACAGTCTCTACGCTGGCTAACAGGCCAGCAGCTTATTCTCTTCCTCTCACCTCTATCTACCATGATTGAGGCTCTGCCGCCTCTGACTGTCAGGGTCATGGAATCCTCTCCACACTCCACCACAGGTGGCTCCAGCCCTAGCTCTCTCTTCTCTGGGTCGCTTGCCTGTCTTGTTCGCACCCGGACTTCATGGTTACCTTAATAAAGACAACAACAAAAATAGACTTTAAAAAGGTCATTTGAATGTATACACCAAGTGTTTATTCATTTAACTAACTCACTTGGCAATTTAGAAATGGTGTTAGGTTCTCAAAACGAATTTAGAAATGGCGTTAGGCTCTCACTACCGAGGGAGAATACGGCAGTTTAAAGGCTTAATTGGCTTTCGTGTATTTTAATGTGTTGTGATGTTTTATTTGGCATTTGCTGCTCTGGGTTTTGTCTGTCAGGGACAACAGATTGAACTGAAAACTTGTGCTATTAACTTTTAATTGTGCAATGTCCCTGCAAAAAATAAACAATAGCCTAGAATAACTATATTTAATACAGCCAGACCAAGTAGCCTAAAGATGCAGTCTGACTGAAAGTAGGCTATTATTTATGTTCGTGCCAAGGTGTCTCGGCAAATCTATCTCGATGAAAATGCACAATGTTTCCACTATTACGATTCACTTCTGAATTGCTAAGAAATTAAACATACTCCTCTTACCTTGATTGTCGCGGTTGAACGGTTGGTCACCAAAGGATGTCATTGTTGGCGAGTTTTGATTGTACTTTCTGGAGCGATGACTAATTACGTTAGCCACGTGTGGGCCGTTTGGACCGTCTCCGGGGATCGGAATTGACCAGGCCTCTTGGAACCGTCTTCTTGGTGGTTTCATCTTGTGAATCCCTGTATTAATTGTTTTCGTTTTGTCCAATGTGTTGATTTGTTTCATACGAGAGTCCTCATCCGATCCGTTATAACGGGTAACCTTTTCAATGTTTGAATGCGGGTTATGTTGTGCGGATTGAAAATGATCTGGTGTACTCCCACTAAGCGTTACAGTAAGAATGTGAAAGAGAAGGATACCTTGAGCGTATCTCATTGTCAGATTCAGTTTCATCTCGTGTATCAATACACTGGGACGAGATCATGGGAAGCAGTAGTATTTTGTACACTTTGTTAGGTTACCTCAGGAAACACCTGGCACTCATCTTCAATTAGTAGACTAATTGGTAAGTTAATTGTCTACCTTAAATGTTTTGGTGAAATCTCACTGTGCACATTTGGACATCACATAGGTCAATAGGCCTACATGGTGTACGTCCAGGGTTTACAGTTTTTTACAGTCGCTAGGACGCATTTCTCAATACTTAAGTCACCTTTTCCAAACTCTTAACGCAGTTCTCCTAACGAACACTCAGCTTGGCACAGCAGTTAATTTCACATTCAAAATGCACTAGCAAATCACTTCATACATGTCTCAAATCAACTTATTCCTCCATAACACTGGCAAAGGTTGACAGCCAACAAACATACTTTGTCACCCACAAAAAAATTACCTAAAAATCACTAAAAACAGTTAGCATTATACAATGTTTTCTTATGTAAAATAAGGACACCTCTCTACTGTTTACAATTCGCTGCAATATATGTTACTGGAATGAATCAGACATGATGCAATATGCTTCAATATGTTGTATATCTTTCTTTTTTTTCACTAATTCCAGAATCCAGAATTTGTATACGCACCGTCCACTGATACAGATACAAAAGGAATGCTATTCTTCTGCATTTGGCCACAGGTTCTTATCCACATCACATCTTATGTCATCTAGGGCAATACACCTAGGAATTCCTATAAGATTCTTTAAAGAATCTTCTGGCATGCCTGATACATCCCTGGCAATGTCCAGGCATCCAGCATTCATTGCGTCCAAGAGGGACATTTGATCATGTGGATGGTGGTCATACAGTAAACCTTCCACCTCCATGAGGAAAATAATTATTCTAGGGGGTTGAGAAATGGAGAGTAAGGTGGGAAGAAAAGGGACACCATTCTGGGATGGGCTGCAAACCACTCAAAGACTGCACGGGAGTGGTGAAATGCCACTTTGTCCCATACAAATGTTGCCTGATTTCTTCTCTCTGTATCCCTTTCCTCACCTAACACAACCCTTCCGTAGAGATCATTTTATGGGATTTAATTATTTGATTCTAAATATATTTCATTACAATATCACTGTAGAAATGTAGCAAATTTCTGTCTTTTTCAGTTTTGTATTATGTTATTATTTTGAACTGAAGTTTAACAGTTTTGAAAACAGTATGTAAGCATGTGCAAAATTGGCCTGTTGGTACATAGAGTTTTGGCAGTTGTTGTGTCGAAGTGAGAAAAGAATGAATGTCATTTGAAAGATGTAACGCTAGTCATTGAATGCATTTTGTGCCAAAGCAATGATAAATGATCCACAGTTTAGCCCACATATGCTTCTGTTGTGCTCACTGTATGAAGTGTTTTGAAAACATGACTTAAGTATTGAGAAATGCGTCCTAGCGACTGTAAAAAACTGTAATAGCGTTTTGATAGATGACGAATGGCCCGTTCTTACCTGATTACCTTGTCTAGTTAAGATAATTTAACTGATAAGTTATTAGAGATACGTAAAAGTTTAAACTACAATACACACTGCATAGCCTACTAGCATACAGATTAAAGTTGACAATAAATATGTGGTACAAAATGTATACCTTTAGTAGCCCCCACTTCCAATAGCATAGAAACAGAGACACATAATAAACATGTATTACGCTCTCATTTAAATGTACATTTAAATTAGATTTAAAATGCCTATAGGCCTAGCCTACTCTTTTTTTCTGCTCGGTTCCCTGATGCCGTAGGTATACAATCCTCCCCGATCCTACAACATTAGATGATCTTGGCCTCTGATCTGACATCATATAGCCTACTCTTTACTATTTTATCTAGATGTGCGAATGTAATTGATTGCTGGAGATCTAATGACACTTATCGTCGTAAAGGTTTTTGAATACAAGCCCACTATTTAATTATTCTCGACTGATTAATTCTGGGATTCAAGATGCTCAGAGGACTGGTGAACGAACAACACCTGTAGACACTCATCAGGTCCTTATTGCAAGAATGTCAACAGAAGCCTGCCATTCAGGATTAGAATTCAGTTTAAATGTTGTTGTGTTCAACTGACACAGACATCAGTAGAGTAAGGGAACCATTTATCGACCATTCAAATTATCCAACTTTCTAGACACCATTATCGGTCAAGACCGTTTCTTCCGTTAATTTGTAAAAAAAGATTTGATGCAGCAACAAAGTAAAGTAACTCTGCGACATGTACCTTATGTTGCACATATTAGGGCTCTCAAGTCTCACGCATCTGACGTGAGACTCACGCATTTCAACCAGTTCACACACGCTGTCACGCAACACATTGTATTTCTCACTCCGAGAAGTAGGCCTAAGGGATAGCTTGTCCCGCTATGGATGAGGCGCAGGCATACAAGGTAAGTTTTCTGCCAAGTTGATAGCTGTCCCGAGTTATACAGAGTTAAATTCCACGTACCAGCCAGGATTTTAGGACCCAAACCTTGGCATAAAGTAATGTCATAAAACCACATGTCCCATGATTAATTAAAATGCATTAACCTCAGAAGACCTATCTCTGATCTGGAGTATATCTCCAGGTCAAACAAGTCCATCTTCTCTTCTGAAGTCAACAACACAAAGACCAGAGTTGACCTCTGTGTAGATGAGAGCTTCTCACTGAGCCAAGGTAATATTGGATTTATTTCACGAGAGAATGGTCTTTCAGTTCATTCAGACATTGCAACAGGTTGATGCAAGAGGGATTTCTCTTTGTCGCCTTCTTGGTACTGGACTGCTCTCTCATAGTCATGTGAGACGTTCTTTGTCAGTAGACCCCGCAAGCAAGTCTGGTTGGTCTACGTTTCTTTGAAGAATAAATGAATTACATCAATCAATTTGTGCTTCTCTTGCTTCAACAAATTTCGCTGTGGAAAAGGGAATGAAAAAAAGTCGATGTGCCCAGTCCAGAATTAATTTCTGTAGAGAGAATGTTTTGCTGATGCCAACAATTCCCTTGGTCAGAACTCTTCTGAAAAGTTTGTTTTGTTCAAGTGGGGGTATCTCTGGTCCTATACTTGTCCTGAATCTTCCCTCCATCTGTCTAATTTCATGTTGGTCATTGACCTCTCCCCCTCCAGCCACTGTCAATTATATTTGTAGATATTTCGGTATATTGAGAGAAAAATATTGAGAGTGATTAGTCTATAAATCCAAAGTATAGGAATGTTATAGTTGAGTAACTAAGTACTTGACATTAAAAGGTGTAGAGCCGGATTAGATGCTATGATGTTAAATATGGGGTCAGGAAGGGTGCTTTATTATCCTGTTATTATGCAAGTCTAGTGATACTGACAGTTACCGCCTCATGCATGGTCAGCAGCTACAGTGCAATATCCTGCCTGAGTTTGACTGTTTTCCACTAGAGAGCAGCGTTGTATCAAGTCTCAGCCCAAGCCACTCCTACAGTGAAGGTGAAGTTGTTGATCTACAATTCTTCTCTCTACCAGGGCTGAAATGTGATCTTACAACGTGGGGTTCATGTGGGGCTTTAGGCCCTCTGTGGGCTGTCCACATCCATCCACAGGGCCCTCCATCACATTCTGTGGTGCACTACCTACGCAGTAGCCTAACTATAATTCCAGTTTCTCAATAAAGGTGAGAGAATTTAGATCCCTAGAAATATACAGATATATTTATACTGTATGCAGACGTTCTATTCTAAATGTGTGGCTAGATAGGCAGGTACAATTCCTGAATGTCTCAACCCAACTCTTTAGCACTCTTCATAGTAGAAAGAACCGGGGGGGGAGGGGGGGGGGAGGCGGTTGCAGCTAATGGGCGCGGCAGAGTGATGACTCACATTTGGAGTTGCCTAGTTACAGTGCAGAGTTGTTTTCTTTCCAATGTTTAGTTTCAGGAGTAAATTCAGCCTGCCTGGGTTTCATTCAGAGAAAACAGCCAGGGGGAGGGGCCCCGTACGTTAGTGGGCGGGTGGGGTGGTGGCCTGGACAGGGAAGGGCTCAAACTGTTTCTAGAGGAAGAGATCATGTGAGAGCTAAAAGAAGCAAAAATGCGAGGTAAAAAAAAAGAGTGACTCAGACTGGGAAGTAGTAAGTGAGGGGAAATGACAAGAAAAGAACTCTGACCGGTCACCATGGAAACGGGCTGAACTTGTACACGATACGTTCTCTTTTGTTGAATCCAAACAGTGGTTGGAAAGCCACAACAAGAAAGACACAGGCACACACGGTTAGTCACCCCCAGAGTCTCATGGATACAGACGCACATTTTCACTTACAATAGTCCTTCTGGTTGAACTGAAAACTACCTTAGAATAGCCTTTTCACAACGTGATGTTATAATCACATCTAGTGGAAACACATCTGGCAGCTGCCATATCTGCAGCTACTTTCAACATCGTAGGCCCAGGCAAGTTAGTAGGCAGTCCGTCTGACACAAGCTTCATTAAACCAGACAGGCAAGGAACGACATTGCCATGGTAACACATCTACTAGACGAATCACATATTTGTTCCTTTCATCATTTGGAGTTTCTATGTAGCTGCCAACACCAGAATGAAAAACAACTTCTTTTAGAAAACTGTGTTGGACGTCCCCTGTCGGAGAGAGTATTAAGAGAACTCTTAAACGGACTATTGAACTGTTAGTGTAGATGTTTGTGTTCTAGGCATTTAGTGAGCAAACTGTGGAGTATTAAATGATCATGTGAACATCTGAGAACTAAGCATAAATGATTTCATGTGAAGCCACTGTTAAATAATTCTAAGGAAATGTACATGATGACATCTACAATACAGCACCACTTGGCCCATGACTATTTTCCCTGTCAAATACTGGGACGGTTCGATTCACTTCACTCGCTGCAGTTGAGCCAACAGATTCAGCGAGAGCCAACTGGGAGACAAACATACGTCAGGGATATTAAAATGTTCTCATGTGATTTATCTCTGTTACAGACCCAGGTTTGGTTCACATACAGTGTCTTTGGTCCTGCTCAGGTAACCTTGGGGCACCCATCTGCAGTGGCAATCAAATTCAGAACAGAATGATGGAGTGATTCAAACGAGCAGCTACTCAAATGGCAGTGACATTAAAGTCAAATCCAGATATGGTCATTTGCCATTCTACAGCTATCTATGTTATTAGGCTATATTGTTTAATGGAAATATTGTATTGAATATATTGTATATATGTTGTTTATATTTTGGATTTTGATCAATACTTGACATTCATACAATTGGATGTTGAATACATAAATAAGTGCATAAAGTGACACTTTCATTTGGTAATTGTAACAATCCCTGTTCTCTCTCTTTTTCTACTATGCTATCAGTTACTTGTGGTCTGGCTTGCCTTCCTCACACACTGATGTGTGTGTGTGTGTGTGTGTGTGTTGTGTGTGTGTGTGTGTGTGTGTGTGTGTGCGTGCGCGTGCGTGTGTGTGTGTGTGTGCAGTGTGCGCGTGTGCACACGTGTATACTTAAACCTGTGCATGTTGTAGGTGTGTGTGTGATGCAATCACTGTGACATACCTGGGACTGAAACCGACAAAGTGGTTCCAAGTGGGAGTGGCAGGAGGTTTACAATCAGTCCACTGTGGGTATGTTGTTACACACAAACTATGTGATGACATGTTCCCCCTTCCACCCCACCCCTTGCTTGGAACCACCCAGTAAATCCCATAATGAAGTCTGGATTATTTGGAACATCTAGGATTCAGACATGTCAGACACAGAAGGAGACAGAATAAGCCAGTCAACCACAGAGGCAGACAGTCCTTAGCCACGTTAGCATCATGACCAGTTAGCCACGTTAGCATCATGACCAGTTAGCCACGTTGGCATCATGACCAGTTAGCCACGTTAGCATCATGACCAGTTAGCCACGTTAGCATCATGACCAGTTAGCCACGTTAGCATAGTGACCAGTTAGCCATGTTAGCATTGTTACCAGTTAGCCACGTTAGCATCGTGACCAGTTAGCCACGTTAGCATTGTGACCAGTTAGCCATGTTAGCATCGTGACAAGTTAGTCATGTTAGCATTGCGACAAGTTAGCCATGTCTGTGCTCACGTCGGCACCGATGGCATGCGGGCACGCCGCGGGCATCGTTTCACACAGGCATGTGGAAATACTCTGTCCCTGTGACACCCGGACTCAGGACAGCCCTCGCAGTCGACTGGCCGGCGTTTCTCAATGCCCAAACTGAACAACTCTCTTTCTCGAGTCTCTGAGACCCACTCCGGGCAAGGTGACACGTTGATTCAGAACCGCCCTGAACCGGATCAGCCGGAAAACAGGACGAGGATTAATTAGCAGAGGAGGACACTTTATCACTGTGCACACAACAGTTGACATTTCACACTCTGTCACAACTGCACCATGAGGTTCTCTTTACATGCTGGTCTTTCCAGTGTTGATTAGACCAGCCAGACAAAGGTTGGATTGTGGAGGAGGCCAGCCCATTGGTTCCCCTCGAAAGCTGCACAGGGCATGTGATCCATCCTGTCTGGAGATGCAAAGCCCTGGGGTTTGGGCCCGGTCCTGGGCTTCGCCCTTCCCCCGCCTCTTCCTTTCCCCATGGCCCATGGGAGTGATTAACAGCAGCACATTGAGATCCATATAGAAATACAACAGAACTAACTTCTCATTATTGTTGAATCTAGATGATAGTCTCCCTCTGTTGTGTAAGGTTGCCAATGAATCTTATTCAGTAAAGTACAGTATGTTAATGCAGAGAAGGTCAGGGGACGTTCTAGACGTACACAAGCCAGTGTTGAGACCACCACACCAGGCTCATCCACACCAGGCTCGTCCACACTAGGCTCATCCACACCAGGCTCGTCCACACTAGGCTCATCCACACCAGGCTCGTCCACACTAGGCTCATCCACACCAGGCTCGTCCACACTAGGCTCGTCCACACCAGGCTCATCCACACCAGGCTCATCCACACCAGGCTCATCCACACCAGGCTCGTCCACACCAGGCTCGTCCACACCAGGCTCGTCCACACCAGGCTCGTCCACACCAGGCTCATCCACACCAGGCTCGTCCACACCTTGAAGGGCGAGGCTCACAAGCCTGGGACACAATCAGGTTTGACAAGATTTCTTGTCTCCCCCCCCTCTCTCTCTCTCTTACTCTGTCTCTCTTCTTATCGCCCTCCTCACGTCTCACATGGGTGTGTCAGCCTGGCAGTTGTGATTTATGGATCTCGGTCGTTTGTCAAGATTTATGATAAAATATATACAGTATATCATAAAACAGAGAAAGATTGACTGAATACAATTTATTTTTGTCATAATTTGAAAGCGATTATTGAATGGCTTTGGTGGCGAGAGAGGTGACCTGCCTGCTGGTTGGTTGCTACGTGTCGTGAATGCTTGGTTGAGTAATTCCAAGTGTTTGGCAATCAATTGGTTACCATGGTTATGCTTTATGTTTGATCATTATACTGAGGAACTACACATCTATAACTGTCTTTTGTGGAAGTCAGCATACTCATGCCCCTCCCCCTTGGGGCTAGGGCAGAGGCCATTGGCCGCCGGTCTCGTCAGAGCATCTGTCATTGGTGCGATGGTCCTCCACAGATTTTCTTGTCTGGGCTCCAACCCCTGAGATGCTGTTTGTGTGGCCAGGGGTCACCCACAGTGACTGGCTGGAGAGGAGATTACAGTTGGCCCAAACTGCCAAACACTTGCACTTGATGGGTGCAATTTGATTTTGTTAATCTAGTACAGTGAAGCCAAGAATCAACAGACTAGCCTAGAGGACAGGTCTGACACCAATCCAGTCTAACACAGTACAATCAAGGTCAATCCCAGGTATTCAACACTAAAACAAACACAAGGTGCACCGGATAAAGTTAGTACTGGAACATGAAACCCTGTCTGTCAGGTACAAACACATTACAAAATCAAACACATATCTCTTTAACAAGAAGATGACTTCCCTACAAGTCATGTCAGCGATTTGACCTGTATGCTTGACAAAGACCAGCTATGCTAACGCTAGCCCTGTATGCTTGACAAAGACCAGCTATGCTAACGCTAGCCCTGTATGCTTGACAAAGACCAGCTATGCTAACGCTAGCCCTATATTCTTGACAAAGACCAGCTATGCTAACGCTAGCCCTGTATGCTTGACAAAGACCAGCTATGCTAACGCTAGCCCTATATTCTTGACAAAGACCAGCTATGCTAACGCTAGCCTGCCGTCTCCCTTGAGGCAACAGCAGATGCACTCTATGAAACTGCCTTCTGGCCCTCCTATCTCACTCCTCCTGTCATGTTCTGGGTGTTAAACTCTTTACTGAAGAAAACCTTCAACCCTCCCTGCAGCACAGGTGTGGAGGGAGGGGTCCACCGAGTCCTATTGTGTCAGAGGATCAGTGTCCTGGGCTAGACGTGCCCAGGTGGTAGTCTAGTCCTGCCTAGCATTGCACTAGCGGAGAACAGTCCAGTAATCACATTCAGCATGATTTATAACAGGCAGAATATGCTCCAGGCTTTCTCCCTATGTCTGTCTTCTTCTTTATGCGTCTGTCGTTCTTTATCTCTCTTTCTCTCTCTGCTTTTTTTCTCTGTCTCGGGACGGGAGTCATTGCACTCAAATACCCCCACCTCTCTCTCTCTCTATCTCTCCCTCTCTCTCTCAACAACATTCTTTCATACTGACTGTCCTTCCATGGGATAGAGGGAATGACAGAGAGAGAGAGAGAGAGAAAGAGAGAAAGAGAGAAAGACGAGAAAGACAGAGACAGAGACAGAGAGAGAGAGAGAGAGAGAGAGAGAGAGAGAGAGAGAGAGAGAGAGAGAATCATTTGGAAAGAGGATGACCTTGCCTGTGTTTGTGTGTGTGTTTTGGATACAACACCAACATCGTGACAGCCCCAGTCTGATCTCCATGGCAGCCAGGGGAGGATTCATGACTGTGCGATGGGAGTTCCCTCAGCAAGCAGAGCAGCAGTGAATGGCTGTGGCATCTCTACAGGCCAGCATGTACTCACAGACTGAGTGACAAATACGACGGACGGCAAAATAAACACACACCCTGCCACAACATTTTGAATTTGTGGTTTGTGTGAGTGTGTGTTTGTGTCAGCAAGAGAGAGGGGAAGTGTGTGTGTGAATGAGAGAGAGAGCGAGAGAGAGAGAGAGAGAGGGGAAGGAAGGGTGTGTGTGTGTGAGAAAGCGAGGGCTGAGAGGAAGACAGAGAGTGAGATATTTTGGGGTGTGGACAGGAGAGGGGTGGGAGGAGCAGAAGTGGGCGGAGGTGTGGTGGAGAGAGTGTTTGTGCGTTCCTACACGGGGCGGGTTGAGTCGCACAAGTCGAACCCAGAGAGAAGGAGGACTAAGGCTTCTCAACACACAGGCAGCGAATCAAACAAGTAAGTACAAATGTCTCTTCTCTCCCAAAACCTCTCTACATTTAAGTTTTATACATCATAACTATGTTGGTATCTGCGGTACAATGCATATTTTCACGGTACTCACTTTCAATCAAACTTTGAAGTTTGAAACTTAAAGTTGTATACAGTTTAACAAGTTGTTAATTGATTTGTGATGTTATATGTCTATCAGGTTCAGTATGTTGATTGGAAAGGTACAATTGACCCATAGTCAGCAATAAAATATGTAGTGTTTTATATATGGTGGTATTCAAGAATGAATTGTTTTTAAAATGTATATCATGAATTGAGATCCTTGTGTGTGTTGATGCTATAAACCTTTTCAATATTTTTACATCAAGTAAAAAATGAATCATTCTCAAATTTATCATGTGTGAGTAGAGACATCCAGTTTGTGATGTGCTTGGGTGTTTAAGGTGTGTGAGGGTGTGTGAGGGCGTGTGTGAGTTTGCCCGCATCCCACATTATATAAATATGTGCGATTCAGAGAGAGATTCCTGGAGGCTCAGGAGGGCGTAATAAACAGATCTGATGAAAACGTTCCCAGTATCTCAGAAGCGTATGACAGAGACTCCACTCTCCCGGTTTGAAAGATTGCTTGGCCCTCTCGGGACTAGAAAAGGCGATAAATGACACAGAAACCTTTTGTGTAAACAGAATATCTAAACATAGCTGAGTTAATTAAGTAGTGCGCCTTCGCAAGTACAGTCATTTAAAATGTATGTGAGAGTGTGTTGGTACGGTGTCTGTTCTAGGCGGGGTCACACCTGGGGAAGCAGTAGTACGACCCTCAGACCACTCCCTGGTCCCAGAGGTCTGGTTCATACCAGATACTCTTAACTCCACCCCCACCTCCTTCCTCGCCCCACATCTCTGCCCTTTTTCCCCTCTCCCCGTCCGTCCCTCCCTCCATCCGTCCATCCCTTCTCTTCTCCCTTCCTCCACCCCTCCGCTCTGTCCCTCCACCCCTCTTCTCCTCCCTCCTTCTGCTCCTCCACACCCACTCCATCGTAGTATGAGGTTTAGTATATAAACATAGCCCCTAAATCATATGATCCTAGAGGAAAAAGTTGTTCTCCCAACATGCCCGCATGAAGAAACCAGTTACTTCTAAGTCTGGTTTGTACTTCCTTAAAACAATAGGATTCGGTGGATACGCCTGTGTGTGCATTTTGTACAAAAAACGAAACAATGTTTGTTCTGCATTACTTACGTTAGGATGTGTGTGTGTGTTAACACAAAGAGGTATGGCGTTTGGGCGGGGATTGCTAGGTATTCTCTGCAGTTATTTCAAGGAGTGGCGGGTTTGTAGCGAGCCGAAGACAAGTTCCAACTCATCCGCCCGCCAACTACTTCACTCCTTATTTCTCTTTCTCTCCCCCTTCGTCTCCCTCCATTTCTTGGGGCTTGGGACTGATCACTATCTTACTGATCGTTATCAAACAACCTACTCTTACTAATCTATCTTCTCGAAAACCATGATATGTATCTATCTAGCACCTCACCACCCATCTTTTCAGGAAGTGTGTGTGTGTGTGTGTGGTTTAGGATGCCTGCGGCAATAGGGTGTTTGCATGGGGGGTTTTATACTACAAATCTTGTTATCATTAAGTCCATCTCTCTCACTCCTGCAACTGACGGGAGCCCAGTCTGACACTGGAGTATCTGTTAGCTTCCACACTCAGCCTGGTGTCCCTGTCTGGGTCACGCCCCTCACCTGCTATCACCAGACCAGGCCCTCACCAAACAGAAGACGAGAAGGCCTGGAAAAACTCATTTTGACCTTGGCTCTCTTTCTCACATATCCTCTCTCCATGCCTTTTTAATAACAAAACCTCTCTCTCTCTCCCACCCCTCTCTCTCTCTCTCTCTCTCTCTCTCTCTCTCTCTCTCTCTCTCTCTCTCTCTCTCTCCCCCTCCCCCTCTCTCTCCCTCCCCAGTCAAACATGTTGATCCTTCTAGCCCTCATCTTCCTCCTACACGTCGCCGGCATCATCCTCCTGCTGGTCGCCACCATCGACAATGTAAGTACTGGACATCACATTGTTGCAGGAACATGTAGCGTTTCATTGACTCTGTCGGGAATGTTAGCACTAGGTGGGAATGTGCCCCCAAAACATATTTTCCCGCCCTTTGACAAGAACAACCAAGCCCAGATTCATATTTGAAAGGATTTTAACGTAATTTCCAACTACAATTGGGGTGGTGATGGTCAGATGGAGCATATCGATTTTATTTGAGCAGTTGGACCTGTGAATATCCTCAAGACCTGATACCTGCTGGATGTGGGTGCAGTGTTGAACTAGAACTGCTGTTATTGGCTCCTCGGAGGATCTTCAGCTCTGTGATTGGTTGTTTTGTCTGGTCCCATTGTTGAGCTGTCTGTCATAAGCTGTGGGTGACTGATAGCCAGTTGACCCACGTGGGGTCATCATTCTGTCTCTGAGGTATGTTTGTGTGTGTGCGTGTGTGGTGTGTGTGTGGTGTGTATACGTCAGCCTGCGCTTGTGTATTTCACGTCCTGTGTGACAGCTCACCTGCACACTGACATACGCCCGCGTACGACAGAGACATTCCTGAGCACCGGTGGAATGTCGACTCACATTCCAACAACGTTCATTCCATCGTCTCACTGTCGTCAGGCCTGAGGCCCTTCCTGACACATGTTGTGACAGAATAGCTTTCAAGGCACATAAACCAGCTCCATAAAGTACCTCTGCTTTGTTCATAAGACATCTCTTACCTTGTTAAAATTGATCAATGTTGATGGAGTGGTCGTACAGCATTTCAATGGCTATGCACCTGCGTAGCCATGACAATAACGTTGAATCTATTTTGATCGAATCTAGAATAGCCGACAGTGTTCACAGTGAAATTCACCCAAAAATTCACCACGTTTTTGAAGACTAATGTTGCTGTTTTTCTGTTCTCCCTGCAGGCCTGGTGGTTTACTGAGAACGTGGCCACAGACGTGTGGTTCAGGTGGATCAAAGTCAATGGAGTGTGGAACGCCACCGACCTCCCCTCTACCTACCCCCAAGGTACACACACACACACACACACAGGATTTTGCCACCCAGCTTTGAGCCTAGAAATAGGAACAACGTTCCCACTAAGCAAATGTACAGTCTATGTGTGTGTCTTGTGTGTAGAGTGGCTAGATTGATGAATCTGTCTGCCAGTGAGTCAGGATACCTAAACAGAAAGAAACAGGGCGTGACAAGATCACATAAGGGACGCCAGCCGGTATTGTTCAAGTTTCGCCGCAATTCTCTCATGAGTCATGGCCCGCGTGTAAACAATGTTAACTGAAAGGATGGACATGGAATTAACCGTGACAGGCTGAAGTTAGTTTTGCCATTCCTTTCATTATTTTGTTTTCGTGTTGTCCAAACAGAGTTACACTGGAGAGCAAAGGGGAATGAGTTTCTGTCACAGTTGGATAAACAACCAGATGTTGACTTGCGTGTGTTCCTCGGTGTTGAAGCTCAATGATCTGACTACTAGATACCTGGGAGTCGGCATTTTGAAATGCTGTTGTATTCTGGGTGTGCCATGTTTGTATCTAACCACTAAAGCAAACAACTTTACGAACTCATCTCTCTCTCTCCTCTCCTCCTCTCTCCCTCTCTCTCCTCTCTCTCTCTGTCTCCCTCTACAGAGTATCTACAGGCGGTGCAGGCCAGCTCGGTGCTAGCCTGTGTATTCTCCATCCTGGGCATCTTTGTGTTTGTGGCTCAGCTCTTCACCCTCGCCAAGGGGAAGAGGTTTACCTTCTCTGGAATCTTCCAGCTGCTAGCCTGTGAGTACCATCTCAGATCACTCTGTGTGTGGTGTTGTGTGTGTTGTTTGTGTGTGTGTATGTGTCTGTGTGTGTGTACATTAGTGTATGTGTCTGTGATGTGTGTGTCATTGGTGTATGTGTCCTGTGTCAATTGGTGTATGTGTCTGGGTGTATCTGTTTGGTGGGAGTTTTCTATTCTTTTTTTGCTGTGGTTCGTGTCTGTTTCTTTATCTACCTCCATTTATCTTCCTATCTTCCTATCTGTCTCTCTGTCTCTCTGTCTCTCTGTCTCTCTGTCTCTCTGTCTCTGTCTCTCTGTCTCTCTGTCTCTCTGTCTCTCTGTCTCTCTGTCTCTCTGTCTCTCTCTCTCTCTCTCACACACACACACACACACACAACACAACCACTTCTCACCAACGACTTTCCCCTCCCTCTGCCCCCACCCCCAGGCCTGTGCATCATGATCGCGGCCTCCATCTACACAGACATCTTCCACAAGCAGGAGAACAACGGCTGGTACGGCCACAGCTTCATCCTGGCCTGGATCTCCTTCGCCTTCACCTTCATCTCCTCGGTCATCTACTTTGTCCTCCGCAAGAAAACCGCGTGAGGAAGAGGACGATGAAGAAGAAGAAGGGCGAGCGAGGCCGTGCCAGCTAGGAGTCAGCATCCTCGGCTGTGATCTTTATTTGTATTTTTTTTTCCGTACTGGCGAGTTTCTTGGTTTTTCTCGTATGGTGTTTAAGTTTTTGTATTGTTAGGCCTTGAACTTTGTTGATTATTGATATAGCCCTCGACGTTCCTGTCCGTGCTGTGTACCACGTTCCCACTCCACTAACACCTCAGACAAAGCCAAGGATAACACACACTTTATCAATAGTTTTGTCCGCATATTGAATCGAGCATCACCTCGTGATCGTTCCACCTTAAACTGAAAGTAATATGATGTTGTGTTACTAGGCAGCACTGTTCTGTATTCTTCATATTTCGTTTTCGTTCTTCAATTTGGAATGAGACTTGTGGGAGAGACTTTGCACTTAAGATACCGCCTCCTTGGCCCTGTCTTTCAAAACAGGTCACAGCATGGTCATAATTGCAGTCGCCGACTTAAAACATTGAGCCTTAGCTAGATGAATTTCTCTATGTTAGACACATAATAATATTAGCCTATCGTACAGAGAGAAACGCCCAGAGTCGGATGGATTGTGACCTCATCAGAACGCAGCAGAGCAGATCCTATTTCTGGCTGAGCTGAAACCCTCATTACTCCAAATGACTTAGAGCTCCTGCAGGGCGTGTTGGACGAGCCGTGTCATCACCGGCCACTAGGGGCAGTGGCGTGTCGGAGCAAACACAACATCTGCACAGACATGCAGACAGGCAGACAGGCAGCAGCAGGCAGAGCAGGCAGGCAGAGCAGGCAGGCAGGCAGGTTTGCCACTAAGATAAATCAAGATAAACCAGGGATGTGTCTCACGGTTGGTATGGGATGAGGTCATTCGAAACAAGTGTACCTTAAGTATGACCTGTTTTTGTTAACGGTCCACGTCAGCGAGATAGAAGACAAACAGACAGACAGACAGCATGACAGCATGACCGACAGACAGAGACAGACAGAGACAGAGACAGACAGAGACAGGCAGACAGACAGACAAACAGCATGACCGACGGACAGAGATCATGAATGCCTGGTGGCTACAATGTTATCTTTTACTGCACGTTCAAATACATGTGTAAAGAACATGTTTGGTTACCTGTATGTCATGTATGTCTGATGTAAGTTTATTTTTGTTACTTTGTTGATTATATTATTATCATTATGATATTGTTAATGATTTATATTAAAACTAAATTGAAATATTGCTTGTGTTGTTTCAAGTATAATTGTAATATTACAATGATATAATATATGATATTATGGTATGATTTTAGGGAACAGAGTATGGCCTAAAACCCATACCATTTTTTGCAATAAGAAAAAACGTGTGCAAACTTTACCAAGCTTTATTGAAATCAAATCAAACACACTTGACGGATGTTTCACCTTTCGTGATCAGCAATGCGATGCTAGTGCTTCACCAAGCACTAGTGGGTTGACTCTACACACCATTCAAAATCTTTCCAGTTACTTGAACGCTTGCTTGATCCTGGGGTGTCACGTGGGTTTGGTTAGCATTAAGAACCGACCCCATGGGTTCCACAGTGCCAGACAAGACCAATCAAGCACAGCACAACACAGGATTGAGAGGATTTGCCCTGGCGTGTGGACCCAGGTGTGGGGAGAGTTCCAGGTGTGGTACAGGTGTCCTGTATGGGAAGTCACAGGGGGCTGTACTCCTCTTCAGGGTATTCCTCTGGGCTGTAGCTGAACCCTGACACAGGCAGGTACAGGGAGATGGAGGGCGAGGGCAGCGAGAGGCGGTGGTAGGGAGACAGAGGGGCGGGGTGGGAGGGGGGCAGCGGGAAGGAGTCGGTGCGGGCCAGGGGGAGAGAGTGGGAGTGGATGAGGCGGGGCGAAGGGGGCGGCATGTGCAGCGGAGGAGGGGAGGGCGAGGGCGGCGGGGAGGGTGGGTCGTAGTAGGGCGAGAGAGGGGGAGAGCTGCGGAGGAGGGGGGGGAGGGTGGAGGGAGCAGGCCGGGGTGCGGGGGGCAGTAGTAGGGGGCGGGGGGGTCCGTGCCGGAGGTCCTCCCGGGGGTTGAAGGGGTAGAGGCGAGAGGAACGCCGCCGCCCCACCATCAGGACCTTCTTGGTGTAGTTGTTGAGGGTGGAGACACCAGATGCCATGCAGCAGGTGAAGGCCAACCAGGCAATGCTGATGGGAGGGAGGGGGGAGGGGGTTTAGTCTTGACTCTTGATCGACAGCGTTGAGGTAGTAATGTTATGATTATTTATTTGTGATATCCAATTTACAGTTAGTGTGTGGTGTGTGAGTGTGTGTGCATGCTTTTTGGCCCTAACTCACTAGAAGGCCCAGGAGTATCCGTAGCTGTGAGGTTTGAAGTCTTCCGGCCCCATAGAAGCTGTGGTCTGGAACACCTGCATGAACATCATGTGAGCCACCATCCCCAGCAGCCCTGGCAGAGAGAGCACAGACCCTCAGTATCCATAGCATAGTATAGCATAGCATAGTACAATACATTATAGCATAGCATAGCATAGCATGCATAGTACATACATTATAGCATAGCATAGAATAGTACAATACATTATAGCGTAGCATGGCATTGTACAATACATTAGCCTAGCATAGCATAGCATAGCATAGTACAATACATTATAGCATAGCATAGCATAGTACAATGCATTATAGCATAGCATAGCATAGTACAATACATTATAGCTTAGCATAGCATAGTACAATACAAATAATATCACAGTATAGCAAAGGCTAATATCACACAGCATAGAATAGCTACAGCCTAGCATAACATAGTTTGGAATAGCATAGTCTAACAAGGCACAGCATAGCATACTATAGTACAGTGTAGCAGTATAGTATTGTACTATGCTATGTTATGCTATAATGTATTGTACTATGCTATGCTATCGAGACTTTATGTGAAAAACAGAAGAGTACAGCAGAATAGCGTAGAACTTTATAGAACAATTCCACAAAATATAGCAAGACTGCAGTGAATTGCGTATACTGGAACAGTACAATATGCCATGGTCTAGTGCCGTTCGACACGACCCCACGTCGTACCTCCGAGCACGGTGAAGATGGCCGAGTACGCGTTGAGCATCTGTCCCCAGCGCCGTGCGGACGGGAAGAAGCTACTCAGACACAGCTGCAGAGACAGCAGCACACAGCTGATGAACAGCAAGCCCACATACATCAGCTCCATGGACACGGACAGCCACATCATCCCTGCAGGGGGAACGCACGCACACACACGTACACACACACACGCCCAGGCATACACACACGTACACACACACACAGGACGGTCAAGTCCAGGGGTCCCCCAGTGCGTCAGTGTGTACGTGTGGCAACTTGATCTTTGCGTACCAGACCCTCATTTGCCTACGTAGTCTATGTGTGTGGGTGTGTCTGGTTGAACCTGACCCTTGTTGATTGATGTAATCTTTGTGTATGTGTGTGTGTGTGTGTGTGTGTTTGTGGCTTGAACGTTGGTATCCGAAATCTTACTTACCCTTTTCAGATCCCGGGGTCAAAGTGTGGAAACCGCGACACTTCTCCTCTGAAAATGGACGAGAGCGTTTGTTGAACACATACAAAGCATGGTCACCTTCAATTCACACACCAGAGCCAATCGGCCTAATATCGAGTCAGACAGGGATGGATTAAATGAGGAGACAGAGAATCCTATTAGCTGTACGCATGTGGTGTGTGAGGATCAGATCAACAACAACGGAGATTGAGACGATGGTTCTCTGGATCAGATTAGACAGTGATGAAAACAGGGAGGATTAAAAGAGGCGATTTTCTCCTCTGCGTAAATCCAGCGGCAGTTTATCTGGGAATGGTTTATATTCCCCAAATGAATGCTGGAATGGTGGCCCTTGCATTTCTAATCATGCGAGTTCAGGCAGGAGAAAAGGTGAGGGGGTCGAGGCAGGAAGGAGGGGAGAGAGTTAAATTACAGTTTGTCCTCTCCGTGCCACTCCCACCGCTGAGAATAGACTCATATGATGCAGGATGTTAACGCAAGTCTGATTTAAAGCAAACAACTTTACGAATCCTCGCTCTCAGTCTCTCCCCTGCTCTCTCTCGCCCATCGCTCTCTCTCATCTCCCTCTCTCTCGCTCTCTCTCTCTCGCTCTCTCTCTCTCTCCTCCTCTCTCTCTCTCTCTCTCTCTCTCTCCTCTCTCTCCCTCTCTCTTTCTCGCTGTGTGTCAATAATCCCTTATTGAGCCATACCATTAGGATCTAATTCTGGGAGAAAACACAGGTAATAATCTGGTATGCCCCACCTCCATGCATATAAGCAAACAGACACACACACAAACACACTCGCATTACACACTCGCGCACACACCTCCCCCATCTCCCCTCTCACTTCCCCCATCATCCAGACTTTCAATCCATCGCACTCATCCGATCCTGTCTCACCACAGGTCGCCTTCCATCTCCCTTTCTTTACCCACCCAACACCCTCTGACCCCCGACCCCCTGACCCTGAGGTCCTCACCCCAGGCGTCCTTGTAGATGTTCTCCTCACAGCTTATCCACAGGCCGGCGTGGAACACGGGGAAGACGAAGCGGTCGTCCCCGGTCTCCCAGGAGATGGCGGTGGAGTTGGACAGCCCCGGTACCGGGATGCAGTTCTTCTGCTTGGTGGCCGAGCACAGAGGCTTGGGCACCTTGTGTGGGTCGTCGTTGGGTCGTTGCACGCAAACCACGCACGCACACACGCACAGTTAGGGGTTAACGCCGATGCTTACCGATACTGTTCCACACATGTGTACGCGTGCTACGAAATGTTTGGCTGTGCCGTTCTGACAGAATCCATGACGAGAAAAAAACGTTTGAATACAGCTGCCACCCAATAGTCATAAGATAGACATATGCTAGATAGAATATAGATCGTAGAATGCGTATACACACGATACAAAGCCAATAATTAAGAATAGTGTTGGGGATACCTTTTGCCTGCCCTCACACCAATGGGAGGACAAGAGGGCCACAGTCCCCAGGGAGAGAGACACCAGGGTCTGGAGGAAGGAGAGGCGAGGGGAGCGGACCTTCTCTAGGAAAGACATGGGGGAGAAAATAGGGGAGGCAAGGGTCCGAAGCAGAAAGATAAACAGCCAGGGGGGGGGGCGCACTGGAAGACAGGCAGAGGAGAGGGTTGGAGTTTGAGGGAGATGAGAAAAAGAGAGACAAAGAGAGTTTAAGTATTACCAAGCACATACACCCTCTCCCATCAGTTCTGTACAATGTTAAAAAGGAGTGAAAGGTGACACAGGGTTTCATGAGGGACTGGAATCTGTTGTGACGACAACAAAGGGGAGTCAGTTGGCTGAGCGGTTAGGGAATCGGGCTAGTAATCCGTTGCTGGTTCGATTCCCGGCCGTGCAAAATGACGCTGCGTCCTTGGGCAAGGCACTTCACCCTACTTGCCTCGGGGGAATGTCCCTGTACTTACTGTAAGTCGCTCTGGATAAGAGCGTCTGCTAAATGACTAAATGTAAATGTAAACAGAGGCACAAGTGTTAGTGAGAGCAAGCAAGCGTGGATGAAAAAGGTGAAGACGAGTAAAAGTCAGAAACAAGAGAGCTAAAAGACGAATGAAGAATGACAATGTGGAAAGAGCAACAAGACCAAAAAACCCCCTAGCTCCAGGAACACTTCCAGAGCGACAGTGCGCATCGACAGCGCTGAAAACGGGAACTGTGAACGAACGCATCTTCACCTTTGCTAGACGAGATGTAAGTAAGGAGAGAGAGAATGATCACGAGCATCGGCCTTCCTGCTCGAAGGAAGACAGAATATGGAACAGCCGGACCAGACACACTCTGGGGCAGGAGCTAGATGGGAAAGGAAAAACCCTACAAGTTACAGCAAGTGAAAATAGATTGAAACAGCACAGTCGCCAGTGAAAATGACAGTTAGAGCGAATGACGTCAATTGCAGAGACAGTTGTTTGGAAAGGGGGAGGCTGCGGGGGGGGGGACGACGACGACGACACACACTCACCTTCTACAGCCTGATGTGTCTGTATCCCTTAGAGAGTCTTTCTTGATGGCTGCTTTTTCCGTCTTTTCCTGTTCCTGCGTTTCCCTCTTCAGGTGATGACTCTCCCAATGCCCTCTGTTGAGAGAGTGTGTGTGTGGGTGTGTGTGTGTGAGTGAGTGAGTGAGAGTATGTGTGTGATAGTCAATATGATTTTAACTGGTCAGTGAGTCGGTAAGTCCCCCCTCCACCCTCTTCTTTAATCTATTCATATAACTCTAAATCCACAGTGGACAACACCGTGCAATCTGTTTTTCATTTGAACCCCCCCTCCCCCTCCGGGCCCAGCCCCTCACACACCTCTCTTCCTGTCCCCTGTGTGTTTGTCAAGATCATACTGTAATACACTGAGGTTTAAAACGCGGTAGTGTGATTCTATCTGTGTGGCGGGGAGCACACATCTACCACAAGTGGGCGCTCTTTCTCCAGATAGACTAGAGAAAGAGTCAGACTTGAGGGCACAGGCAGATAAGAATCATGGACCCAGGCTGATCGTGGATACTCAGATCTTCAGGTCAAGTCATGTTGACATGTCATCCCAGTGAGAAAGAGGGACAGAAAGAAACAGTGGCAAGAGCAACAAATGAAAGGAAAATGTAAATAGAAGACAGGACAAAGAATGCAGGTGAATTGTAATGTAACAAAATGGAATGCCTTGATAGTGTGTCATTTGAAGTTTAACAAAGTAAAAAGAGAGAGCAGTCATCGCAGCATTTTTGTAAGTGTATTCATAATTCATAATTCATATACATATTGACATTTTTCTAGTACGGCATGTTTTCAATAGTGTCATTGTTTTCTTTTAGCTCAACTTTTTTTTTACAAGAATAACGATAGAAAATGATAACGAGAGACAACACAACATACAACTCACTGTTTTAAGTTTATGGCAATGTATCTTTTCAATGGATTTCTGCAACTCTCAGTTAAATCCAGTTTTAATATCTCATTGAAGAATTAACTAATTGAGAAAGTACTTGAATTATACCGACTTCTCATTGATCAGTACATGTCAGGTAGCCCCTCTCACTCAGCCTATCAGCACCTAGATTCCTTTTTTTATTATATCTGTTGGCCAATCATGACCTCCTATTCAAAATAATGTTATGGGGAAGGACTCCCCTCGTATTCACCGTCTTGTCAACTGTATGTAACCTGACACCCTGACAACCAATCAGGATAGAGATGACAAACATGCATCAGTCCAGAGGTGCCTTGTCCTCCGCTTGGTGTACATGTTGCTCGACTGCAAGCGACTGACTGCTAATATTTAGTTTGAAAAATAAGATTGTGTCCATCTGATTTTTCATGAATACTATTTGTACCGTAAAAACCCCAAGGATGAAAAATAAGAACACTTTTTCCAAAAAGACCAAAATGGACACTTAGAATCCATGTTCTCACACACACACACAAGCACACGAATGCACACACATATGCGTGCGCACACACACGCACACATGTTCACCATCATTCACACACTCTGAAAAGGCAACAGACGTCCACTCTCCAAGGCAATAGTCTTTGTGGCGACTCGACCCTGACATTCCAAATGATGTCATTCTGGCTCCACCCTCTCCAGGAATGATGAAAAATCCAAATGTCCCAACACTGATATGTTGACCAAGTATAAATCGCAATACACCGATATCAATTGATGAGTAAATACTGACGCAGATAGAAAAGAAATAATGATGCCTAAAAATAATAACCATTATGATGATGATTATGATAAAACACAACTTTAAAAGTAGATACTTAAAATACGCAGTCTCCTCTTTTCATCCACTTTTTCAGTCCACTCCAAACCCCAACATTCACCTGCTGTCCGTAAACAGGCTCCCTCCCAATACTGTGCATCAAAACAATTTCACAAAAGATGAACAGGGTGAACTCATGGTAGCCATGATAGAAACTAGAATCAACCAGTTCGAGGGTATCTCCAGAAATACAAAGTGAGCCTAGAGAGACCGTCGGTCTCTTCTTCGCAGAGACCAACGGTCTTTGCTCCGTCGTCTGCAGACGTATATTTCAGGTCTTTTTCTTCAGCTTTACTTCCTCTGTGTTGCTTTGATCTTTTTTTGTATCTTTTTCGTATCTTTTTTTTATGGATAGTTCTCTTAAGTTGCTTCCCCCCCCTTGTCTTTAAATGTTTTCATGTAAATTCCTTCCAAGAAATTGTACATTCCTTATTCCTTAGTGTATCCTTGCTGTCCATCTGTTGGTGGCTGCTTGTCCTGCTCAAGGCTGTTCCACAAACCGCCCGTAGCTCCTCCTCCTCCTCCTCCCAGACTACCTGAGACACGAGGAAAACAAAGTGTGAGGAATCGTGTCACCTATACTGAAGTGGAAGACGGAGGAAGGAAAACACACAAGAACACAAGAAGTCTGTAGGTCAGCGGGTGGAGTGATCCATGGCTGACAGACACGCCCACATCCTGTACACACACACGGGACATCCGGAGTCCGATCTTACCCCTCCTGCACCACCTCCTCCTCGCTGGATCCTTCAGCCTCTCTCTGACTGCTCCAGGTACACTGACTTGGTCGGTCGACTGCTCTGGGGAAACTACAATGAGAGAAAGAGATCATGAATAAGAAAGCAATTATAGAAACTAAGATAGACTTTACTGTCTGGAAATGTGTCTCAGACACATACTCTCTGTTAAAATACAATTAACATAGTGCCTACATACAACACATTGTAGGTCGAGGCTCTACAAAATGATCACTTTATTTGAATTCCCTAGTAAGGATTCGAACCAACCTCTTTACCTTGTGCTGTGGACATCGCAGGGAAAAGTTCTCTTCATTCAGAGAGCAATCTGAGGAGAAGAAAACACAGGAAGAGAGGTAAGGTGAGCTGGAGAGAGGCAAGCGCTTCCAAACCAGTTTCTTTTCTTCATGCGACCATGTATTTCTCATCGCAACCTACGAGCTTGTAGCTGGACAAGCTGGACTACTCACCGGCCTCCATGGCGCATAGGTAGTGATATCTCAATGTGCAGCCTTTGCTATAGCAACCCAGGGTGGAGCCGGCCATCTCACAGAAGGAGCAGCACTGTTGGGAGAGACAGAGGAAGAGGGAGAACGGATGACAAATAGATATAACATCCGACATTAACAACTCTGTATACTGAGCTATATTAGCGAGATTCTCATGGAAAAGCACAACAGAAAACCCTCACGTACTGCCTCTCGAGCACCATCTAGTGCCTCCTGTAGGCCATAGAGCCTTCCGTTGACCAGGAAGACCCCGCTAGCCCAGACGATGCAGCCCTCGTGGACCCACAGCTCCTCTGGGTCCATGGGCATCTGTGGCAGCTGGGCTAGCTGTGCGAGAGGCCCCAAAGAGTCCAACGCCGGTGGAGGGGGCTGGAAAGGCAGCGAAGCCTTGCTATTCGACGGCACCATCCTGGGGGAATTATCGCTGGATTTATGCCTGCGTTTGAAGCGTGGGTGCGAGGTGAGTTTCCGGTGCTGGGGTCTTTGTTGGGAGTCGTCGACTGACGGTTGCTTGCAGGGTTGGCTGTAAGTAGGTGTCTCTGTCTGAGGTTCCGGTTGTTTCCACAGCTCGGGTATGGGTCGTATGTCTGGCGCCGTGTCCCAGCTTCGAGCTTTTGTGTTACTGGTAGGAGTGTTGGTACCAAGCTGGCCTGCCAGATACATCATTATCTCCTCCCCACCGGCAGGAGAGGCAGTGCCCACCATGGCACCAGGAGACATAGGGTTGGCAGCGTAGTTGAGGCTCCAGTCCATATCAGCGGAGGACTTGATTACTGGTGCCTCCTCATACACCTGGGTTTCCTGGGTATTCAGTACATTTGCGTTTGTTTCTAGACTGGGTCCGGTTTTGCTTCCTCCCGTCATTGCAGGACTTTGTCGGACCTGGGGCTGGTTCTTAGGAAGCTTTGCAGCATATTCAGCCGGGTAATATGGTCCATAGAGATCCCCCAGGCTCTTGTAATTTGCCCATTTCTGGCACAGGCAGCAGAGGAGACGACCGGAGTGGTTTGTTTCGGTGATTACAGGTCCCGAGACGACATACCCAGACGAAGGAAGAGCCTTCCCCGTCTGAAGAGTGGTCTCCGCTTCCTCTGCCTCCTTCTTCTCTCTCAGCCTCTCCATCTCCTTCTCTCTCCGGGATAGCTGAGAGGTGAGAGCAGAAGTCAGAAGTGCTTCGATCACACTGCTGCTGGTCTTCACTCCGGACGCCGCCCGCTCTCCCTTTTTCTCCTCCTCAGCATTTACGATCGTACACACGGCCCCAATCTCAGGCACCTTCCTCTCCACGTGAACGTAGGGTGCAAACACATTCTTCCTGGAGTCGGAGAAACCTCCGCCTATGCCGGTGTTGCTTCCAGTGCCCACAGATGTTTCAAAGTCTTCTTTGGCTGGTATGGTCACAGCTGTTCTCCTCCTCCTCCTCCTTCCTGTCAGTCCCTCTACATCCCCCTCTGCCTTCACACCCCTCCTTCTTCGACGGAGGGGTTTGACCTCTGTCTCGAGGGGAATGTCCTCACTCTCTACATCCACCTTCACCTGGGTTAGGGTGGGTGGAGTAAGAGAGGGCGGGGGCTTCTGGTCGGCTGGAGGAAAGACTATTAAGGGAGGGGTGGTGGTGTCTGTGTCTGTGTCTGTGATTTCCTGGGGTACAGGGGCACCAGCAGCAGGAGATGTAGCAGGCTGGATTGGTGGAGCATTAGGGTTACCATTCTGAGTCTGGGCCTGCTGTACACGTTTCTGCTTGTTCACGCTCCCAACTGGTCTTCCCTTCTTCTTGCCTGAAGGGAAGTAACCTTTTGGAACCATGCTATCTGACCCTTTGGAGTCTCCTGGTGACCCCGCCATGGAAGTCCTCCCAGAACACATCTGCCTGTTCATCAAGTGTCCTTGACCCTGACTGTGGTGAGGTGGTGTACTTCCGTAATAGTCAGCGTTTGGATAATCGTCAAATCCCATCGCAGTCTCCTGGAGTTTCTGCCTCAGGAGGTTGGCAGCTGATTGCTCCCCTCTGCGAGTCTCCAGTTGCTGGTAGGTGTTGGTAAAGTGTTGGATATCTGACAGGGCAGAAGAGGATGGAGGAGGGGAACCCTGCACTTGGCGAGGGAGAGGAGGTGGTGGGGGTAAAGGTCCTAGCAAGGAAAAATCTGTGGCAATCCTTAGATCTTCCTTATCAGACACGGAAGACGCTGTAGCCCCCAAGCCAAAGTCAAAATCTGCCTGCAAGGCTCCACTTCCGCTTGTATGTTTCTGAAGTGGGTCGCAGGAGTATGCAGATGGTGGCAGGGATCCGGAGTCATCCATCCCCCTATAGGGCATCATCTCATTTAGGGAGTGACTGTCATCCATGTAGTCTTGGTCCTGGGAGTCGCTAAACTGGGAAATCTCGGAGAATCCTCCGTAGTGATTAGATTCTGCATCAACCTGGCCCCCACTGTGAGGGGATTTCCGGACATTCGGTGTAATCTTCTGCACGATAGCCTCCAGTTTCAAACCCCGTCCTTTCCTGGGGGGCAAAACCTTTTTACTACCTGAAGGGGAGAGCGACTGTGAGTAGTTCTGTCCAGGTGTGGGAGAGGAGAGCCTGGAACAGGTGATGTCCGAGCTGGAGGAGTCTTCATCATTGAGGTGGCTGGATTCTGAAAGAGCTGCTGGGGAATGATGCGAATTGGGCACCGCCCTTACCTGGGACCCATCTTGATGCTGTCTCTTGGCAGGTATAGGAGAAATAAAAGAGCGGACTCTTCTCCTCAGCATTAAAGGGTTGGTATCTCCGGAACCTCCAGTTTTGGTCGGGCGAGGACCTTGCTGAGGTGTCACTGAATTCACCTCACCAGACACTTTCATGGAGTTGGAGGCCAGAAGTGGTTGAGGGGGCTTCACGTCCTCCAGGACTCTTGAGACATCTAGTTCTAGCGAGTTTGAACCTCCAGGTGGGACGTGAGAGGAGACTGGGCAGGGGGGAGCAGCTGAAGGAAGGGGTTGGGCTCGGTGGTAGGGGTCTCCCTCCATCATGACAGCTCCATCCCTGCCTGAATGAGTTGCCTCCCACATCTTCATGTCATAGTAAGCGCTTTGATGAGGAAGCTGCGGCTTGGACAGACGCTGCTCATTGGCCAACATTTCCACCTGTGACAGCATTCTTTGACTCTGCTCTGATTGACTGAGTTTGTTTCTACCAGGAGACGAACCAGACTGCATCATTATGTCCTTAGTGGGTCTGGTCAAGGCAGAAGTCCACTCATTCATGGGATCATGGGGGTGTTGAGGGGTGCGTGAGTGAGGATATACTGTTAGTTTGTTTGCGGATAGTGGGCTTTGAAGTTGATTTGTTGGGGACAGAGGGTGGTAGGGATGGTGGGAGGGGAAATGTGGGTTGCGTGACATTATATTCCGCTCTCTTGTATCGCCATAGCGATAGCCAGAATAGCCACTGGCGTGTGCACTGGAGAGATCCACATTGTGAGGGTAGGCTGGGTGTCTCGGGGGTGGGGACATAGGGTTGGTATTGGACAAAGGATAGCGAGGAGCCTGTTGGCTATGGCGAGAGGCCATGACAGTTATGTCGGCCTTCCCTTTCCTGTAAGGGTCCGCATTCATAGCCACAGACTGGTGTAAAGACTTGTGATACTCAATCTCAGCCTTGGCTGTCAGAGCACTATGATGATCAGGATGTAGATGTCTAGCCTCCGGTGTAATTTCCTTGGTGGAGACCTCCATCTTGACCTCGTGTTTTTGTCCCACCTCTTCCTTACTGTTTCCTGTCATGTGCATATTGGTCCCGGATGGAGAGGAAAAAGATTGTTGTTGAATGACTGAGGACCCCGTGTGACTCTCCCTCTCTTTATCAGTCTCCCTTTCTGGCGTGCTGCGACGAACTGGTGACACATCACAGATGACTGATCGTCGACCCGAAGACTGGGGTAGAAAGGAGGCCGAGGACTTCTGAGAATCAGCGGCCCCTAGCGGGTCGGCTTCCTGCAGAAGGAGTTCCTGGACAGCGGAAGAGGAGGAGGTGGGCTGACTGGAGGGAGGCGGAGGCTTTCTCTGAGGTAGAGAATAGTCCGCTAAGTTAATGTGCTTTGGGGGAGTGGGCGGGAAAGAGTCTGTGGTCTGTGGTCCATGAGCTGCTGCCATCTTACTCTTCTCTGCACTGTGTAACCCTTTGGTACCAACTGCCTCAGCCTTTATGAAGGGAAGGGGACCTTGAGGTCCAAAATCAGCTGCAACACCTACTTGTCGCTGGTTGGGTTGGATAGGTTTTCCAGATGTGGCCATTTGTGAAGGTTGTGGGGTGTTACCCATTCCAGATTGTGTTCTCATGCTTTCAGCTATACCATATGGATGTCGAGTTTGAAAATTGGCCAGGGCCACGTTCTGAGACTGAGTGGCAGGAGGGACCTGTTCTGGTCGACCATAGCGCCGATCTAAATGATAACCCTGGAGAACCTCCTGTAATAGACTGGGAAATTGCTGTTGTAACTGAGAATTATCATCGTGGCCCTTAGGTCCCGAACCTCCTCCTCTCTTCGCTGGTGCCTCTACTGAATCGCTTCCTGCTTCCTTTGAAGACTGTGAGCCATAGTTCGGCTGAGGTGGGTGGAAATCTTGGTACCTTGAGTTTGTCTCCATCACCCCCCCTGGACTTGGCCTTCCTCTATTCTTCACGGCTGAACCACCGTAGAGTGACTCCGGGTAGCCACATTTGTTAGCGGCAGCGTGGGGGTTACTTTGAAGCCTTCCAAAATTGGTTTTCAGATTAAGCTGGTGATGAGAAGAATACACACTCAGATCCACCCCCTTCTCTCCATTGTGACTGCTAGACTCTCTAAAGATAGTGTGCGGAGGTTTCTCCTCTATGCAGTTGTCTTGTGGACGGTTGGTTTTCTCCGGTTGTTGGAATTCAGAACGCGCTGAGACAATAACACCGACCCCACTTGCATTCTGCTGCTCTTCAAGGTCAAAGTTTGAATTGGCGTTGGCAAAATCTTGCGTCTTGTGGTGTTTTCCGTCTCTCTCACCACTGTGTACATTGTGTAAGCTGGATAGTCTATTTTCCTTATCCTGCCCATCTATGTGTCTCTCTCCACTCTGCTCTCTACCTTCATCCTCTCTTTTGAACCCTTTCTCTCTTCTTTCGGCCCCTTCCTCTTGAAAACCTTCATTTTTAATTTCTCTCGTCTTCCTATAGTTGTGTTTACTATTGGCATCAGCAGCACCAGGCTCTGAGACAGAGTTGGAATAGAGTGGAGGACCGTGGGAAGGCATGGCAACAGAATGGCTACGATGAGAGTTAGAACATGACTCAGCACTCTGCAGGGCAGGGGATTGAGACGAGGATGACATAGGAGTCTTGGTTTCAGAGCCACTCTGAGGATTCCTGGAACTCCGGCTTAACTGCTCTGAGGAACGCATCTTGACTTGGTCACCTTGCGACGAAGGATAGTAGGTTGTTGGTTCCGAGCCACTACTGGCTCCACTCATCTGTCTCATCCTCACTTGCTCGCCTTCTGAAAACTGCTCCTCCCGCTCCATCCTGGCTCCAGGCATTCCTCTGTCGGACAGCACAGTGGATTCTTCATCCACTCCACCCTCACTGGCACCATCGCCTCCACCTAGCCCACTCCCTTCTCTGACTGTGCTGGTGCTGGAGGCAGCGCTGACATTCCGACTCCTCGGACGGCCAGAAGGTGGGGCGGGTGGGCCCGCCTGCATCTGACCTGCTCCTCCCCCATCTTTACCCCTCTTCTGTGACAACACTGTGTCGGTCAGCAGCATGTGTTGCACCGTGTTCGGTAAATTGGCCACCTGTGACGTCAAGGCATTTAGACTATTGAGGCTGGTGTCCTGTAGTTTGCTGAGTTGAGAAGCTGGATAGACAGGCGCCTCGTCTCGTGGTCCAGGTCCTGCGGAAACCGCCATTCGGCTGCGGTTGGAGACAGTCGCGTTCAGAGCTGCAGCTTTCTGACTGCCACTGCTCCCGCAACTGCTGACGCTGCTGTTGGAGTTTGGGGTAGGGCTTAGCTGAGGAACCGTCTGCAGTACCCTACCATGACCATGACTGGAACGAGGGTTTGGTGGATGAGGGAACGAGGTCTGTCCAGGATGGTTTCCCTGGCCCTCGGACACACTCATCAGAGGAGAGGGGGAGGAGCTACAGCTGGGTGACTGCACTGCAGAGGCAGCCGGTGAAGGGTTGGAGATGGGGCTAAAGTTTTGGTTAATTTGGCTCTGTTGGGTTTGAGAGTGCATTGGAGATTTGGTGACTTCTTGAGAGGACTGATGAGGTATACTTGAGTTGGAGGCTTGGTGATGTTTGGAGTATGCGGAACTCGACGGAGGCCCATGGTGCTGCATTTTATGAGAACTATCATATCCTCCCACTCCTATATTGTGCTGAGAATTGTGGTGCTGGAGGGTAGGTTGTTTGTGGAGTGAATGTGTCTGAGGGGAATAGCCTTGGTAACTAGAAGAATGGTAGCCTTGAGGAACATTCTCCATTGGCCCGACATTGTTCGCAGGAGCTGAACTGGAGACAGAATTTGAATTTGAGTTCATACTAGGCAAGCTGTTGGCCCCATCATGGTACCTGTGAGGTGGGGGGCTGTACATTCCTGTTGACCCTGTAGATGCCCCTCCTTGTGGGGAATAGTGGGGGTACTGGGGGGTCATTCTGTGTCCAGAGTGATGGTACGCCCTCTGCTGCTGTCCGTGATGGAGGGCCTGATGGCCGTGGTAGCTCTGTCCATGTAGCCGATGCTGCATTGGAGACCCAGACACGGACTGCAAGGCAGCGTTCTGACTCATGTTATACTGGTGAGAAGGGGAAAAGGCTCCGGCTGCACCACTAACACCACTGCTGCTGCCGCCCGGACCCGCAGTGGAACAGTAATCCAAGGGATAAGGAGACATCATCCCAGATGACGAGGCTGGGCCAGATCCGGCATGTCTGTATTGGTGAGGTATATGACCATCCATATTGGAGTAGCCAAAGCTTGCCCCATACCCCATACCGCCTCTTCTCTGTATGTCTTTGCCACCCATTGTCAAATAATAATCCATCGCTTCCTTCCGATAAGCGTTGCTACTACCGCCACCATGGAGGTTTCCCTGCACGGGCTCCCCGGCCCCTCTAGTCCTCCCAGGAAAGCCAAGCATGTGTCCAGCCTGACTGGGGTGGGGGTGTCCTCGGTGGAACGGGTGCTGGCTATGACTCTGGGGGTTGGAAGGGGCCTGCTGCTGCTGCATTCCACTGTAGTCTTCTGGCATCCTAGGGGAGCTCTGTGGGTCTAAGGCCTGGGGTTGGTAAGTCGGTCCTCCTGCACCGCGACCAGAGAAACCAGGGGGGAGAGATGGTGGGGCAGGGCTGTTGGGAAAATTCTGCATTATTTCAGATTTAGTTTTTAAAGACTCTTAGATTAATTAAAATATCTGTCAAGGAACGCTTTATGTTTAGTATTTGAGAGATGTAATGGCAGTAATGTGTATTACAAAATGTGTATGAGGTCTTGGGAGGGCAGAAACTGATTTGAATCTGATGACTTAATCAAAAGGGATATGATCTTAGAGTAGCAGCAATTCAAAACTATGTAAATAGTGAGGTTGGAGTGCTGGGAGATTGTTATCAATAGTGAGAAACAGATGGTATTAAATAAGCACTTCTGAAATCTGCTGATGGTGTAGCTTTTTTCGTTCTTCCTTTTGAGAGTTCCAAAGCAATATGTGGTTGCTGTGGTAGTTGGATCTTTCAATTCAAATGAAAACCAACTAGTGTTTGTCACAATGCTACAAAGGTTTTGATACAGACGTTGCTATGAAGCTGTAGCACTTTGGCACTAAACCGGTGATATTATCAAGTGCAACGGGAAATACCAACACTTGAAATTATTAACTTCAGATTTTTTCCATGGTTGTAAGAGCACAAGCAAACACAGTTGCGGTAACGTTCAATTTGATGTGGAATTCCTCAAAGTCCCATGTGCAAAAACTCATCAAGTGTCACTGCAATATCGAGACAGCCTGGTTGCTGTCAGTTCTCTAGCAGAAGCACTTGAAGTTAATCACTTTTTTCCTGTATGTTTCAATGTGATTGGCCAGCACCTGAGTTTAAAATATCACTCAAGTCATGGTAACCAAGACACGTTTGTCCTTCCATGTACTATATTCTGAAACATTCTCTTCCTGTGTGTAATTCCCTTTCAAAGTTGTTACTGTTGTATCTGATAACAGTAAGTTGGATTGTAGAAGTCTTTGGTCCCCTGGTTGTCACTATTTTTTCATCCAAAGGTTTGTTCATTCCTCTTCTCTCTGTGTTTTTTATCCTGGTGAAATCCTTTATATTTTCCTTTATAGTTAGGCTATAGCTTCTTTTTCTAGCAGTCATCATTTAATTTGACCTAATCCCTTAATTGTTCCCCGAAAAGGGTCTTTCCGTCAAGTCATGTCCTATTTTCTTCTGTTTATCTGTTTCTCTCCAGTATTTCCATGCATGTGAGGTCATCTCTCCTCGACTGGTTACAGGAACACTTTGAAAATCTGAAAGCACAAACAGGAAAACAAACACCTGCATTTAGTCAGTTCTGCATTGGCTTGTTTTACTCTTACAACATTTGTAGCAGTTGTTCCTTTACTAAACTGTAACCAAAGGTATTTAAATGAATATAGTTCTAAAACAAGCCCCTGGTTTGAGGCCACAGTGTCAACCACACAATGCTTTCAAGGGAACAGAATAAAGATGGGCAGTTGGGCACTTAGTTCAGGGGCAAAAAGCATATACAATTTCTACCTCAGCATTCGTCAGTAAATTTCATTCTGCAATTTATGACAATGTCTGTTTGACAGGGTGGTTAGCTTTTAGTCTATTTGTGTAGACATGTTTGCTATATAGGCCATGTATTGCATCTCATAGGGTATATAAACATGTCCCACCTACCAAACTTCCATGGTGGCAGAATAAGTTAATTAAGTTCCTGATTTATACTGAGTCCAGCTTCGACAAACGAGGCAAAAAGGATACCGGCTGATTGCAACAAAACACACCAGTAAAGAAACACAACGCAGTCAAGGTCAAGTAAACAACCATATCTGACCAAACGAACGCTCTGTATCTTGACTGTATTAAGGAAACTGACATGACTTAAGGAAGGCCTCCAGTCTTACTGAACTACATGTATTTAACAGAGGTATTTAATCAGTAGGGGGTCTAATTATATAGTGACACCACCTTAACAGGGTCATTATTCACAATGGCTCTTAGTGACTCCAAGTCCCATTGTCTGCCTCAAACACACTATAAAATGGTAAATGGTTCACACTGCTCTGCAGTCAACACCAGTGGCCCTTTGTTACGGTTGTATGCTTAGGCATTGCAGATATATGATAATTGTCTGGTTTCATTGTAAGTTATATGTGCACACTGTCAATTTCAGTCCAAGTACCGCCAAGTATTTTTGAAACCTCTGCTCTGTGAATAGGCTATTTCACCCATGAATTAGTGGACATAAAACCCCAGGGTAAATTCTACAACCTCACAAAAACCACACAATGATATGACTGGTGGTATTGGCATGAAATAACGTGCTAAATTTACATTTTTAATAACGATCATTCTTAATAAGTACAAAATACAGATTTTTGTTCAATACAACGCCAGCAGGCGATTACTTTCCAACCTCCGTTTTTTTTTAGAGAACGTCATGCTTGACAGTAGCCTACTAAACATGTTTAGGTAAAGTTGGAGACCTGCAGAGATGGAGGTATCTGCTGAATAATATGGCTGTTATATAGCATGATAAACAACCCTTATTTGCAGTAAAAGACGTATGCCTGTCCAAAAATAAGATTCTGCTAAATGCTAAAACCTCTATTTAGCTTGGTATCCATCCCTCGTTGTCTAGTAGTCACCTAGCTCTGTCCTTCTAGAAATTGTACAAAGCAATCAGATGCTTGACTGGCTGATTAATTAGGGTACGCGCAGTATTTGTTGCAGACAAAGTCTGCCCGCTATTACAGCCAGTTTCTAACCAAATAGGCTAGCCCTACTAGGTTTATGCAGAGTCTTGTCATACTGATAGTAACTGGCTAGCCTGTAACTGTTATCCTGATTACTGCTGTCATTGTGCCAAGACTACAATTAGGTTGTGGGGTACCTGAATAGCAATACATGCTATCTCCGTTCAGTGTTCTCGTTTTGATAGCTAGCTAAAGCAAGTCAATAATGTAGTAGTATACATAGCGTGGCTGCAGCATTTTGTATGTTTCTTGCAACTGAATACAATGGTACCAGTGGCAATTTCACCTACTAAACTAACATTTACCGAGTCAGTCAGTCCCCTAGCTATGTCTAACGTTAGCGTACAAAGGAAATTATTGTACCAAGCAGACTAGCTTGCTAACTAGCTTGCTAGCCAGGAGAACGGGGGAGGCAAGCATCCTACAAAAAGAGGGTGATTAGGTGCAGATGTTTCCTCCTTAGAAATTCAATGGGAAGTGGGTTGGCATAAATAGCGTTCTCTAAACTGGATGCTGCAATGGATTACCGTCCACTCCGACATGTTAGTAGCCCCAAACAAACGTAGATAGCCAGCTAATCAGTTAGAAAGACAAGACAAACCCACTCTTTCAATGCCTACCTGAGAGAACGTTCAAGGCCCCTCGAACAGTGAAAGGGTGTTTTGTGACAATCCCGCTGGTGAGGCAGGAAACCCCGGTCTTGAGTCGACTGCTCCGCCGCTTTTCCTTCACCCTCTGTCGTCCTGACAACCCCGACCAGCGGCGGCGAAGTCGGGGGCCCCGTCACAACACTCAGATCCCGGGCCTTTCCACCGATTTCCCCCCTTCTTTTGTCCTCACCTCCCAAAAATATGAGAGCACAATCGGGGTGCCTGTAGGTCCCGTTACCACTGAGGTCCATAAACCCCCGCCCCCTCCCCTCTTGTTCCCTCTCTCCTTTCCCTCTTTCACACACCGTTTAGGTGATCCACGCTCCACCTCAAATTAAACGCATTGCCTCCGCATTAACTGTAACCGCCTCAAAACAGTTATAAATCGCTAAAAAGCTACTGCTACAAACACATCGTTATAGGCCATGAATTCATCGGTAGACGTATTCGCTTTCCTGTAACTGTGTGTGCAACTGAAAGACCGCCTTGAAAATGCACACACACTCATATTCCAGCACCCCCTCCCTCATCCATCTCCATCATATATTTGGCTCTCCCCCTCCTTGACCACAGTTTTGCTATTTCAATGATCATTTTCATATAATAATGATCATAAACTGCCTACACATGACTGAGAGATAATTGCAATTCGTCCTTTCATTGGGTCTGCATGGTGAATGTTTCAGACTGTTTCTTTGTTCTTATTTCATCCCCCCAAATGAATGGTCAATGCTCTGTACAAAGGATGAGAGATGAGACTGGCTGGATGATGTGAATAAGGAAAATGTAGATACTACAGTTTTAATGAAAACAATGTTGATCCACTTCCACTCTTTTGTTGAGATATAACTACTATTGACATAACAGCCTGAGAATGAGGCCTGCATGTGTTCAGTGTGTTTATGTTAATTGCATTGGAATCTGCACATATGAAATCCAGGCTATTCAGTCCAGGTAAAGAAGAAAATGCTAACAGTAGTATTTGTAAAATGTTCCTGAAATGCATGAGATTGTTTTTTGTCAAGCTGAAATGTGATTTATAACTGAACATTTAGGACAAAAAATCAAGGTAATCGAAAACCAACTGTAATAATAACTGAGAGAGAACACCACAAGGTCTTTCATCTATTGAATTTATTGTGTTGTCTCAGAGAGGTTATCTCCCCTCTCTCTCTCTCTCTCTCTCTCTCTCGCTCTCTCTCTCTCTCTCTGTCTCTCTCTCTCTCTCTCACTCTGTCTCTCACTCACACACACACACACACACACACACACACGCACACACACACACACAAACACACACAGTTTCATCCAGTGCAGTGCAGTCCCTCTCTCCCACCATCATAACGAGTTGCCCTGTACATTATGCACACTTATGCACTTGTAATGCACTGCCCTCTGCACGTGCACACTCATTCAGCCACCGTGTCAATCACTCATCAAATACTAAACCAGGTTTTCAAGAAAATCTGTTTCTCTGTTTCAAAACAATTCAATTCATTCCCATGCAGTCATACACATCTATTCCTATCATGGTTGCCATAGCAACTACATCACAGAACCCTAACTGTGGATAATTTGTAGGTGATGGTGTGGCATGTGCACTGCGCAGGCACGCACACACACACACATACACACACACACTCATACTCTTCCAATTCATACCCACCTAAAGATAATACAAATGTGAAACGTTTGAAAATGCAGGCTTTCTTATGTGCAGAGTGCACACGTCCTTGGATAGGCAGTTCATTCATGTGACCGGCTAAGACGAAAGGAAGACAGTTACAGTTCATGAAGGTAGACGATCATTTACTCAATCAAAACAAATATTATCAAGATGATATTCGATCGGGACAGTCGAACGGGAGAAAACAAGTCAAATTTATAATCCCATCCAAAGTGACAGAATTTCAGCCACACATGGATGGTGACAGACGATGAACGGAAACTGGAGTGACTTGTTGTCTATATGGCTACAGATGGCATAAAAGACTGAAGCAATTCAGACGTTCTGGCATGTTAAAAGCTTGGCTGTGTGCACTTTCCTTTTTTAAATACATGTTTTATTTTTGACAACAGGTCTCGAGCACTCAAACAGGAGCCTGGAGGGAGTCAATCAAGCCTCTGAATGGGTAATTAAGGCCCAGAAGGAGACGGGCTCTCTAACCTGCTCCCATGCAGTGAGGACAAATGGAGAAGTACATGGACAACATACCTGGACTGACTTTCTAAAGAGTAAAGCCTGCACACGATTTCTAAGAGGAGAAGGTGAATGTTAGGTTGATGATTTCTAAGAGGAGAAGGTGAATGTGTGCACAAATGTGTGCACATGTATTTATTTTGAGTGTTTAGCATTTTTATATTATACATTCCTTTTCCTTACACGGGGAAGCAACACAATTTGTGCTGTAACATTGTTGGGAGTTTATTGTATTGCTAGAGGTTAGTTTTTGTTATGTCCGTGTAACTGAAGAAAATGACTCTAATCGCAAATACAGAACTACCTTTCACACATTAGTGGATTATTAAGAGATGTGTGTGTGTGTTTGTCTGTAAAAACAAGTAAAAAAGTGGGTAAGAAAACAAATCCAAATATTTTGGATTCACTGCCATCGACTAAAAGACTGAAAAGACCTGCTTACAATTTTCCTAAAGTAGTTATTCTCCCTACTGACCACTAGATGTCAGTGTCACACAACATGCGACACAGTCAAAGAAGTCCATAGCTCCACAAATGAAAAGAGAACGGGTTGAAGTGATGAAACACCAGTCCGAACCTTTGAAGTGTGTGGGTATAAGCCATGCATAACTACAATTTTATGTCCCTTTGATCTTTTTTCCTTTTTACTCCAGCGTCCAACTCTAGGCCTATCACAATTAGCAAGTCGCCTGACCATAGCCTCGGTATCATCAGAATGGACATGGTCTTTGATGATACATTGTGGCAAACAGGTTTCTCCGAAGCTTATTTGCAGCTCCGAGCTACTCAGATTAATTTATCTGTCGTTTTTTGGCCCCTAACTTTCTGGCTGTCCTTGACTCAAGGAGATGCTATCTTAAAGAGGAAACAGCCAACACACACACGCAAATCAGTTATCCTGACTGTGTAGACACACATATCATTGGCCTCAAGTCTTTTTAAATAACGGAATGGTTTCCTGTAAAAAAATAGACAATGGTTTTAGACTTAAACGGGTTAGGCAATAGTTTCCAATCAATTCACTTGTAGAATTTTAGATAAATAAAGATTATATGAAAACCATGCCTACACCCAACTATAATATAGACAAAGGCTATTCCTATTTCATTCAACGTCACTGACAGTAACTCATGTTGTAGAATTCTAAAGCAAGAGCAAAGCAGAGGACCACCGAGACAGTGACCAGTTACTACCAGCAGAGGGCGCCCTTTCCTAATCTCCTCCTCCACCGTCCTCGTGGAGCGCTACACTTCTCACCACGGGGCCCGCCACCACACTCTCCCCACATCTCCTAGCAACCGCAGAACCCTGCCTCAATCACTATGGATACGAGGAGGGAGGGCAGGAGCGAGGGGGGAGGAAGAGGAGGAGGAGGAGGGGCTGGTGGTAGGCTAGGCACCCGGCATTCCAGCGAGGCCCTTCTCTCTCCATAGCGTAGAAGAAAGAGATACAGAGATATATACATATATACAGAGATATATACAGAGAGAGATAAACAGATATATACATATATACAGAGAGATATACAGAGAGAGATGCAGAGAGAGATACAGAGAGATACAGAGAGAGATACAGAGACAGAGAGAGAGAGAGATGCAGAGAGATATACAGAGATATACAGAGAGAGATACAGAGAGATACAGAGAGACAGAGACAGAGAGAGAGAGAGAGAGATGCAGAGAGATATACAGAGAGAGATGCAGAGATATACAGAGAGAGATACAGAGAGATACAGAGAGATACAGAGAGAGATAGAGAGAGATACCGAGAGAGATAGAGAGAGACAGAAAGAGATAGAGAGAAAAGGAGGACAAGAACAGACTTCCTCTACAGCATGCTGAGTGTTGCGTGTTAATTTGCAGGGGTGAGGGTTTACAGGAATGAGGGGTGGAAGGGGGTCAAGAGGGAGGAGGGAGGAGGATTGCTTGAGTCACTGAGCGCCGGTTCAGAGGGAACATATTGAGATCGTATTTCAAACCAGCCATATTCCAGAGGTTGGACGAGGGGAGAGAGAGATGGAGAGAGAGAGAGGGTTGGGGGCAGAGTAATCATCGTAATTAAGAGGTTTTGTCTTGTAAGTACCCGTTGCTTACCTTAAGCTCATCAGTCCCCCCCCCCTCCCCAACTCTCCCAGTCAACTCCCCTTAACCCCACAACCATCACCCGTTAAACCTGACAGTGCCATCATCTTCTTTCTGTCCTTGCGCCTTGGCTCATGTCACGGCACCACCACCACCGCCACCTTATTATCACTAAACCTTGCTTGTTCCAACTCCCCCTGCCCCCCCTCCCGACCATGATGTATGGTTCACACCTTCGCCCTCGGCCCCCCCCTCTTCCCCCCTCCCCCTCATGGCGTGATGTCATGGTAACCTTCCACTGCAGCAACCATCCCTCCTTCCCCGGGAGCTGCTGGTGGGGCGGCGGGCCGGAGACGCGCTGACAACCGCAATGAGACGGCAACATTAGCCTGGTGATTTGTCGAGATCGCGCTGTCATGGACGGACGGACGGAATCGCTCATGTGCTCAGGTATCGCTCATGTGTTTTGGAAGATATGCAAACCTGCGACCTATTTTCAATAAGCCACCCCCCCAGGGCTTCCATGTACCCCTGAATGCTGCCGTCACGCTGCTGAAGGACAGACATGGCGTGTTGTAGAAGGACTGAACGGTACACAGGACAGACATGGCGTGTTGTAGAAGGACTGAACGGTACAGAGGACAGACATGGCTGGTGTGTTGTAGAAGGACTGAACGGTACACAGGACAGACATGGCGTGTTGTAGAAGGACTGAACGGTACACAGGACAGACATGGCGTGTTGTAGAAGGACTGAACGGTACACAGGACAGACATGGCGTGTTGTAGAAGGACTGAACGGTACACAGGACAGACATGGCGTGTTGTAGAAGGACTGAACGGTACAGAGGACAGACATGGCGTGTTGTAGAAGGACTGAACGGTACACAGGACAGACATGGCGTGTTGTAGAAGGACTGTACGGTGGTACACAGGACAGACATGGTGTGTTGTAGGAGGACTGTACGGTGGTACACAGGACAGACATGGTGTGTTGTAGGAGGACTGTACGGTGGTACACAGGACAGACATGGTGTGTTGTAGGAGGACTGTACGGTGGTACACAGGACAGACATGGTGTGTTGTAGGAGGACTGTACGGTGGTACACAGGACAGACATGGTGTGTTGTAGGAGGACTAAACGGTGGTACACAGTGTTTTCTACGCCAAAGTAACACGCCGGCAGACACACAAACGTAACGCTTCTCCCCCTCTTCCCACACACACACACGCAAACCAAAACACACATGCACACACATTTACACACACGTACAAACACTGTTTCTACCTGGCAGACAAACTTTTCGGCTCAGCACCAACACAGAGAGAGAGAGAGAGAGAGAGCGAGAGAGAGAGAGAGAGAGAGAGAGGAGAGAGGAGAGAGAGAGGAGAGAGAGAGAGAAAGAGGATAGAGAACGAGAGTGTGAGGCAGAGAGAGAGAGAGAGGATAGAGAACGAGAGTGTGAGGGAGAGAGAGGGAGAGAGAGAGAACGAGAGAGAGAGAGAGATAGAGAGAGAATGAGAGAGAGTGAGACGGAGGGAAAAACGCCTGCTCCTGTTGCCGCGGCAACCACCCCATCCTCCTTCCCCCTCTCCTCTTTAACCCTTTCTCCCCCGCGCTTCCTCCCTCCATCCCTCCTTTCACCTTCTGTCTTTCACCCTCCCAGTGTTCTCTCACTCGCGAGTGTCCTCTCCCTCCATCTGTCACCCGTCTCTCTCTCTCTCTCTCCTCCTCTCCAGTCTCGTCTCCCTGAGACCAGTGTAAATCTTTATTATCAGGCCTATCTACTGGCATCATAAGCCTAATCTTTCATCCAGATGTACCTCACCCTTCATCTCCACGCCATGGTCTCCCAGCACAACTCTGATATCCATTAATAACCTGGATGACACAAGCGCTGCTCCGTGACAGAGCTGTCCTAGCCTAACCTCGGTGACAAATATCAACACGTATCAACGAATGGTCTCGTTCGCTCACGCAAATCTCCATTTTGCAATGCCAAGACTAGCTGCCAGCCCGCATTAAAATGATCTATATTGTCGGACGTTTTTCGTTAGGTTTTTTTGTTGTAAGAGAATACATCCTAGCTGAGAAATACAGGCCACTCAGGATTGCTGGGATAAAGCTGCACAACAGTGTGATCTGGAAAAGTGGCATGTTCAGAATAGCCGTGAGTTCCCAGAGGGTTGAGAAATATGACTTTTCTCTCGTCACTCCGTCTCAGAGAGACCTCTCTGGCTTTCGCTTGCATTACATATCCTGTTGCTAGGTAACAGTTAATTGTTAAAAAAGTAGGCACTTGTGTCTCGAGGTGCATTGTGGGATTGTGGGGGTGAGATGAGGAAGTGGGGGGGACATGAGAACAAGACTGCCGCCGCAGGAGGGGGAGGTGAGCGAGATGAGGGGGGGTAAGTGAGCGGGGGGAGGTGGAGCAGGGGGGAGGTGACGAGGGGGAGGTGAGCGAGGGGAGTGGGGAGGGGGGAGTGAGGAGGGGAGGTGAGCGAGGGGGGAGGTGAGCGAGGGGGGAGGGGGGAGGTGAGGGAGAGTGAGCGAGGGGGAGGTGAGCGAGGTGAGGAGGGGGAGGTGAGCGAGGGGGAGGTGAGGGAGGGGGAGGTGAGGAGGGGGAGGAGCGAGGGGGAGGTGAGCGAGGGGGAGGTGACGAGGGGGAGGTGAGCGAGGGGGAGGTGAGCGAGGGGGGAGGTGAGGGAGGGGGGAGGTGAGGGGGAGGTAGCGAGGGGGAGTGAGGGAGGGGGAGGTGAGCGAGGGGGAGGTGAGCGAGTGGGGAGGTGAGCGAGGGGGAGGTGAGCGAGGGGGAGGTGAGCGAGGGGGAGGGGAGCGAGGGAGGTGAGGGAGGGGGGGTGAGGTGAGCGAGGGGGGAGGTGAGCGAGGGGGAGGTGAGCGAGGGGGAGGTGAGAGAGGGGGGAGGTGAGCGAGAGGGGAGGGAGGGGGAGGGGAGGACGAGGGGGAGGTGAGGGAGGGGGAGGTGCGCGAGGGGGAGGTGAGCGAGCGGGTGAGCGGGGGGAGGTGAGCGAGAGCGAGAGGTGAGCGAGGGGGGAGTGAGGAGGGGTGCGGGTGGGGAGGTGAGGGGGAGGGGGAGCGAGTGAGGGGGCAGGGGGGAGGGGAGGGACGAGAGAGGGGGGAGGGGGGAGTGAGAGAGGGGGAGGGAGAGAGGTGAGGAGGGGGGAGGTGGAGGGGAGGGGGAGGGGGAGCAGAGGGGGAGGTGAGAGAGGGGGGAGGGGAGAGAGGGGGAGGGGAGAGAGGGGGGAGGTGGAGCGAGGGAGGAGGGTGAGAGAGGGGGGAGGGGAGGAGAGGGGGGAGGTGAGCGAGGGGGGAGGTGAGGAGGGGGAGTGGTGAGCGAGGGGGGAGGTGAGCGAGGGGGGGAGGTGAGGGAGGGGGAGGTGAGCGAGGGGGGAGGTGAGCGAGGGGGGAGGTGAGCGAGGGGGGAGGTGAGCGAGGGGGGAGGTGAGGGAGGGGGGAGGTGAGCGAGGGGGAGGTGAGCGAGGGGGGAAGTGAGCGAGGGGAGGTGAGCGAGGGGGAGGTGAGGAGGGGGGACGTGAGCGAGGGGGAGGTGAGCGAGGGGGGAGGTGAGCGAGGGGGGAGTTGAGGGAGGGGGGAGGTGGGGAGGGGAGGTGAGGGAGGGGGAGGTGAGGGAGGGGGAGGTGAGGGAGGGGGGAGGTGAGGGAGGGGGAGGTGAGGGAGGGGGAGGTGAGGGGGAGGTGAGCGAGGGGAGTGAGGGAGGGGGGAGGTGAGGGAGGGGGAGGTGAGCGAGGGGGGAGGTGAGGGAGGGGGAGGTGAGGGAGGGGGGAGGTGAGCGAGGGGGGGAGGTGAGGGAGGGGGGAGGTGAGGGAGGGGCTTGAGACAAAAAGAGAGATGGGAGAGTAGAGTGTGACAGACAAAGACCAGGGCAGTTGGTTACTGGGGGAGACAGATGGAGCGGTTCTTTATTAATAAAAAAAGAGCCTGAGGTGGACATGGGTTTAGAGGATAAGGTGACAGTCTAAAGGCAGCCATTACCTCTGCTATTGTCATCTGTCCTTTTTACCCCACTATCCCATCCGATTCCCCTCCCAGCATCTCTCTACACCTCCCTCGCTCTATCTCTCCCTCTCCTCTCATTCTCCATAATCTGGTCGACTCTCATCCATAACTCACAGGTCTTTCTCTCTTTTATTACGTCCCGGCTGCCCCCCTCTCTCTACCTCCTCTCTCCATCCTGATAAGTCAACCTGACACGCGATATAAGGGGGCCTTGGAGGGCAAGAGACATGAAGGGAGAGCGAGAAAAAGAAAGAGAGAGGGAGAGTGAAAGAGAAAGAGGGTGTGAGAAAGGGAAAACAGGAAGGGAGAACAAAGCATGATTTAAAAGGAAAGAGGATGAAGAGAAGAAAAGCAAAGGAATTTAAAGAAAAAAGGGGATGAGAGACAGGCAGGAAGAGAGGAGAGAGAGGGAGAGAACAGGAGAGAAAGTGAGTACGACTTTGCATAATATTAAAGGAGGAAATCAAGTCTGGCATCCTAAATAACTTGCCTTACTTCCTTAACCTTGGCCCCTTAACACTCACCCGATGGCTAGTCAGCACCTCTCTGAATTTGTCTGTTGCTCTCCCTCCCTCCCCTCGTCCCTGGTGTCTGCATGCCCTAGCATTCTGTTGTCTCTCCCCCAGGTTTTCTCTCGCCTCGTCCCCACTATCAATAATTGAATACAGGAGAGAAAGAGAGATAGGGAAAGAGAGAGGAAGGAGGGGAGGGAGGGAGGGAAAGAGGGGGAAAGAGAGAGAGAAAGAGGATAACTTTGAGATGATGGATGGGCGGCTAGGTGTTGTATTTATCTAAGAGGAGCAGGGCAACGTGGATGAAGGGACACGTACACACACAGTAAAACACGCATGCGCACACACACACACACACACACACACACAGACACAGCCTCTCTGGCCTGCTTGTAATGTTACTGTTTTGCTGTGTTCCTCCATCCAAACATGACTTCCTCCCAGCCCCCACTCTGAGCTGTGCTCTGGGTCTAGGAGGACGTCTCCTCTGAGAGAACAGGCCAACCGACGCCAGCCACCTTCCACCCCTCCCGGACGCACTGAGCTTCGGGTGTGGTATCGTATCAGCGATGACATGGAAAGAGCTGGACGGAGAGAGGTGGAGAGACGCGGAGTGAGACAGAGGGAGAGACGAAGGACTGCGGGTGGACCGAGAGTGAGACAAACGCGCGTGTCAAGGATCTGCCAGACGGCCGGTCACAAACGGCACAAAGGGGAGGGGTGAGGGGAGGGGGGGCGGAATCATGGAAGAAAGAACAAGGAAGGGCTGGGACAGGATCAGGCAGGGGGGCCGTCAATGGGCTGAGACAGAGAGAGTAAGGGACAAGGTCAGAGGGGGAGTGAGAGTGAGGGATGAGTGCGTGACAGAGGCAGAGAGAGAGAGGGAGGGAGGTTGAGGGAGGGAGGTTGAGGGAGGGAGGTTGAGGGAGGGAGGCTGAGGGAGGGAGGTTGAGGGAGGGAGGTTGAGAGAGGGAGATTGAGGGAGGGAGGTTGAGGGAGGTTGAGGGAGGGCGGTTGAGGGAGGGAGATTGAGGGAGGGAGGTTGAGGGATGGGGTGAGAGGGGTGACAAGCAGACTGCAGTTGGGCCCAGCGGAGTGGGCAAGCAGACTCGGCATCTTGCCGGTGAAAGCGATGGAACGTGAGAGCCATGCACAAGCAGGCTGCCGGGGGGGACTTTACAGGAACATAAATACAGCGCCGGGAATGGCAAACCAAAGAATAAGTAGGCGCAGGTTGAGGGCGCGGGGGCGACAAATCATCAGGATGGTGGGAGAAGAAGCGATGCAGAGAGACGGACGGAGACGGAGAGAGAGAGAGAGAGGAGAGAGCAAGAGAGGAGAGAGAGAGAGAGGGGGGGAAGAGAGAGCAAGAGAAAGCTTCGGAGAGAGACGGTTAGAGAGGGAGGGAAAAAGAGAGCAAAACAGAGAGAGAAGTGAGAGTGAATAAAACGGAGAGATAGTGAAAGAGAGAGAGGGAGGAGAGACAGTAAAACAGAGAGAAGTGAGGTAAAGGGGGGAGAGAGAGTGTGTGTGTGTGTGTGTGTACATGAAGCACAGGAATGACGACTCAGTCTCAAAGTCATGAAACTTATCCTTTTTTATTAATACATACTTAACACTTCATTTTGTTTGTCATGTACAAAGAGAAAGAAGTCTTATTTTAGCACTTATCGTTGTAGTATTATCCTTATCAGAGGTACAATGAGAATGATTCCTTGCAAATCTGCAATGAAATTGTTAATTTATTATTGTGATTAATTAGATCATTTCCATACAAAAAAAGAAAGGAATAAGGTTTAAATGTTTCCCAATATTCATATTTACACAATCTGTACAGTTATTTGTTTTTGTGGCGTTTTTGTTTCGTCAATAAGGTGTAAAAACTTTAAGAACCTTTCAAAGGAAAATAGGGCCACAGGGAGATAAAGAATGACCAAGATAGCAAGACTACGTGTGTACAAGTGATACTATCGCTGTTCCGTTTCTCCTACGCGCCGGGAATTCATTCTGGAACTGCAGTCTGAGAAGAGAGACCTTGAACCAGTCTGTAGGGGGGGAGGGGAAGGAGAGACTGTGTTTCTGTATTCATGCACCTCACCCTGAAATAAGGGTGTCTCCGTGACAACCTTATGAGTGACAGGCCTTAGTCACGACCCCTTAATTGATGTTTCTATGACGACAAGTTCCTGCCATTCATCTCGATCACGAAGACATGAAAAAGTAAAATAAACTGAATCCTACAATGCACAGGTGTACACATATCAAATATACTAATGGGTAAAGATGTCACACGCACTAGTGTGATTTCACGCACAGTGCAGCACTCATATCAGATTTAGCAAATAAATGAAAGAAAAACTGATATTCACTGCTGCAAAATCGTCCATGTACAACATCAACCCTCGCTACAAATGTGTTAGTAATTAATTAATTAATAATAGTCATAAGAATAATATGAATTCCCATAGAACATTTGAAGCTGACTTTCGAACACACAGAAAATGGTCGGACGGTGATTCATTAAGATAAGAACTCTTTGTTCAAGCGCTGTTTCGTCGCGCACACAGCTCATGTCTCTAGCAAATACGTGAACGGTGACCGGAATGTGGCAATAACTTCAAAGTACATTTCTGAAAAGAAAAAAAAACGGTTTATCATATAAACAAACTGTTATCCGTTCTCAAATGGCCTTGGTGCGTTCGATCGACATGCGTGAACAAAGGTGATGTAAAAACTAACCCTGAACCTGTTCACAGCCCACTGCCCCCTACCAGAGGAAGCCATTTTTCACATTGAAAAACCTGATGTTTTTGTTTTATTTTTTGTCATATACCCTATTAAAACAAATGTTTAGGCCTCTAGGACATATAGATGAAAAATGTCTTCATCTTCACGGTGTGTGTACTGGCAGGCAAGAGCAGAGATAAAGAGACAGAGAGAGAGAGAGATAAAGAGAGGGCCTTAACATGTCCTTGAGCAAATAAAGATGGCTGCTTTTGTGTGCTTACTCGCATTGTACTGTTCGTACAGTTGCCATGGCAAAGAATTGGTGGTAGTAGTAGGTAGAGTTGCTATGGTAAATGGCAGTGGCTGGCAGGGATGCTAATTTGACTAGCTCACTAATTCGGGGGCCAGTCAGGAAAACTAGCAAGAGGCAGACGATATGGCGGACTAGTCAACATTTCCTTTCAGTGGGGTAAAGGGATATTGTGGCATGTGTGTTACAGTGTTCCTCTGTTCAAGCAGCAACATTGTTTTACTTTAAACTAAGACAGTGTGCCCAAAGCGTGAGTTCCTGAGCTACCTTAACACAACAGACACGCACAGGGGGGTGCTCTGTTGTTCAAGTTCTATCAACACAAATTAGTAGAATCAAACATAGAGGGGAGAAAAACCCCCAAGGGAACATGCAATTTTATTGCAAACGAGGAACTAAAATATATCTCATGAAATATCGAAGCTAAATCCAGAACAGTATGGATGTGAAATCATACGGACACATTTCAGTAATACATTTCTTCTTCTGAGACACAAGTATGATTGAGAGTTTAAGGTACATTTCCGAAGATGGAAATCGTCTCATCGCTCCAAAATATCAAGGAAACGCGTTGACCCCTTATTGTACTCAGTTACACAAAATAACGTGAATCTGTGTCTCAATACGAAGGTGACCCGATCACACAACATAAGTCTTAATATTGACCAAATGTGATAGATATCACGGGACAAAACATTATTCCTAACCAACACAAACGATATGAACTCATTGCCCTGAACAATATTTAGCACATGATATAGAGGTGACACATGAGAAATCCACTGTCTTTGTCTTTAATTGATTACTGAAATGCTTTCAGTAAAAGTAATCCATGGATTCCTCAATATGATGAATGTAGAGCGAGTATCCCTTTTTGACACCGCTGGCCTTAAAGTGAGGGGAAAATACCAACACTCAGACGTCCAATGAGCTTGTCTTGCTGTTCCACAGTGCAACAGTTAGAGGGCAACAATGAACCAATCACATGTTAGCTCTAAGAAAAGATGTCCAATCACCATTGGATCCCAGGATGTCCAATCACCATTGGATTCCAGGTCCAAAAAGGGCAACACGAGTTATCTTGTATTAAATTACTTAACAAGGATTGCTTAAAAAAAAGGAAGGATCACAATATAATACTGCCTCTAAATGCAAAACGCATCTATGTATACATGTAATATTGTATTACATAAATGTATAGATAACTTTTATTTATTGTGTAAAGCGTGAAGTGTAGCCTAAAGTTTATTAAAAAGAGAATCTAACACAATTCAAGGGAAACGTAGAGAAGACTTTGAAAAGTAAACTCGCCTCCATATCACCTGACGTCTACACAGCAATAGCCTTGACTTCCAACAATTGAGTAAAAGTAAGCAAAAAAGCATTTTCTTAAAAGAATAATTCGATTAATTGGTAAACTATCTTTAATTAAGTAAACATGAGATTTAAAGCAAAAATAGTTCAATTATATCACTTATTATGATTAGTAATATTGTCTTAACTATTTTGCATATTTTTGTTTATTTATTTTTATGTATTTTATATGTTTTTATTATCATTTTGATTATTTCTTAAATTGCTGTAAAACATATTGAAAGTTACATCCTGACTGTCTGCTTACTGTACAAAGTGAAAAGAGCTTTTAAATAGATGTATTTACAGCGGAAAAGAGAACACGATGATGTGCTGACACTGATTGACGCTGACATCACTTCCTTCTTTTTTCCCCTCCACTCTGCGCTCCGTATTCGTTCCCTTTTTCGACCTCTCCAAATCGTCTCCCCATCCATCGCTAGATAGTGCGTACAAAAGCACCGACCACCCCCGTCTAGCATCTAGCCACTTGAGGAGAGTCAGGATTTGGGGTTGAATCATTTTGATTTAAGGCTAACTTGGGAGGGTTTCATCTCAAAGAAATTACATGGAGAGAGCGAGAGAAGAGAAGGTGGGAGAAGGGGAGGGGGGCTGAATACATTAATCGTTTTGATCAGCGCGGCCCATGAAAACACAGCTGTTATCGTTCAATCACATCTTCCTCCCCTCCGCACACCTGCCTATCACGGAGACGGGCGGAGAGCGGCGGAGAGACGGACACTCAGCGACGATCATCTGCGGCACGTCCTCGAAACCGCACCGTCATCGCGGCACTTCCGACGGCGTCTCCGGCAGCCCTTGAACTCCTCACCTCTCGCACTAATTGAGGACGAACTTCTCCATGACTATTAACTTCAGTTCTGTACAATAGCATGACTCACCCAACTCGTATATGATAAGGCATGTGTCCCATCAACGTGTGAACCTGCAGGCAGGGGCTTTAAAGGTTCAGAGTAATATTGGCTAAAAGGCCTGTCAACATCTGTCATCCAGCCAGAGCTTCATTTGTTCTTCTCAAAATGGCCGCCACCTTGCATCATGCATGGCGCGACCTAAGAGATGTCCTTCACGTTGAAGCTCCCGTCATCCATAAAAACCATTGTCATTAGGCAAATGAAAGGTCTCTCGAGAAGGGTTATTTAACCCGCCGACGGGTTCACGGGAGCGCGGCGCGTCGCACACGACGACCTTTCGTCACTCCTACGGAAGCCAGCGCAAAGTTCAGTCCACAGCGCCTCCGTCGTTTTGTCTGCACCAACCTTCACTACTGGTGTGCGTGAAAATGGAGAAAGGACGAGAGAGAGAAAGAGAGAGGGCGAGAGAGAGAGAGAGACAATGGGGGTGGTGCACGAATAAGCCTAGTCGAGATTAGGCTGCTGGCTGTTGTCTTGACTTGAACCTGAATCCTGTAGTGAAATGCTTGTCACTGTTGTGATGGTAGGTACAGTAAGGGAGGCCTGTGAACCGTCAGAGCCCAGCACCTCTCACGGTCAGCATGTGTGTGTGTGTGTGTGTGTGTGTGTGATACGGTCACCCGTTCACTGTTCGCCGTGACACATATCATGTCGCCGTCTTGACACACACACTCACTTGGGTTCAGCGTTCCGGATCAGACCTTCCCGACCTCCACGTGTGGACAAACACCATTTGTTGATTCCTCACTGGTCTGTGACAGTACAGAGGGTCTGTCCCCATAGGTTACACATAGACACACACCCCACACACACACACACACACACACACGTCAACTGGGGTCCGTTAAGGCACGTCCTTCCTCTCAACGTCTGCAAACGGAGGCTTGAGCCCGACCAGACATGTCTTTCACGGTCGGCGACAGACACACGTCGAGGTGACTGTGTGTGTGTGTGCAGTGAGTGTGTGTGTGCAGTGTGTGAAATCCCCTGAAAAGGTCTTGAAACTAAGGAGGGTCGTGGGCAGCAGACCATCAGCTGTGTGCAAAAAAAAACTTAGCCCATTCCAGATCCTCTCTGAGCAATTTGTGTCATTCGAAAAAACAGAAGCTAGCGAGTGTAGAGACATGGTTGTCATGGTTGTCGACAATGAAAAACAAGGGACCGAAGGACTATTCTTTCATGTTTGCCGGTGGAATTAAATAACAAGCCTACGTTTGGCAGCCACGGGGCCCAGACAAAGGAACAACTACAAATATTAATAACAAACAGCATTTGAGATATCGAAACATAAAACTGGAAAACGTAAAATCTCATCACTGGTGTTATCATCGTGAACACTAATTGTCATCTTTCGTATTCACAATGTTATTCATATTATTGTCGTTTGTACCCTGTTATTTCAGTAAGAATATCTTATTATCGTTCCATGATTGTATTCTCAAAGCGGACCACAAAGCTGTGATGTGGTTTTGGTGTCCAGTGTTCTCGGGAACGGAGGAGGAAGAGGAGGAGGAGGAGGAGAGAAGGAACAAGGAGATCTTGGTGTTACAGGGGGGGAGGGAGGTATGGAGAGCAGCAGGCTGTCGACACACTTCCTGTATCCGGGCACGTGTCACTTCCTGTGTGAGAGCGCCATGGACAAGACAACCCTTCTGAGGTGACGGAGAAGCAGATGGAGGGTCGCCTCCCCCTTGCCCTCCCCTCCACCCCCGACCTCCCCCCCGCCAGCTCATAATTACCCTGCAGGAGGGTGTAAGAGGCAAACACACACACACACACACTCCATTGCCACGACAAGGAGGTGTCACTTTCTGGTGCTAACTATCTGTCCGGCTCCCTCTCTTGTGTTCTCTGGTGTGCGAACTGCAGGGGGTGTTGGGAGGGAATGCTAGTTGGCTCCGTTTTAGTACCGTAGCCTAACCGGAGAGGGTGAGGTTTGTTTGACCCAAACATGTTTTCTTTAGTATTTGATGGTTGCCCCCATGTTGTCCCTGTGTTTATTGTGCGCCTTCTTTTGCCACCCTCTGTCCCTCAGAGGTGACAGCGACATTTCCCTCTTCCTCTACCTGTCCTTCTCCTTTCCTCTCCTCCTCCACCCCCCCCCCTTCACTCCTCCCATCTCCACTGCTCCTAACCCCTCTTCTCTCCCCCCCCCTCCTCCTCCCATCTCCACTGCTCCTAACCCCTCCTCCCCCCCCCTTCCTTCACTCCTCCCATCTCCACTGCTCCTAACCCCTCCTAACCCCTAACCCCTTTTCTCTCCCCCCCCTCCTCCACTCCTCCCATCTCCACTGCTCCTAACCCCTCCCCTCTCTCACACGTCCGACTCGATGCTGGACAGTTTCTCGTAGACGTGGCCGTTGCTGCCGTTGAACGGTCTCGGCGGGCCCACCCCGAGGGTGGAGCCGTGGTGGTTCCCCATCCCACCCAGACACTGCTCCTTGGTGAACCGGGGCGCCGCGTTCGACATCACCCCCCGCCGACCCTGGCGTCGGCAGGAAGGAGGCCACGCCCGCGGAGCCCCGAAAGTCGGAGCGGACGGATTTGGGCGTGTGTTGTTGCTGCTGCTGCTGCTTCTTCATGTAGTACTGCTTGGCTCCGTGCATCAGACACTGGTCGTCGCCGAAGGTCGGGATGAACGGGTTGTGATTGGCCCTGTCGGGGTACAGAGACTTGGACAGCGGGTAGCCTCCCCCGACTCCGCCTCCTTCCATCATCGACCTATCCCGGTCCCCTCATGTCTCTCTCGCCCACCGATCGGCGGTGGAGACCCTCGCCGCCCCGGAAGAGCCCGAACGGCGAGCTCGCCCCTTTGCGGCCGTCGCCGCCGCCGTAGAACAGCGTGGTCGCGGTCCCGGTCGCGCTCCGACCCGCCGTGGCGCTCGAAGATGTGCGCGAAGGGGCTGGCGCCGTCCATGTAGCGCTCCTTCTCCTTCAGGCTCACGCTACGGGGCGGCGGGAGGACCCCCCCGCCCATCCCGGCCCCCCCCATCTGCCCGCCGCCGCCCGCCCATCCCCCCGCCCATGATGCCGCCCCCCATGCCCACAGACTCCTCCTTCTGGATATCCACGAAGGCGTCGTAGGAGTGCTGCCGCCTCAGGGGCTTCCCCAGGCCCCCCTTCCTGCGCTGGCCCTGGGGCTGCCCTCCGCCCTTCCCTCCCCCCATCTGTTCCAAGAGGTGGTTGTTGTCCTCGCTGATGTCGTACAGGGTGCCGGTCTTTTTACAGCCCTCGCATCGCATGCAGGAGGCCGAGCTGGGACGACTGCCCCCCGCCGCCCCCCACCCCGGAGGACCCGCCGTACCCCCCCGTGCATGGACATCTGCTTGCTCCCGCTCGCGCGGCAGTTTCCGGCACTCCCACTCGCCGCCGGACATCCCCGCCCCGGCGGCTCCGCCCCCACCCCCCTTGGACTCTAACTTCTTGGGCTTGCCGCTCTTCAGGAAGTCCTCCACCGACACCAGGCTGGTGCAGTTAGCCCCGCCCATGCCGCCGCCGCCCCCCCGGCCCGTCCGTCAGATCCACGTGCTCCCACTGGGGCACGCCCTCCTTGGGGCGGAACTGGTCCAGGTAGAAATCCCTCAGACCCTCCTTGTCCCTGTACAGGTAGGAGGAGGGGTTCCCCACCGTTGGGGCCTCCCCCTCCGCCCCTCTTCCGTTCTGGGGGCAGGAGCGGCGGGGAGGCCGAGCGGTGCCCGTGGTAGTGGTGGTGGCTGATGTGGTAGGGCTTCCTCCGGTAGCCCAGCTCGATCTCGTCCAGCTCCCGTCTGGACTTGGCGGACGCTGGCCGCTTCTTCAGGCTGTCGCGGTACTGCTTGCGCTTCTTGGCGTTGCCCTCCAGGTTGCCGTAGGTGACGGTGTGCGTGGAGATGTCGGACACGTCGTCTCCGCCCCCCGCCGCCTCCTCCGCAGTAGCGCTCGTGCCCGGGGATGTACCCGGAGCTGGAGGCCCCGCCCTTGAAGGAGAACTTCCCGTAGAGGTCGGGGAGGCCGCCCTTGAAGCCCTGCCCAGGGGGCGGAGTCTGCCCTGAGATCAGGTCGAACTTGCTCATGTTCCGGTGCGTCAGCGCCGAGCGCGGCTGCGTGGTGAAAATGGGCGCCACGCCTCCGCCGAGGCTGTCGCAGTCGAACATGCCCCCCTCCAGGGAGCTGCCGCTGCCCAGGCTGTGGGGGCGGTTGGCGGGCGGGCCGAGCCCCAGGGCGGAGCCCCCGTGGTGGTGCAGGTAGTGGTCCTGGTACAGGTTGCTGTCCTTCAGGTGGAGGTTCCCGAACGTCCTCTCCACCTCGCTGATGTAGTCGCTGAACATGTTGTCGTCGGGGGGGAGGTACGACGGCTTGCAGTCCGAGTGGCCGGCCAGGCTGCGGCGGCGCTCCGAGATGTCGTAGACGGACGACTCGCGCCGGATGAAGTCCAGGGCGCTGTGGGGCGAGCCGTTGACGCCGGACAGCGACGCCATGTTCTTGGCGGTGCGGAGGAGGCGGAGGATGTTGGAGTGCGTGTTGTTCATGGTGGCCGAGGGCGAGTCGAGGGCGGAGCTGCTCTTCTCCTCGATCTGGACGCCGTGGATACAGCTGTAGATGCCCTGTGGTGGGGGGAAGGGGGGGGAGAAGAGAGGGGGCGGGGTGGTAAAAGCGAATCAGAGAAAGAAACGACAACAAAAATCTCCTTCAACCTTCTATTAAACATTCTTGTGGTCAGAAATTCACCTCTGGCTTCACAAAACCAAACAAATGGCCGACAGAACATGACACAGATATGACAACACGTGTCAGAGCTGAAGTAAGAACCCGAGGAGGTTGTACAACTGATGCGCTAAAGATTACGTCCAGACGGAAACCACAGCGGTTTCAAAAGAGTTGCAGGTAACCAACTGGCTAAAGGATACACCCCTTAGGTCTCCTTAGTCATTGCTAGAAATGTAACATTGCAGACCGTAGTGCTGCAGGGTAATGATGTAGGGATGCTGGGAGAGAGAGGATGGGTAGGGGGTGATTGATAACGAGAGAGAAGCAGTAAAACCTGTGGGTCTTCGGACGATCAATACGACGTGATCAATACCATCAAAATAGCCAGCGGCAGCTATAAAAAAAACACCAAAAACCCACCCCCCAACCACCCCAAGATGTACTAATGTCGAATAACATTTTATTATATATGGGAGGGAGAGCAAAACGACAGAAAGACAAACGTCGCCATTTGCATCCGGTGATGTATAAGACGATATCCAGATCAACATCCCGGCGCGTGTCCGCTCCCCAAGTCCAGCCGTGACGGACGGCCCCTGCGCGTCGAATCAATCACGCCCAATGATTTTCTGAGGCTTCCTCACAAGTCACCAGATGATGGCAGCATCAATGGAAGCCTCCAGACGTCGTTAAGAGGTCAAAGGTGACAGGGTCGTCACTGCTGGTGCCAGCGTCTGAGCCAGATTGGGGGGGGGGTCACGTGAGGTCAGACGGCCTGACGAAGCTGTCGTCGGCGGCGGGTTAGTTTAGCGTACCTTAGCACCCCCCCTGTCTCCTCTGGGCTGGTCATGTCTGTCACTTTTTCTCTGTCTCCGTCTTCAGACAAACTCTCCTTATCTCGCCCCCGTCTCCCTCTCTCCTCAGCCGCATGCTTGACTTTTCCTTCACTCCTGGATATTTCGAGATGTCAACCTCTCTGTCTCTCTCTCTCTCTCTCTCTCTATCTCGCTCTCTCCCTCTCTCTCTCTCATCTCTCTGCTCTCTCCTCTCTCTCTCTCTCTCTCTCTCTCTCTCTCCCTCTCTCTTCTCTCTCTCTCTCCTCTCCCTCTCTCCCTCCCTCTCGGCTGTCCCCCCCATCTGTTGTCTCTCCTTCAGAGAAGGAAAGTCTCGGTGGGCCCCTTCCACCCCCTTGTTGACATCACGTCGGGGAGCGCTCTCTCAGCCCTTGTCTCCCGTGGCGACGGGGCATGGACCTATCACAGACCGGGTCAGGATTTACACGCGGCTCAGCTTGCATTGTTTACACACGCAGCGACACGGACGAGTAAACGGAACGAGCCTTCGTGCCTTCGCCTCTTGGACACGTTCCACGGCCGAGGCTGACGTCTCGCGCGTGCCCACGTAGAGCAAACACTGACAGACCGGTGGGTGAAGAAGGCAGCCATTGTTTAGTCAGGATGTGATGTCTGTGTGCGTGTGTGTGTGTGTGTGTGTGTGTCGGTGTGTGTGTGTGTGTGTGCTTGCGGGGCTGTACTCGTTCCAGCCCTGAAGGTGAGTTATTCAAACACAGGACCGCAGAGGGACCCCGAAAAATCTATACATGATTACAGAGAACACGCCAGGTTTAAGATGCAATCCTGCGATGAGCCAAGCGTGTGCCGGTGTGTGTGTGTTTGTGTGTGTGTGTGTGTGTTTGTGCGTGTCTGCGAGACTGTGTGCGCGTGCGGGTCTCTAAGCAGTATGTAAATCACGTCCACAAGCACGACGCATATCGGACGGCCGGGCAGAAAAAAACCTTCAGCTCTGATTAAGCTCCGCCCACCTCATTCCTCAACTTTTCCAAACTCATTATGTGAGTCTGTGTGTTTTAACAAATCAATGGAATGAACTGAAGCGTCACAGGTGTTCCCCCAGAGACGGGCGCAGCTAGGGAGCTCTTGGGAGGGAGCTTTAGGCGCTCCCTAGCTGCGCCCGGGGGGGGCGGGGGTGGTGGTGAGGGGGGGGCAGCGGTTCATGAAGCCCCCCTGCGGCCTCCACCCAGGCGTGACACATCTCAGCTTCGCAGGCTTAAATGTTAATGGCGGCAATGATAATAACGTTTATTGGATTATGCCAGAGAAATTAAAAGGCAGAATCAATCGAGAGGTGCTGCGGTGCGGAGTAAGAGGCGTGTGTGTGTGTGTGTGCGTGTGTGTGTGTGTGTGCAGGGCGGCGCTGCTCATCGAGGGGGAAGGCGCTCGGCCCGTGGCGGAGCTGTCATCAAGCATCGCTTCCTCATTGGTCGGCTTACAATCGCCTTGGGAACGTGGCGAGGGCTCGTGATGAAGAGCGGGGTGATAAACACACACACACACCAAGCCGGTCGTCCTGGCTGCTAAAACATCCATCTTCTGCTGTTTGTCCTGGCAACCACAGGCTCATTGTCAGTCGCACTGGCAGGCAATGAAGTTTCACATCATGATCATGACTGGGTGGGAGAATGGGGCTGTGTACAAGTGAATGTTTGTGCAGGAAAACACATAATTGGCACTCGCCCGCTTCATGCAAATGATAATGATGTCGTCACCAACATTTGCTGTAGCAGGCAGTCTGGCTTCCCAATGACAAGTCAACTGCTGAGTACACACACACACACACACACCACACACACACACCCTCACAAACACACACACACTCACACACACTATCACACACACACACACACACACACACACACCACACACACACACACACACACCACACACCACACACACACACACACACACACATACACCCAGGATTAAACACACAGACAGCATCAACAGACCTGTGTTCACGCACACACACTCCCAACACAATAACACTAAATTAACTCCCTTCAAAAAAAAAGAATCAAGGTTGTGCAACGAGGCAAAAAACATTACATTTATTAAATATTACGGCAATTCCTCTAACTTCGCTGTTTTGCTAGCATGTGGCCAACGCTGCTCCCTGCGTTCTAAATGAGGGTGTGTGTACTGCAGGGGTGCGTGTGACACACACACACACACACTGACACACAGGAGGTGCGTGGGGCGGCTTGTGAGCGTCTGAATGGTTGTTTTAAATGGAGCCAGCGGCCTAAGCCTTCACCTCCTCACCTTGACATGCCAGTTAATCAAACCGCCTTCACGTCCAAACAATTAGGATGCAGAACCCACAACCTGGGGTGTGTGTGTGTTGTGTGTGTGTGGGGGGGGGTGGGGGTCGGGGACGTTCCACCCTCCTGGCCTCCCTTATCCCTCCTTCACCTTCTCTGGGAGGGAGAAATTGATTGCAGCTCGATCGCTTTGTAATATTGCCCCTTCGTCGTGAGAGCGAGGTGTCCTCAAGGGAAGAACACCCCCCCTGTCCCTTTGAACACACACACACACACACCCACACACAGGCACTGTCACACACACATGGTCATGTGCACACACACACACAGACAGACAGATGCATTCACACGTACACATGCACACAACTTCTCCTCACACTCTTGGTTTTTTCACCAGTCCAGTGCCATAAAGGGAAACACGTCTCATGGATACTAAGTTGCCATGGAGACTTGGCCAAGAGTCTCTATGAACCGATTCTCTCCCTCTCCCTCTCCCTCTCCCTCTCCCTCTCCCTCTCCCTCTCCCTCTCCCTCTCCCTCTCCCTCTCCCTCTCCCTCTCCCTCTCCCTCTCTCCCTCTCCCTCTCCCTCTCCCTCTCCCTCTCCCTCTCCCTCTCCATCTCCCTCCCTCTCCATCTCCATCTCCCTCTCCCATCTCTCTCTATCACTCTCTCAGTCAGTAAAGATGATGGAGTGAGGAAAGTCATGATCCTGACTGCCAGTGAATACTGTGAGATCATATCAGATCTAATGATCTGGGTGGGTGAAAACATGTGCTTCTCAACCCAGCTTAATCCTGTCCAGCTATGTCTAGATCAATGATAACAGATGCATTACAATGGGGCACATAATGAAGCCTAAGGGCATAGCGCAGAGGACATCGTTTGCTACTTCCTGCATGTCTCTCTCTCTCTCTTCCTGTTTTCCTGTCTCTATACAAATAACGGCGAAAAGGCACGGCGAAAATCTTAACTAAGAAGAAATGAAAGGATTCAGGAAAGGAGTGTTTCCAAGTGTTCAGGTCATTCCAGGGAGGCCTGGGTAGAGAGTGATGTGGAGCAGAGGGGGAGAAGCAGAGTGGACTGGATGATCACCCTCCACCTCTCTGTTCCTCATCCCTCCATCCTCCAGCCTTGTCTGACTTACGTTATCCGCTCCCTGGTCCTCTCGCCTGCCCTCCCTCCCTCTCCCCCTCCCGCCCTCCCCCTCTCAGTTGAAGCCAGGCTTGTCTAGAACAGTCACTCTTCTGAACCTCCCTCCCTCCTCCCTCCCTCCTCCCTCCCCCCTCCCTCCCTCCCTCCACCCTCCCTCCCTCCCCCCAGACTCACCCTGCTGATGGAGAAGGTGAAGCCTGGGCTTGCCCGAGCACACGCCCATGAAGCAGAAGCGCAGCTGCCAGTAGAACAGGTGCTCGCTGATAAAGGTGATGAGCGACAGGGCCATGGCGGCGCCCAGCATGTAGAAGACGCCCGCCATGTTGTCCACGTCCAGCTGGGAGGACATGACCTCGTTCTTCTCGTGGTGGCAGATCCCCGTCAGCCACATGGCCTCCAGCTCCTCCATGTCACCTGGGGAGGGGAGGGGGGGGCGGAGGGGGTGAGGGGTTAGTGTGTCGGGAGGAAGGGAGGTGAGGGTGAGTGTGTCGGGAGGTGTTGGGGCGAGGGGGTGAAGGATGAGGGGGCGGATGAGGGAGCAGAGGAGGTGTGAAGGGGATGGATGGATGACAAAGAGTGTTTGGGCGAGAGAACAGGAGCATGAGCAGACAGGGAGGTAACATGGAGGGGGGGGGGAAGGGGGGGGAGCGTCGCATGCCGATCGGGGAGAAAGGAGGGAGAGTGTTGAAACGTCGAGGGGAGAGAGGGTTTAAACGTCGAGGGGAGAGAGGGTGGTGAGGTGGAGGGAGAGTGGAGATAAAGATAAGAGAGCGACGAAGAGAGGGGGGGGCGGGGGGCGAAGGGACCACGGAAGGAGGAGATGATGTAACGGGAGGAGAGGGAGAGGGAAAGGGGGATGATGCAAGACAAAAGAAAAAGGGAGAAGAAAGTTGGAGGCTCGAGGAGAAGGACACTCAGGGCTAGCATAGACCTCGTGTGGGATGGATTGTACATTTCAAAGTAGATTTCACACAGTGGAAACAGTTAACAGATGCATGCGTGCAAGGGGGGATGGCTACATGTTCATTCGTACTTCCCACTACATGTCTAGCATTCCCTTGCACAACATGTGTGCAGTTCAGTATGCAAGCTTGTGTGTTGTGTATGCAAATATGGACATGTGTCTGTTTGTGAGGATAAAGTACGTCTACATCTTATGTGCGTTTGTAAGTGTGTGTGTGTGTGTGTCCTGGGTAGCTTTCTGGTCTTTAGTAGGTCACCTTCTGTTAAATGAGCCACTGGTTGCCGGGTTGTTCATAGCCGGACATACATAAAGCTGTTTAATGAATCCTATATTCAGGCATTGGCTCTGCGTCAGAATGGTTCTCACACACACACACACACACACACACGGACACACACACACGGACACACACACACATACTTATAGGCACCGATCTATACACACACAATAACCTATAAGAGCCTCAGACTGTGTCTGTATCGCTCCTGGCTGCCTGTGTGTGTGTGGTGTGTGTGTGTGTGTATGTGAAAGAGAGAGAGAGACAGACACAGAGAGAGAGAGAGAGAGAGAGAGAGAGTAGAGAGGGAGAGAGAGAGAGAGAGAGATAGAGAGACGAGGAGAGAGATAGAGAGACAGAGAGAGAGAGAGAGCTGATAATAGCTTCGTCGAGAGCCAGAGATAGCAGCTCTAGTCTATCTGATCTATCTCTATCGATAGATCGTGTTTGTGTGACTTGTAACGTGTGTCTCCCTGCGGTCTCACGACCACCTTGTCTGCACTGTCTACCATCTGTCTGTCCGACTAGCAGCCTCTGTGTCCAACAGGCCCTGCCGCCTCCGCCTGTTCCCCCCGCTTGATGCCTGCTTCTGCACCAGCTCGCTGCCTGCTCCTGTACCAGGCCACCGGTCTGCGGTGGGTGGGGGGGGGAGGGGGCCGGAGAGGGACTATCTAGGCCACGGAACACGCCGGGGCGTGGCGGAGTGACATTGAAAGGGGAGCAGGAGGAAGTGTCGAGAGTGGAGGAGAGTCTGCGGGCAGGGGACGGCACCGCGTGACGACCCACATTCACACACACACACACACACGACGGATAGGTGACTCACACACACGCCCCGGACACACGCACACAGACTCAGGGAGACGACGCGCAACGATACACAATCACTTAACGCACACGTGAGCAGGCACAGATGGACACACACACAAGCCTTAAGAGAAGACATGGACACACACACACACAAGCCTTAACACACACAGGCACAGATGGACACACACACACGCCTTAAGAGAGGACACAAAACCATATTCACAATATTTACAAACTGAGGATCATGCCTTACCTGTATACAAAACGAACGAGAAACTACACACACTGACACACACACACTCGCTTGGTCACATGCTGACCCATATTTACTCACAGACACACAAAAACACACACACACAAACACACACCACCGTTGACAGAGTGTAGAGATACACCAGAAGCTAAACTGGCACCTCTAACTAGGACACTATACTGGGCCCTGGAGGGCTCTGGGCCCTGGGTACTCACACTGGAGAACACCCAAATAAACTAGACACACACACACTCTCTCTCAGACACACACCTAATTCAACAACTCCCTCGCCTCGTGACTCGTGTTTTGTTTGGACCAAAGGCAGACAAGTGAGATGCATTTTCAGTCAGGTAGCTCTCATAATTGTAAGCTTGTCAGATGGAACCTAGAGGAACCTGGAGAAACCTGGAGGAACCTGGAGGAACCAGGAGGAACCTGAAGGAACCTGGAGGAACCAGAAGGAACCTGGAGGAACCAGGAGACCTGAAGGAACCAGGAGGAACCTGAAGGAACCTGAGGAACCAGGAGGAACCTGGAGGAACCAGGAGGAACCTGAAGGAACCAGGAGGAACCTGAAGGAACCTGAAGGAACCAGGAGGAACCTGGAGGAACCAGGAGGAACCTGAAGGAACCAGGAGGAACCCGGAGGAACCTGGAGGAACCAAGAAGAACCTGGAGGAACCCAAAGGAACCAGGAGGAACCAGGAGGAACCAGGAGGAACCTCACCATCTCCAAACAGCTGCAGTATGGCCAGATCCACATGTCTCTTCCAGGGGGACTCCTTCTGGATGGCGATGCCGTAGCCCGTGGAGGCGAACACCTTGCCGCTCCCGATGGTCACCAGCTTGCAGCCCTCGTCCCGCCCGGCCATGTAGTTGAGCACCGCCGCGTCGTAGATGAACGCGTCCAGTTTGCTGTTGGGACAGGGATGACGGGAGATGACGGGCCTGCTTAGTGCCTAACTCTCCAACCCAAACTGATCCAAACTGTAACCCTCTTCCCCCTCCTCCCTCTCCCTCTAAACTCGAAGATCTGTCTTGAGGCTGTGCAGGGCCTCTTCATCCCCTCTCCCCCCTGTCCTCCCCCCTGTCCTCCCCCTGTCCTCCCCCCCCTGTCTCTCCCCCCTGTCCTCCCCCTGTCCTCCCCCCTGTCCTCCCCCCTGTCCTCACCCCTGTCCTCACCCAGTCTTGAGGCTCTGCAGGGCCTCTTCCTCCCCTGTCCCCCCTGTCCTCCCTCTGTCCTCACCCAGTCTTGAGGCTGTGCAGGGCCTCTTCCTCCCCTGTCCCCCCTGTCCTCCCTCTGTCCTCCCCCCCTGTCCTTCCCCTGTCCTCACCCAGTTTTGAGGCTGAGCAGCGCCTCGTTGACGTTCCTCTGGTGGAAGCTGGTCATGTAGCCGTGCATGTCCGGGTAGTTGTTCCTGATGTTCCTCTCCGTGCTCCGTTGGGCACCGTGCCGAACCGGAAGGGCGGGGAGAAGTCGTTAGGGCTCTGGAACTGGGAGTGGGGAGGGGCGGAGCACAGGGGGAGAGGGGGAGGGGGGAGGGGGAGGCGGACAGAGGGAGAGGGGGATGGGGGGGGCAGGGGGAGAGGGGGAGGCGGACAGAGGGAGAGGGGGAGAGGGGGAACGGGGGGGTAGTTCATGACAATATTAGGAGCTTTTACTGTGGAAAAGTAACCGCGCCATTGACAGTATACAGCATGAGACGGGCCGAGACAGAGCAGATGGAAAGATAAGACTGTAGATCCAGAAGGAGGAGAGGATGAGAGGAGCGAGGGATGACAAATAGGACAGGATAGTGAAGAGAGAGAAACGAGAAATAGGGAGACTTTAAAGTAAAGAGAACAACATGCTAGCATCTACCCACCTCCATCCATCTACCATCCATCCATCCATCTCTCCATCCATCTTCCCACCTCCATCCATCCATATCTCCATCCATCCATCCATCTACCCCACCTCCATCCATCCATCCATCTACCCACCTCCATATATCCATCCATCCATCTACCCACCTCCATCCATCCATCCATCTACCCACCTCCATCCATCCATCTATCCATCCATCCATCCATCCATCTTCCCACCTCCATCCATCCATCCATCTCCCACCTCCATCCATCCATCCATCCCTCCATCCATCCATCCATCTACCCACCCCTCCATCCATCCATCCATCCATTTACCCACCTTAATCCATCCATCCATCCATCTACCCACCTTAATCCATCCATCCATCCATCTACCCACCTTCATCCATCCATCCATCCATCTACCCACCTCCATCCATCTATCCATCCATCTACCCACCTCTCATCCATCCATCTACCTACCTCCATCCATCCATCCATCCTCCCACCTCCATCCATCCATCTCTCCATCCATCTACCCACCTCCATCCATCCATCTACCCACCTCCATCCATCCATCTACCCCACCTCCATCCATCCAAGTTCTTTATCAAGTGTTTATGAGAATGAATCCCTCCCTCACCTCTCTCTCCCTCTCCCCCTCCCTCACCCCTCCCTCCCTCACCCCTCCCTCCCTCCCTCCACCTACCTTCTTGTCAGACAGGCCAGACACCTGGTCCACGTACTCCTCCTGGATCATGAAGGCGGCCAGGTTGGCTGTGTAGGAGGCCAGGAAGATGACAGCGAAGAAGGCCCACACGGACACCATGATCTTACTGGTGGTGCCCTTGGGGTTCTGGACGGGGACGGAGTTGTTGAACACCAGACCCCACAGCAGCCAGATGGCCTTGCCGATGGTGAAGGAGGGCCCGCCGGGTTCTGGAGGACACACACACATGACACGCGCAACCACCCACACACACACACAATTCGCACACACAGGCACAGACAATACACGCATGTACACACAACCACACACACACGCGCGCACACACCACAGACAAGTTTGTCAGATGCATGCCGCATACACAAGTTGAACCGAGGTCGAAACACTTCTGAAATACTTGAGTGTGTTTGCTGGAATCTGCCTGAAGTGTCAGCTGAGAGGCCATTTGGGACGAGCCCATTGGTTCCACTCTGCCAGACAAGAACAATCAAACCCAGATAAGTCATTGGAATGATTCCAAGCAGTATTTCAGCCTAGCTCTAAAACGAGAGCTGTTCATTGGGTGGATGCCAAAGTCCAGGTGCTATATAATGCATCTGAGTGTGAGTCCTGTTCTCTGTCGGGTGTGTGTGAGGATGAGGGATGTTCTCAGGGAGTGCGGGTTCATAAGGCACACTGGGAGGCTGAGCATGGACCGGGTTGTCATTTCGGTCCAGATTGCATTTAATATTATTCATATAATTTAAATTCGCTGTTACCTCATGAACAAGCACATCAATTTCGTTATCACTAAATCTTTGTTTTCGCTGTTTTGACTTTGGTGGCTGATCCATGATAGAAAGAGAGAAGGAGGCCCATTCAATTGCGCGTTTAAATACTCACAATTTACGGTATAGTGGGCGGAGAAAGGCGCCGATTACCTAATGAACTGCAGGTTTCGTAAATACGACGTAAACTGAAGTATCACAGCGTGCGCAATCTGTGTGCTGGCCATGGCGCTAATAACGCTACTTTTACTATCTACTTACATTAGGCCCTCAGTGTGTGCGTGTGCGTGCGAGTGTGTGTGTGTGTGTGTGTGTGCGTGTGTGTGTGCGTGTGAGTGTGTGTGTGTGTGTGAGTGTGTGTGTGTGCGTGCTCCTATGATATATATGGATTATCAGCTATGTATAGAGTATCCCAGGAGGACTGGCTAACACATACAAACATTCACTACTACACAACAGGCCGAGTGGTTGTCTAAGTTTCCTAGAACTACAACGCAGTCGTTACAAATCCCAAAGCTTGGGGGTCAGGTATTTCTAAGCGCACTGCTTGAGGGAAAAGAGAGAGAATTCTTCTCCCCTCCAGAAAATGAAAGATGAGAGAGAAGTCAGAAGAGAGAGAGAGAGAGAGAGAGAGAGGAGAGAGAGCCTTATCTCTAAATATAGCCCCGTCATGAATAGGATGGAGAGACATTGATTTATTTTTCCCTCCTCTCTTTTTCGGCGGGAGGATGTAACATAAAGCTGTCGCGCCGTTGTCATGGCTGCCATGCTGGGATCCGGAGGGTCGGAGATATGGAAATGTAGATGTGAAACAAGAAGGGCTGCATTAAAAACATGAAGAACAGAGGGAGGCAGAAAGGGGGGGTGGGGAGGGAGGACCAGGCACAAGTTTACCTATGCTGAGGGAGAGGGGGGCGAGTTACAGTCGAGGGAGAAGGTGGGATTGGGGTGGCGGGAGAGGGGGAGATTGGGATAGAGGGAGGTGGAGAGGAGGAGGCTGGGGGGGAGAGCTGGTGGCTTTGGGGATGAGAGTGTGGGGGGGGGGTGTCGGGTGACCGTGGACGACAAACGACCTCATCATGACCTGAAATATAGATTCAGAAACACCCTGACTGATTCTTAACTCTGTTTAACGCATTGTCACTTGAAAGATCGGTTAATTGATGAGCGCTGTCACAGTAATAGGCTAATACGACTAATAGTTGTCATGGAGAATGAAGCCGTAGAATCCGAACTAGCGCTATGTTCCAACTGAAATGTCAGAAGTTAGTCATAAGAAACACACAGACAGACTCATCTGCTCTCTGGGAAAGTTGTGATGACACTTCCTCCTGTCTTAAACGTCTCGCTCCGCTGCGACCGCTCTGAACTGGTTCTACCAAGCCGTGTCTGTTTTGGCATTTCGATAAGAAGATATTTTTCACAACCAATGGGAAGGAAGGAGGGGTGTAAGGTTGTGCGAATATTAATGTGTGACTGTCTGTGGGCGCCGGTATTTGTTTTGTGTGTTGTGTGTGTGTGTTGTGTGTGTGTGTGTGTGTGTGTGTTGTGTCTGTCTGTCTGTGGGCGCAGGTATTTGTTTGTGTGTTTGTGTGTGTGTCCGTACCTCTCCCGTCAGCCAGAC